>JAJKFI010000394.1:46924-81271 GCA_029204185.1 Lerista edwardsae
CAAACAAACAAACAAACAAACAAACAAACAAACAAACAAACAAACAAACAAACAAACAAACAAACAAACAAACAAACAAACAAACATCTCTTCATATTAAGACTCCAATCCAAAATAGATTTACTCAGAAGAAATTTCTTTCGATAACACTTGAAATACGATGCCCAACTTGACATATTTCACATTGCAGGCAGAATTCCAATTCTAATTTAATTTTTCTTTTCTCCGAGTCTCACAAGTGAAATGTTTAGCAATTGTTATGGGCCAAAGGGAAAGCCTCTTGACTGGTACATTTGTTAAAGGTCAAAAGAGAGACGCTGAAGAACAGCATGCAAGAAAATATATACATACCTATATATAATATAGATATATATTAACCCTTGATCCTTTTCCCAACCTTTCAGCATTTGTCCTGATATGGATCATATTAGATAGGTCCACTGTCATATTCATTCAGGGACCAACGCTCTCTCTCTCTCTCTCTCTCTCTCTCTCTCTCTCTCTCTCTCACACACACACACACACACACACACACACACACACACACACACACACTCTCTCTCTCTCTCTCTCCTTGCATTCAGAGTAGCTGTCATAGATGTGGAACCCAAGAGTGACATTGGGCAAGATCTCGGGGTTCTCATTCACCTCCTCCACTGCAAACGCCAAGGCCAGGAGTTGCTGGTAGAATTTTGTCACCACACTGCAAATGCAAGGGAATGGCTGTGATTTCAAGGGAGAATTTTGCAATGCCCTGAAATTACCTCCTCTGCCCAATCTGGGTCTCAAAAATTCAGCTGCCATGTCAAAAGTCAAAGGCACAATTCAGCAAATCAATCAATCAATCAATCAATAAATCAAATTTCAATCTTGTAATGTTTTTAAATGGTGGAGTAGGAGTTAACCTATATCACCTCTCCATTTATTTGTATTTATTCCATATAGAAAAGTATAAGGATTCCTATATATGAAGAAAATAGAAATGTTGCATACTCAATATATGTAAATCAAGAATGTGCATTTTTGCCTGCAATTGGATCAGTAGCGTCTCTACAGGGAGGGCAGAGCTCTAAGTTTTGCAAGAAGCATTACCTTGCAGTGGAAATCACTCCTCTCCTGCACCATTTTAGCCAATCCTCACAGGGAACAGCAACATCTTGGCGTTGCTTACTGGCTACAGCAGCAAGGGAGAGGAGGGATTTACACGACAGGGTAAGGCTTCTTGCAAAACTTAGAGCTTTGCCCTCTCTGTAGAAACGCCTCTGAATTGGATTCTCACTTGCCTGGAAGTAAGCTCCATTGATTAAAATGGGACTTACTTCTGAGTAGACATGCATAGAATTGGGGCTGTTTGTGTGTTCTGTTTTTTATTTTACAAACAAGGTGCTAACGCACTTCTCGCACAGTACAGGCCTGCCCCAATGTCCACTGGACTTCAGTGTGGATACATGAAACTGTGTACACTGGGGACACTGTTTTAAAGATAGGGGAACATCAGTGGTTTTGCTGCAACAAGGTTAAAAAAAAAGAGATTTGTTGAATGTTCCTCTATCTTTTTAATAGATGTCCCAGTATCCGTGGGTAACTGAAGCCAGCGGATACTGAAGCAGCGGATACCGAATCATGTCTTTATTCAATATTGCCTAGCAGTCTGGTGCTAAACTATTAGAACCATTAAACTGAAACCAAACTGGGGAGCTTTCCTTACAGTGGAAGTGTCTTAATCGATTCCTGAGCAGAGTGTCTTTTGAAGTAATATTTGGGTAGGAGGTAGTGGATATGAGATGCCACCCCACCAATGAGGATTTCCCCAGGCTGATACCAGTCGTGGGGAATGTGTACAGGATCATTTCCAGTGCACTTTGTCATGTGTACGAGGCACATCATGTGCAGGTCCAGCAGCAGCAGCAGCAGCTTCGTCATGCTGGTTGAAACCTTCCCTTCCAGTGCGGGGACCTGCCATTCCATTCTACCTCCTCAGTCCTTGCATTGGTCCACGTTGATCATGTTGGTCTCCCTGGCAGCTGGCTCCGCCAATGCACTTCTTCACGGGGCGAGTATCCACCTTACCCTCAAACTAGCCTTAGAACAAGAAACCTTTGAATGCTAGTAGGAATACAAGGCGACAAAGCTTGACTTTCTCAATGCATGTGGGAAAAGGGTTCAAAGGGACAGGCTCCTGCCAGAGCGCCAATACCCTGATCCGAGCTGATAATGGCGCACATGATATTTATAAGCATTTCCAGTGTGCTTGTTGATGATCTTTCCCTCGTTTTTCCTTGGGGTCCACTGGTGCTTGGGCCCGTTGAATTAATTACAGTGACTTGGAGCATTACAGAGGCAAGAATCCGTTCTGCTCTTCTTTTGCGCTCTCTGTCGGACACCATTGGCAGCAACACTGGGGAAGCCAACACATTTTTCAGACATCATGGCTCCTTTCTGCTGCTCCTTAGGAGGAGGGGTGAGAGGTGGCAGTGAGGTCAGAATGACCAGGGCATTCTTCAGAAATACAGACATTGGGACTGGTGTGTCTAGGGCAGTGTGGGCAAACCTTTTGGGCTTGGTATGTCAGGACGTAAGAAAATGCTTCACTTGACTCTGCTGGTGTGTCAACCCCTCTCCCAAACAAAAGAGAAACCATTCTTTATATGCATTTATTTCAACAAAAGATACAGTCTAATCATGCGTGGTGCTATGTATTATATAAAGAAACATCAAATAATGACAACAATGAAAAATGAGTAGGACCAACTCAGTGTTTGTCAGGTATTGGTGATTGCTGGTTTGTCACCACAAACGTTGCGGTGTGTCACCTTTGACATGCATCACAGGTTCGCCATCACTGGTCTAGGGAATCCCAGGGGCCAAGGCCACTTTAGCATTTCACTGGAGCATCTAAAATGACCCCGATGGGTACCTCTGCTTGTCAAGCCCCAGAGACCTCTTTCCATGTATTAGATAACTTTTATTATTCCAATATCTGGCACACATGGCGAGAGCCCTCTGTGCATGAAACTGGACATGTGGGCACCTCGCAGAGCTTCCAAATATTTAGGGTGCAATCAGTGGTGGTATCTAAAGCAGGAGGAGCCGGTACGCTGGGTGGGACTTACGTGTGATTGGCTGCCCATCCGTTCGGTTCCGCCGCCTGCCCGACCGCCGCACGGGCTGCCCTGGCCTCGGAGGGGGCGCCTGGTAGCCGGGGAGACAGGTGGGGGCACGCCGCGTGCCTGGGCGAGCAGCGGTGGGGGGCGCATCAACTGGGGGAAGCCCGCGCGGTGGGCAGGCAGGCAGCGGAATGGAACGGACGGGCTGCTAATCAACCGTATGTCCCACCCAGCATTCCGGTTCCTCCCGTTTTATATACCACCACTGGGCGCAATCCTGATCTAGAGTTAGGCCGGCACAGTTAGGCCAGCACAGTTTGGCTGGCAGAAGAGCAACTGTGAAGGGAATCTGGACCACTCTTGGAGTTAGGGAGGATGGCTCACCTCTGTGTGCCGGCCACTGAATCCATGTGTAGGAACAAAGCAAAAGTGGCCCAACAGAGAAGAGAGTTTACATGGTCATCCAAGCAGAATTTGTGTTCTACATACACATCATAATGGCTACATTTGGTTGATGTATATGAAGGTCAATTATGGGATTCGTGTAGAATAGTATCCTCTTCTCTCTCTCTCTCTCTCTCTCTCTCTCTCTCTCTCTCTCTCTCTCTGTTTTGTGTGTGTGTGTGTGCGCGCGCGCATGTGTGCGTGTGTTTGTACATGCTCTGCTTAACTCTGACAGATAAGAAAGGAGCTGTGTGGAAATGCAAGGGGTTTTCATATTTTTACTTGTTGGGCTCGGGTTTTGTTTTTGTTTTTTACTTGTTGGATCTGGTGGGACTCTGGAGTAGAGGGTCTACTGGATAGCTGGCTGCTTTCTTATTAAGTGCTCTCTTTTGTTCAGATCAGGTCTCAATAAAATAATGTAACATTTGGGAGAGAAAATGCAGACTAGTAACCCAGCACTGGAGGCCAAGATGGAGAAGATCTCCACGGCCACCATGGCTTTTCCTCTGGTGCTCAGGTAGGTTGGCACAAAGGACAACCAAACACTGCAGAAGACCAACATGCTGAAGGTGATGAACTTGGCTTCGTTGAAACTGTCTGGCAGCTTCCTGGCCAGGAACGCCACCATGAAGCTGACAGTGGCCAGGAAGCCCATGTAGCCCAGGACACAGTAGAACATGAGGACCGAACCTTCATTGCATTGCACCATGATTTCTTCTGACAGTGAGTGCATATCCAGGGATGGGAAAGGGGGAGCGCTGCCCAACCAGACAACACAAATGGCTACTTGGACAAAGGAGCAGGAGAAGACAACAATGTGTGCCAGTCTTTTCCCCACCCATTTCCGGAAAACGTTCCCTGGCTTGGTGGCCATGAAGGCCAAAACCACTGTGATGGTTTTGGCCAAAACCAAAGCAACAGCAGTAGAGAAGACGATGCCAAAAGCTGTTTGTCGGAGGAGGCAGGTCACCGTTGTAGGTTCTCCAATAAAGAGCATTGAACAGAGGAAGCAAAGAATGAGGAAAATGAGGAGAAGGTAGGTGAGGCTGTGGTTGTTGGCTTTGACGATGGGGGTGTCCCTTTGCATAATGAAGATGCCCAACACCAGAGCTGAGATGGCAGCAAAGAAAAGAGCCAGTACTGATAAGGTCATGCCCAAGTGCTCCGCATAGGACAGAAAGGTTGGAATCTTTGGAATGCATTGATATTTCTGCCTGTTTGGATAGTGGTCTTCCATGCAAGGAATACAGAAATCCATGTCTGAAAAATGAACACATACAATCTGAAAGGTATCACCGTTCTTCCTAGGGGTAAGAAATGACAATCACCGCTTATATACTTCTATAGGTCCAAGCTTGTCTATGTTAGTCCACACCAGTCTGATTGCCATGCATCATGACCTTAAAGAACAGCTGAATGGCAGACCAGACCTGGCTGGGATTGGGCTGGTGCAGGGAGGGGTTTATGACAGCAGGACCGGCATGTCACCTGCACGGTTTCAACTGGGGCGCACAGGAGTGTCCAGGAAAGGAAGGTGTGATGGAAGTGGGTCTAGAAAGGAGCCAGAAGGTGGAGGAATGAGTGTGGTCCCAGGTGCAGTCGAAGGTGCCGAGGGGGCCGGATGTGCTGATATCCTAGCCCTTTTCATCTCCCTTAAGGCCACCGATACATGCTTCAGACATATCCCTGCTAGAGAGCAGGTGTAGATCTGAGAAGCCCCATGACAGCAGCAAAGTGACCCAAAGTTCACTGACTGCAAGACAGAGGTGGAGGAAGGGTGTAGCCCAGGGTGGCGCGAGCCATGGGGACCGGCAGTGATGGGGCGCCATTGCCCGGAGTCCACAGACTAAATGGCATGCTGTTTGGCCCGCCTGCCCTCCCTGGTGTCCGTTCCGCTCCAAAATGGAGCTATTCTGGGCGCAAGGAGGCATGGTGGGGTGACACATGGGGGCGGGGCGACGTGCTGGAGGTGCGGTTTCGTCGCCCTGCCATGGGCACACTCGGGGCTCCGTTCGTCCCTGCTGCAAGGTGACCTTTTCGACAGCCCCAACTCCCACGGACAAAACTCGCGCTCAGTTGGTGCAGCTGCATTGGCAGGGTGGGAGTTCCAGAGGATCGGGCTATGTGCATCAATGGGATTGTGGGCAATCGCGGACAAGTATTCCGAAAATTCTTGTCTGAAAGAGGAACATCTTCTTGTTTTACACCTGAGAGCACAGTCCTAACCTGTGCTGGATTAGCAAGGCCGGCAGGCCTGTGCCAACTCCAGGGCTGCTTCAGTGTGCTGGGCAGCTTTCCCGGGGCAAGGGCATGTTCGTGTCTGGAGCCTCCTCACTGGTTTCCTTGGATTTGCACCGGCTGCATCCCGTTTTGGCCCCCCTCCCCGCCCATCCCTGCCCAGTTCCCCCCTCTTGCCAGCCCCATATCCAGATCTGCTCTTGCACCAGTCGGGTTAGCTGCAAGTGTTGGCCAACTAGCACCAACGCAGGGGGCCAATCAGCACCAATGTGTGGATGCTCATGATGTTGGGCTGATGCAGGCATATGTTCATTGTAGGGTTGCACCCTGAGTATCGTCTTGCCTGGTATCATTTTTAAACTAAAAAGATGTTGATATTTCCCCATAAATTGCAGGGCTTGGTGATGGGTTCTAAAACCTACATGGAATCCAGTGTGACTGGGAGCACTGGGTGGCGATCCAGTATAGAGGACAAGATGGATCGCAATGGTACAAAGCTTGAGGTCTGCTGCTTTGACTGATTCTGCACAGTGGTTCTCCTTACCATCTACCATAATCATGTTCATATCTCTTAACAATACCTCCCTTACCTTCTTGGTTTGAGATCATCCCTTCTGCACACGGAGCACAATCATAGCAGCAAAACTTCTTCCCCTCCTTGGTTTTCCTGCTGGAGCCGGGTTGGCAATTGTCATTACACAGAGACAAGGGTGGAACCTATCCTTCAACAAGAGGAGAAGATATGACATGGAAGTGTTTCAGCAGGCATTTTGATGGTGACAGTGGGTAAGAACACCTGCGATAGCACAAATTGTGAGGTTTGGGGAAATGAAAATGGAAGACTATTTCCATTTTTTCCCCATTTCATGGGGAAATAATAAGCCTAAAGATAAATGGAAGATGATTCCAATTTCCCTTTCTGGACAGGTGAGTAGGCCATCTAGTAAAGAACAGTGGATAGAGAATGCAGCTCCTCCACCGATGGATGAAGGTAGAGACTTTCCTTGCCTGGTCTTGCCATGTAAGAGGGAAGGCCAGGAAAAGAGGAAGCTGGTTGGAACATCAGAACTTCCAGAGGTACAATGATGGCAGCATTTGTGGTTGGGAGTGGAATCCTACACTGATGTTGGACTGGCGGGGCGCTCTTTGGCTGGGCCGAAGTTGTCACCAAGGTGCCAAAAGGCATGTCTGCATCACAGATTTGGGCACTGGGTGTAGCAGCAGCACCGGCCCAAGACGCTACACAGCCCGTCAGCTGCACTAGCCAAATGGCGGCCGAGTTCTGCCAGCACAAGCCTGCGCTGAGGGCATGCTGCTGGCAGGCGGGAGGCAGAACAGGGCAGAGCGAAGGCAAATCCATGGTGGCCCAGCCTGGAGAGGGGGACGGAAACAGGCTGTAGCCGTCAGGCCATATGCTAAACCCGTCCCTGGGCTGGGCAGGTCCAATCCAGGCCACTCCCGGCTGCTTAGACTTGTGCCTGCTATTTTGCTGGTGTTGATCCCAGCATCCCCGTAGGGGAAAATACTGCCCAAAAGGTGAGCTGCAGCTGCCACCCAGCCTGTGTGAGTGCAGTCCATTATACGGTGCAGGCCGGATACAGTGCAATGGGAGAGAAGACTGGGCTGTTGAAGGCCCAGGAACAGACTTTCTGATTCTGGGAGGCTTCAGGTCGCAAACCTACCAGTTGGATTTCCTGAAATGAAACGGCCTTTCTTTGGGGGCTACGTAGAAATCTGGTGCTTTCCATAGAACTGGCTGCTGCTGAGAAACCATTTCATTAATCCGTCAGCCATTATTTGATATATTATTTCCTAAAGTACAAGATGCTAACCTCAGTGAAGTCTTCATGCCACTCAATTTGGTCTTCATCAATGACGAAGTGAACTCCTGAGGCCGTCCCAGGATCCAGCCGTCCCACTTTGACTCGGACAAAGGAGTCATTTGGGAAGGTGACCAAGTTCGTGATGTCAAATCCGGCTGCCAATTCTCCCTCCTCGCTCAACTTCACTTCCTCGCCGCAAGTATTATTGAACGGGCGAAGGAATAAGTGGAGCTGAGTGGGAGAAGGACGAGAATCCGTGGGTATCTCAGATGGGCCAATATTCCATCACGCGTCCAAGTTGGAAATTGACAGCCCAGTTCTCCTGGGGTGCCTGAGTGGCGGAATGGGCATCCACAGCAGCCAGACAGCAAGCTGCAGAGCAGGCGCAGAGCTGAGGAAGACGCGCAATCCCAATTGGGGCCACGCGGCCTGGGGACGGAGGCTTGGCTGTGGCCTACCGGCTGCATCCCATCAAGCTGGCATGCCTGCCGTCCCACCCATGCCCACCCAGTTCCCCCTGCCCACCTGCCCTCCCCACGCCCAGGACACTTCTGGTGCCAGCTAAGTTTGGGGGGTGCAGGAGTGGTGCTGCGGTCCTTTCCTGGGCACACGCATTGGCCCAATGGTGCCAGGGCCGATTCAGGGGTGCCAGTTGATGTTCCCGTGTTGGCGCGAGTGACATTGGGCTGACGCAAACACATTGCGTCGACCGAAGGGACCCCATAGGATTGCGCCCTCCGTATAATGTTATCAGTTCAGCTGGTGAAGTTCCAGATTGATCAATGATGGTGCAATTACAGTATTAATCAGGGGTCTCCAAACAATGGCCCAAGGACCACATCGGCCCTCCAGAAGATTTTGATCCGGCCCTTGGGGCCGTGGGGCTGGCCCACCGCCACCTGCTGTGTGGGGATAAATGCAATGCAACCTTGGCATCTGCTGGGGTTCTGTTCCTGTGTCCATGGGCACTGAGGGTCACCATTTCAATGCCCTTATATAGGATGAAGGCCTCGTACCAAAATGTTTGGAGTATCAGGTATTAATAGTAACGTTATGCCTTCATTGATTCAGGGTAGAAAACAAAGGAGTAGGACAGGATTCAGGGTGCAATCCTAACCTAGACTTATGCCGGCAGAGTTAGGCCAGCAAAGTGTGGTGGGCACAAGGGACACCTAAAAGTATGTAAAGGAAATATTTTTACCCAGTGGGGAACTAATCTGCGGAACTCTTTGCCACAGGAGGTGGTGCCTAGATGCCTTTAAAAGAGGATTGGACAGATTTCTGGAGGAAAGGTCCATCATGGGCTATAGGCCATGATGGGTTGTGCAACCTCCTTCCATTAGTAGTAGGCTACTTCAGAGTGCCGGGTGCAAGGGAGTGGCAATAGGATGCAAGCATCTTGTGTCTCGTGCCTCCCTGGGGCACCTGGTAGGCTGCTGTGAGATACAGGAAGCTGGACTAGACGGGCCTTTGGCCTGATCCAGCAGGGCTCTTCTTACGTTCTTATGTTTGGACCACTCTTGGAATCAGAGAGGCCAGCACACAGACGCGTGCCATCCTCCCTGACTCCGAGAGTGTTCTAAGCACCCTTTATGGTGGCCCTGGTGCTGGCCTAACTTTGCCCACCGAACCTCAGGTTAAGATTGTGTCCTATGTCAAAACATGGGTGTCCATATTCTATACAGAGTTGATGTGGCTCTCAGGGAATCTTGCATTGCCACTGGGAACCAGTACCTGCCAGGGCTCCATGTCCAGTTGGCCTCCCGCCTCTCGTGTTCCATGCATCCACCTAGAAGAAGACATGAGATGCAAGGCATGCGCCACTGCATAGACAGCATTATACACACTGTAGCTGTGGCCCGTCATGCTCATTTCAAAAAAAGGATTGGGGAGGCTCTCCAGATCCTCCTCCCCAGAACACGTTCCTCTGCTCTTTGGTGGGGCATTTGGCTTTGGGAACAAACAGCTGAACGCCTGTTCCCAGAACATCTTGATAAAACCATTTCTTTGGGCCCCCCAAGGGTCTATATTCTGAAGAAATTCTGTGAATCCCAAAGGCTCGTTGGAGTGAATGGCGAACGAAAGAGCACCATGGAAGAAAGCATCCCGGAATGGTCGTATTTGCAACATGGTGTAATAGGTGTTGCTGGTGAAGTCAATTTGGGCTGTTAAAATCCACACTTTCCCGGGAGAGGTTTTATAGCCAGGAAACATTAGAGGATATGCAGTTCTTGTCCACCATAGAAGAGTGGTGAGTGATATAATGGTTATCGTTTCTCCGTAGAGAACAATTGCATTGGCTTTGCTCTCCAGGAATGTTGTGGACTTTTGGGGGATGCTATTGATCAGCTCATCCAAGTTTGGATCACCATAACTGTTTATCATTTTATTGGTGAAAGCTGAGCAGATTCCATTCCGGGAGAGCATGGGCTCCAAGACTTTCACGAAATGTTCTCCGGCATCATTATCCATGGTGATGAGCCCGACCCATTTCCATCCAAAATGCAGAAGTAACTGGACAATTCCTTGGTACTGAAGGCCTTCATTGGGGACCATGCGGTAAAAAGGACTTTGATCCATCTTTGCTCCTTCAAATGAGCCATATGAAAACTTAAAAGAAAGACTGAGGTTACATTTCAGAGAAATAACCGGACTGTTGGAAGTTCTTTTCAGCTCTTACGTTATTTGTATATATTTCCATAATTATCTTAATTTTCATCTCACCTGTGAGTTGAGAAAGATCTTTGTGGCTGCTTATATAGGATTCCAAGCTATCAACAATTATTCAAAATGGTGACAAATCTCAGAAAGACAAATCTCAGAAAGACCCTCTTCGTTACATAAACACTGCCTAAACGTATTTGTTCCTAAACCTCTTTGTTCAGAACCATTTTGTTCAGCCAAACGTTGCTAGCCTAACTATGCTGGCCTATAGCCTAACCTATGCAGGTTAGGCTTGTACCCTGCGATATTTTGTGCAATATTCTGTGAATCCTGTGCAAGACTAGGGAAAATCCTTAAGTCCTCCACCCCGCATCTCACCTGTGGAATTTTGTAATGACCTAAGACCTCGGCAATGCGTGTGGAAGTATCAGAATCTAATCCCCCAATGGTACCCACTACATTTTGGGGGATTCCACATCTGTAGTTGGGGACAAACCGCTGTGATTTGAAGAGAAGGTCCAGAGTGGCTCGGTAGGTCATCCTTGCATCAGAGTAGCTGTCGTAGATGTGGAACCCAAGAGTGAGATTGGGCAGGATCTCAGGGTTCTCGTTCACCTCATCTACTGCAAAAGCCAAAGCCAGGAGATGCTGGTAGAGCTTTGTCACCATCCTGCAAATACAAGTAAATGACTGTAATTTCAAGGGAGAATTTTGCAATGCCCTGAAGTCACTTAACCTGCAGAATCTGGATCTCAAAAATTCAGCTGCCGTCTCAAAAGTCAAAGTTACAATTCAGCAACATCAGCTGGGCATTTTGTTCCCCTGGTATGCGCATGTTGATATTTTTGCAAGGATTTCATGCGGTTTTAGTCAACCTTGCATTGATTGATTAAAAAAAACACAAACAGAATAGCCAAACATCTTTCAAAATAAAAGTTTTGAAAAAAAATTTGCAGGCACACAACAGACTGCCAAGGGAGGTGGTGGATTCCTCCTCATTGGAGGCTTGAAAGGCACCTGCTGGAGATGCTCTAGGAGGATTTCCTGCTATAGGCAAGGGGTGGATTTGATGACCTTGTTGGTCCTTCTAACTCTATAATTCTACGCTTCTATGATGATCAGAATCAGTAAACAAAACATGACTCCCTGTAAGTGGGGAGAAGAAGCATTCCTTACATTGGAAAATTCTGAATCCATTCGCGTGCAGGCTGTTTCTTGAAGTAATATTTGGGAAGTACGTAATGGATATGAGATGCCACCCCACCAATGAGGATTTCCCCAGGCTGATACCAGTCGTGGGGAATGTGTACAGGATCATTTCCAGTGCACTTTGCCATGTGTACGAGCACACCATGTGCAGGTCTAGCGGCAGGAGCAGCAGCAACAGCAGCAGCAGCAGCTTCGGCATGCTGGCTGAAAACGTCCCTTCCAGTGCGGGGACCTGCCATTCCATTCTACCTCCTCAGTCCTTGCACATGCCCACATTGATCATGTTGGTCTCACTGGCAGCTGGCTCCGCCAACTTCTTCACAGGACGAGTATCCACCTCACCCTCGAACTAGCCTTAGAACAAGAAACCTTTGAATGCTAGCAGGAATACAAGGCGACAAAGCTTGACTTCCTCAATGCATGTGGGAAAAGGGTTCACAGGGACAGGCTCCTGCCAGAGCGCCAATACCCTGATCCGAGCTGATAATGACGCACATGATATTTATAAGCATTTCCAGTTTGCTTGTTGATGATGTTTTCCTCGTTTTTCCTTGGGGACCACTGGCGCTTCGGCCCGTTGAACTAATTACAGTGATTTGGAGCATTACAGAGGCAAGAATCCGTTCTGCTCTTCTTTTGCGCTCTCTGTCGGACTCCATTGGCAGCAACACTGGGGAAGCCAACACATTTTTCAGACATCATGGCTCCTTTCTGCTGGTCCTTAGGAGGAGGGGTGAGAGGTGGCAGTGAGGTCAGAATGACCAAGGCATTCTTCAGAAATACAGACAATGTGACTGGTGTGTCTAGGGCAGTGAGGGCGAACCTTTTGGGCTTGGTGTGTCAAAACTTAGGAAAATGCTTCGCTTGACTCTGCTGGTGTGTCAATCCCTCTCCCAAACAAAAGAGAAACAATTATTTATATGCATTTATTTCAACAAAAGATACAGTCTAATCATGCGTGGTGCTATGTATTATATAAGGAAACATCAAATAATGACAACAATGAAAACTGAGTAAGACCAACTCAGTGTTTGTCAGGTATTGGTGATTGCTGGTTTGTCACCACAAACGCTGCGGTGTGTCACCTTTGCACATGTGTCGTAGGTTCGCCATCACTGGTCTAGGGAATCCCAGGGGCCAAGGCCACTTTAGCATTTCACTGGAGCATCTAAAATGACCCCGATGGGTACCTCTGCTTGTCAAGCCCCAGAGACCTCTTTCCATGTATTAGATAACTTTTATTATTCCAATATCTGGCACACATGGCGAGAGCCCTCTGTGCATGAAACTGGACATGGGGGCACCTCCGCAGAGCTTCCGAATATTTAGGGCGCAATCAGTGGTGGTGTCTAAAGTGGGAGGAACTGGTATGCTGGGCGGGACTTACGTGTGATTGGCTGCCCATCCGTTCGGTTCCGCCTGCCCGCCTGCCGCATTGATTGGTTCGATTGGCTGCCCGCCTGCAGCATGGGCTGCCCTGGCCTCGGAGCGGTCGCCTGCTGGCTGGGGGGACGGGTGGGGGCACGCCGGGTGCCTGGGCGAGCAGCGGTGGGGGGCGCCAAGTGGGCTGCGGACGGGCTGCCAATCAACCGTATGTCCTGCCCAGCGTTCTGGTTCCAACCGTTTTAGATACCACCACTGGGTGCAATCCTAATCTTGAGTTAGGCCGGCACTTAGGCCAGCACAGTTTGCCTGGCACAAGAGCCACTGTGAAGGGCATCTGGACCACTCTTGGAGTTAGAGAGGATGGCTCACCAGTGTGTGCCGGCCACTGTATCCATGTGTAGGAACAAAGCAAAAGTGGCCCAACAGAGAAGAGAGTTTACATGGTCATCCAGGCAGAATTTGTATTCTACATACATACCATAATGGCTACATTTGGTTGAGGTATATGAAGGAGAATTATGGGATTCGTGTAGAATAGCATCCCCCCCATCTCTCTCTCTGTACATGCTCTGCTTAACTCTGACAGATAAGAAAGGAGCTGTGTGGAAATGCAATGTTTTTTTGTTTTTTTACTTGTTGGGCTCGGGTTTTGTTTTTGTTTTTTACTTGTTGGGTCTGGTGAGATTCTGCCTCTCCTGCCTGCACATCACTGAAGGAGAGCATCTACTGGATAGCTGGCTGCTTTCTTATTAAGTGCTCTCTTTTGTTCAGATCAGGTCTCCATAAAATAATGTAACATTTGGGAGAGAAAATGCAGACTAGTAATCCAGCACTGGAGGCCAAGATGGAGAAGATCTCCACGGCCACCATGGCTTTTCCTCTTGTGCTCAGATAGGTTGGCACAAAGGACAACCAAACACTGCAGAAGACCAGCATGCTGAAGGTGATGAACTTGGCTTCATTGAAACTGTCTGGCAGCTTCCTGGCCAGGAAAGCCACAGTGAAGCATACAGTGGCCAGGAAACCCATATAGCCCAGGACACAGTAGAACATGATGACCGAACCTTCATTGCATTGCACCATGATTTCTTCAGAGAGTGAGTGCATATCCAGGGATGGGAAAGGGGGAGCGCTGCCCAACCAGACAACACAAATGGCTACTTGGACAAAGGAGCAGGAGAAGACAACAATCTGTGCCAGTCTTTTCCCTACCCATTTCCGGAAAACGTTCCCTGGCTTGGTTGCCATGAAGGCCACGACCACTGTGATGGTTTTGGCCAAAACCGAAGCAACAGCAGTAGAGAAGACGATGCCAAAAGCTGTTTGTTGGAGGAGGCAGGTCACCGTTTTAGGTTCTCCAATAAAGAGCATTGAACAGATGAAGCAAAGAATGAGGAAAATGAGGAGAAGGTAGGTGAGGCTGCGGTTGTTGGCTTTGACTATGGGGGTGTCCCTTTGCATAATGAAGATGCCCAACACCAGAGCTGAGATGGCAGCAAAGAAAAGAGCCAGTACTGATAAGGTCATGCCCAAGTCCTCCGCATAGGACAGAAAGGTTGGAATCTTTGGAATGCATTGATATTTCTGCCTGTTTGGATAGTGGTCTTCCATGCAAGGAATACAGAAATCCATGTCTGAAAAATGAATACATACAATCTGAAAGCTATCACCGTTCTTCCTAGGGCTAAGAAGTGATGATCACAGCTCATATACTTGTCTTCTATAGGTCCAAGCTTGTCTATGTTAGTCCACACCAGTCTGATTGCCATGCATCATGACCTTAAAGAACAGCTGAATAGCAGACCAGACCTGGCTGGGATTGGGCTGGTGCAGGGAGGGGTTTATGACAGCAGGACTGGCATGTCACCTGCAGGGCTTCAACTGGGGCACACAGGAGTGTCCAGCAAAGGAAGGTGTGCTGGAAGTGGGGCTAGAAAGGAGCCAGAAGGTGGAGGAATGAGTGTGGTCCCAGGTGCAGTGGAAGGTGCCGAGGGGGCCGGATGTGCTGATATCCTAGCCCTTTTCATCTCCCTTAAGGCCACCGACACATGCTTCAGACATATCCCTGCTAGAGAGCAGATGTAGATAAGAGGAGCCCCATGACAGCAGCGAAGTGACCCAAAGTTCACTGACCGCAAGGCAGAGGCGGAGGAAGGGTGTAGCCCAGGGTGGCATGAGCCATGGGCGCCGGCAGTGATGGGGCGCCATTGTGCGGAGTCCACGGACTAACCGGCGCGCTGCCTGGCCCTCCTGCCCTACCTGGCATCTGTTCTGCTCCAAAATGGAGCTATTCTGGGCACAAGGAGGCATGGTGGGGCGACACACCGGGCGGGGCGACATGCTGGGTGTGCGGTTTTGTCGCCCTGCCATCGGCACACTCGGGGCTCCGTTCGTCCCTGCCGCAAGGTGATCTTTTCGACAGCCCCAACTCCCACGGACAAAACTCACACTCAGTTGGTGCGGCTGCATTGGCAGGGTGGGATTTCCAGAGGATCGGGCTAAGTGCTTCAATACGATTGTGGGCAATTGCAGACAAGTGTTCCAAAAATTCATGTCCGAAAGAGGAACATCTTCTTGTTTTACACCTGAGAGCACAGTCCTAACCTGTGCTGGATTAGCAAGGCCGGCAGGCCTGTGCCAACTCCAGGGCTGCTTCAGTGTGCTGGGCAGCTTTCCCAGGGCAAGGGCATGTTCATGTCTGGAGCCTCCTCATTGGTTTCCTTGGATTTGCACCCGCTGCATCCCCCTCCCCGCCCATCCCTGCCCAGTTCCTCCCTCTTGCCAGCCCCATATCCAGATCTGCTCTTGCACCAGCCGGGTAAGCTGCAAGTGTTGGCCAAGGGCACTAGCACCAACGTAGGGAGCCAGTCAGCACCAATGTGTGGATGCTCATGATGTTGGGCTGATGCAGGCATATGTTCATTGTAGGGTTGCACCCTGAGTATCGTCTTGCCTGGTATAATTTCTAAACTAAAAAGATATTGACATTTCCCCATAAATTGCAGGGCTTGGTGATGGGTTCTAAAACCTACATGGATCCATGGTGACTGGGAGCATTGGGTGGCGATCCAGGATGGAGGACAAGATGGATCGCAATGGTACAAAGCTTGAGGTCTGCTGCTTTGACTGATTCTGCTCAGTGGTTCTCCTTACCATCTACCATAACCATGTTCATATTTCTTAACAATACCTCCCTTACCTTCTTGGTTTGAGATCATCCCTTCTGCACACGGAGCACAATCATAGCAGCAAAACTTCTTCCCCTCCTTGGTTTTCCTGCTGTAACCGGGTTGGCAATTGTCATTACAGAGAGACAAGGGTGGAACCTATCCTTCAACAAGAGGAGAAGATATGACATGGAGGTTTTTCAGCAGGGATTTTGATTGTGACAGTGGGTAGGAAAACCTGCAGTAGCACAAATTGTGAAGTTTAGGGAAATGAAAATGGAGACTATTTGCATTCCCCCCCCCATTTTATGGGGAAATAATAAGCCTAAAGATAAATGGAAGAAGATTACATTTCTGGGCAGGTGAGTAGGCCATCTAGTAAAGAACAGTGGATAGAGAATGCAGCTCCTCCACCGATAGATGAAGGTAGAGACTTGCCTTGCCTCGTCTTGCCATGTAAGAGGGAAGGCCGGGAAAAGAGGAAGCTGGTTGGAACATCAGAACTTTCAGAGGTACAATGATGGCAGCATTTGTGGTTGGGAGTGGAATCCTACACTGATGTTGGGCTGGTGCGGCGCTCTTTTGCTATATTATTTCGTAAAGTACAAGATTCTAACCTCAGTGAAGTCTTCATGCCACTCAATTTGGTCTTCATCAATGACAAAGTGAACGCCTGAGGCCGTCGCAGGATCCAGCCGTCCCACTTTGACTCGGACAAAGGAGTCATTCGGGAAGGTGACCAAGTTCGTGATATCAAATCCGGCTGCCAATTCTCCCTCCTCGTTCAACTTCACTTCCTCGCCGCAAGTATTATTGAACGGGCGAAGGAATAAGTGGAGCTGAGTGGGAAAAGGACGAGACTCCGTGGGTATCTCAGATGGGCCAATATTCCATCACGGGTCCAAGTTGGCAATTTACAGCCCAGTTCTCCTGGGGCGCCTGCGTGGCGGAATGGGCATCCAGAGCAGCCAGAAAGCAAGCTGCAGAGCGGGCACAGAGCTGAGGAAGACGCACAATCCCAGTTGGGTCCAGGCGGCCTGGGGACGGAGGCTTGGCTGTGGCCTACCGGCTGCATCCCATCTCTGCCCCACACCCCAAGCTGGCATTCCTACTGGCCCACCCATGCCCACCCAGTTCCCCCTGCCCACCCGCCCTCCCCACACCCAGGACACTTCTGGTGCCAGCTGAGTTTGGGGGGTGCTGTGGTCCTCTCCTGGGCACACGCATTGGCCCAATGGTGCCAGGGCTGATGCAGGGGTGCTGGTCGATGCTCCCGCGTTGGTGCGAGTGACGTTGGGCTGACGCAAACACATTGCGTCGACCCAAGGGACGCCATAGGCTTGCGCCCTTCCTACAATGTTATCAGTTCAGCTGGTGAAGTTCCAGATTGATCAATGATGGTGCAATTACAGTATTAATCAGGGGTCTCCAAACAATGGCCCAAGGACCACATCGGCCCTACAGAAGATTTTGATCCAGCCCTTAGGGCCATGGGGCCGGCCCACCTCAACCTGCTGAGTGGGGATAAATGCAACCTTTGCATCTGCTGGGGTTCTGTTCCTGTGTCCATGGACACTGAGGGTCACCATTTAAATGCCCTTATATAGGATGAAGGCCTCGTACCAAAATGTTTGGAGTATCAGGTATTAATAGTAATGTTGTGCCTTCATTGATTCAGGGTAGAAAACAAAGGAGTAGGACAGGATTCAGGGTGCAGTCCTAACCTAGAGTTATGCCGGCAGAGTTAGGCCAGCAAAGTGTGGTGGACACAAGGGACACCTAAAAGTATGTAAAGGAAATATTTTTACCCAGTGGGGAATTAATCTGTGGAACTCTTTGCCACAGAAGGGGGTGCCTAGATGCCTTTAAAAGAGGATTGGACAGATTTCTGGAGGAAAAGTCCATCGTGGGCTATAGGCCATGATCAGTGATGGCATCTAAATGATTTAAGAACAGGAACTCACTTTTGATTGGCACGTGTCAGGAGACGCCCACTGGAAGTGACGTCATAAGCCGGAGGCTGGCGGAGCCAGGTCTACCCGCGGCTGTTTCCTAGCCAGCGACGACATCAGCGGTGAGTGGGTGAAGCCAGACGGTTCTGTACAGCGCCTGGCGCCTACAGCACAGAAAGCGAAGAATTCCCCCCACCCCAATTGCAGCTCCAATAGTGATGGGGACAGTCTCCCAAAGAAGTCTCACACCCAGAGTGCCAGTGAAACGCTCTGGACTGGAGAGACAGTGGCGAAAGCCTTTCCTTGGTCTTCGCAGCTAGGTGAGGTGGAGTTATTCAAAATTGCCAGGGAAGTTGAAAATTGGCACGGGGCAGCAGCCTCGAAGCCGAGGCTGGCTGAGCAGGATGAGGCAGGAACCTGTGGAAGGGGCTGAGGGGCGGCACCACTCCGGACAGCACCCTTGGGCGGTTCCCCACACCAAAGCCTGCTTACGCCTGGCACGTCAGGAGGGCAGCTTCAAAAACTTCCGACTCCCCTCCATCCCCTCTGGGGCCCCCCTCGATTTGCCACTTCTCCCCAGTGGGCTGCAGACTCACCAGAGTGGCTATTGACTCCATGTGTATGGCTGGAGAGAGCAAGGAAGGGGGCTGTGCAGGACAGGGCTTCCCCACTGCAGCCCTTCCCCTTCACCCCTCTAGGAATCCAGAGTCGCTCCCTTTAACCCTCTGAGTGCCGGCCAACCAAGAAGAAAAGCTCTTTGCAGAGGAATCGGGAGGGGGGAGGAGGGGGGAAGCGCCAAGGAGTGAAGTCGGCGGAGTCAGCCCTAATTTTAACAAGTGGGACTGAGTTCCCCCCCGCATTCCCCCTACATGACATCACTGGCCATGATGGGTTGTGAAACCTCCTTACATTAGTAGTAGGCTACTTCAGAGTACCAGGTGCAAGGGATTGGCAACAGGATGCAAGCATCTTGTTGTCTACTGAACTCCCTTAGGCAGCTGGTGGGTTGCTGTGAGATACAGGAAGCTGGACTAGATGGGCCTTTGTCCTGATCTAGCAGGGCTCTTCTTACGTTCTTACATTTGGACCACTCTTGGAATCAGAGAGGCCAGCACACAGACGCGCGCCATCCTCCCTGACTCCGAGAGTGTTCCAAACACGCTTTATGGTGGCCCTGGTGCTGGCCATACTTGGCTGGCCTAACTTTGCCTACCTAACCTCAGGTTACTATTGTGCCCTATGTCAAAACATGGGTGTCCATATTCTATACGGAGTTGATGTGGCTCTCAGGGAATCTTGCATTGCCATTGGGAACCAGTACCTGCCAGGGCTCCATGTCCAGTTGGCCTCCAGCCTCCCTTGTACCATGCATCCCTCTAGAAGAAGACATGAGATGCAAGGCATGCGCCACTGCATAGACAGCATTGTAGACAGCGTAGCTGTGGCCCGTCATGCTCATTTCAAAAAAAGGATTGGGGAGGCTCTCCAGATCCTCCTCCCCAGAACACGTTCCTCTGCTCTTTGGTGGGGCATTTGGCTTTGGGAGCAAACAGCTGAACGCTTGTTCCCAGAACATCTTGATGAAACCATTTCTCTGGGCCCCCCAAGGGTCTATATTCTGAAGAAATTCTGTGAATCCCAGAGGCTTGTTGGAGTGAATGGCGAACGAAAGAGCACCGTGGAAGAAAGCATCCCGGAATGGTCGTATTTGCAACATGGTGTAATAGGTGTTGCTGGTGAAGTCAATTTGGGCTGTTAAAATCCACACTTTCCCTGTAGGGGTATTATAGCTAGGAAACATTAGAGGAAATATAGTTCTTGTCCCCCATAGAAGAGTGGTGAATGATATAATGGTTATCGTTTCTCCGTAGAGAATGATTGCATTGGCTTTGCTCTCCAGGAATGCTGAGAAGGCATTGGGGATGCTATTGATCAGATCATCCAAGTTTGGATCACCATAATTGTTTACCGTTTTATCGGTGAAAGCTGAGCAGATTCCATTCCGGGAGAGCATGGGCTCCAAGACTTTCACGAAATGGTCTCCGGCATCATTATCCATGGTGATGAGCCCGACCCATTTCCATCCAAAATGCAGAAGTAACTGGACAATTCCTTGGTACTGAAGGCCTTCATTGGGGACCATGCGGTAAAAAGGATTTTGATCCATCTTCGCTCCTTCAAATGAGCCGTATGAAAACTTAAAAGAAAGACTGAGGTTACATTTCAGAGAAATATCAGGGCTATTGGAAGTTCTTTTCAGCTCTTACGTTATTTTTATATATTTCCATAATTATCTTAACTTTCATCTCACCTGTGAGTTGAGAAAGATCTTTGTGGCTGCTTATATAGGATTCCAAGCTATCAACAATTATTCAAAATGGTGACCAATGGAAGAAAGACAAATCTCGGAAAGACCCTCTTCATTACATAAGTACTGCCTAAACGTATTTGTTCCTAAACCTCTTTGTTCAGAACCTCTTTGTTCAGCCAAACTTTGCTAGCCTAACTATGCTGGCCTGTACCTAACTTATGCAGGTTAGGATTGTACCCTGCGATATTTTGTGCAATATTCTGTGAATCCTGTGCAAGACTAGGGAAAATCCTCAAGTCCCCCGCATCTCACCTGTGGAATTTTGTAATGACCTAAGACCTCGGCAATGTGTGTGGAAGTATCAGAATCTAGTCCCCCAATGGTTCCCACTACATTTTGGGGGATTCCACATCTGTAGGTGGGGACAAACCGCTGTGATTTGAAGAGAAGGTCCAGAGTGGCTCGGTAGGTCATCCTTGCATCAGAGTAGCTGTCATAGATGTGGAACCCAAGAGTGAGATTGGGCAGGATCTCAGGGTTCTCGTTCACCTCATCTACTGCAAAAGCCAAAGCCAGGAGATGCTGGTAGAGCTTTGTCACCATCCTGCAAATACAAGTAAATGACTGTAATTTCAAGGGAGAATTTTGCAATGCCCTGAAGTCACTTAACCTGCAGAATCTGGATCTCAAAAATTCAGCTGCTGTCTCAAAAGTCAAAGGTACAACTCAGCAACATCCAGCTGGGTATTGTGTTCCCCTGGTATGTGCATGTTAATATGTTTGCAAGGATTTCATGTAGTTTTAGTCAACCTTCCATTGATTCATTAAAAAAAAAACCAGAATAGCCAAACTTCTTTCAAAACAAAGGTTTTGAAATTTTTTTTGCAGGCACACAACAGATTGCCAAGGGAGGTGGTGGATTCTCCCTCACTGGAGACCTTCAAGCAAAGGCTTGACAGGCACCTGCTGGAGATGCTCTAGGAGGATTTCCTGCTATAGGCAAGGGGTGGATTAGATGACCTGGTTGGTCCTTCCAACTCTATAATTCTATGCTTCTATGATGATCAGAATCAGTAAACAAAACATGACTTTTTTTGTAAGTGGGGAGAAGAAGCATTCCTTACATTGGAAGATTCTGAATCCATTCGTGTGCAGGCTGTTTCTTGAAGTAATATTTGGGAAGTACGTAATGGATATGAGACGCCACCCCACCAATGAGGATTTCCCCAGGCTGATACCAGTCGTGGGGAATACGTACAGGATCATTTCCAGTGCACATTGTGGCGTGTCCTTTGCACACCACTCGATTGTACAGCAGTAGCAGCTGCACCAACAGAAGTAGCAGGAGCTTCCTCATGCTGGTTGAAAACGTTCCCTCCAGCCCTGGGAACCTGTCAACCATACCATCATTTCTTGTGTGGGTCCACTTGGAAGATGCTGCTCTTCATGGCAGCTGCTCCTGTCAGTGCACTTCTTCAAAGGGCAGGAGTCCACCTTATCCTCAGTCTGAACGATCTTAGAAAAGCAAGCCTGGGATGCTGGTAGAGGGAGAAGGTGAGGAAGCCTGACTTAGACAAGGCAAGTGGGAAAGGGACACAAAGGGACAAGAGTCCTGCCTGCCTCCACATCGCTCATCTTAGCTGATAACAGCAAAGGGGGATATTTATAAGCATTTCAGGCTTGCTTGCTGATTATCTTTGTCTTCCTTGGGGACCACTGGTACTTTGGCCAGCTGAATGGCTTACAACTATTGGGATAATAACAGGGAAGCAAATTGATTCTGCTACAGTTTGGTCCTCCCTATGAAACTGCTGGCAACAAAACCGTTTAAGCAAACAGGTTTTCTCAGGCATCCTGGGTACTTTCAGGGGTGGCAGTAATGCCAGAATGACCAAGATATTCTTCAGAGGGGTGTGCAATGCGATGGTGGCCGGTGAGGGGCAGCGCGATCCTAGAGGGGGCAGAACGCTGACCCAACGCTGTTGCGTATGGCTACATCCTAAGCCTGTCAGCGAGGCCGCGCAGCCCTGATTCAGGCCACGCTGTGTCCTCGGATCTGTGCCTGCTCTTTAGCTGGCGCAGATCCGAGGAGCACATGGGGAGACTGGAGCCTCCCCTACGGTAAGGGAGTGCACGCTCCCTTGCCACAGGGAGGCTCCAACCTCTCCTAACCTGTGTCGGATATGGCGCTGGCCCGTTGGCCTCGCCAGTCCGGCGCTGCTTAGGATTGCGCCCTGAGTCAGAACCACAACATTGTTGTCCATGGAGAAAACACGCAACTGTCCCGCCTGCTTACACCTCCGGGGACTCTCCTCACACCCAAGGAGGCTGTGCTTCTCGGGTGTAAGGAGATGCCCCACAGGTAATAGTCTCATTAAAGATGGTAGTGTAGGAGATTTCCAGCCCAATCCCAACTAAAGGCCCAATCCTATCAATGCCAGGGCCAGTAGTAAGCCCTTATGCCAGTTACTGTAGGCACTTCCACTGCTGGTGGTAAAAGCTTACCACCAACACCAGGAGGATTTGACATTGGGCCGGCAGCTGTGAAGTCACACCACAGCTGGTTGTGAGCTTCTTCAAGCCCGGTGGGGAGGGCAGAACCGGAGATGAGGAGGAACGGAACAGGGGAGACCAACGGTGGCCTCCATCGCCATATCCTGACCTCCATGTTGGGCCATGTGGCCCGGCATGGAGGCCCTCAAGTTTGTGCCAGCAAAATAGCCAGTGTAAACTTGAAGAGACCCATTGGCAGGCCTGTGCCCTTCTCCAGGGAAAGAGGACAAATGTCACCTTCTCCCAAGGTGCCTCCAGAGTCTGCTTGGCTCCCATAGGATGAAGTGGTAGCCATTTGGCTATCGCTGCATCTCTGGTGGCCAGTTTTAGGATTGGGCTGCCTTTCCCCCATGTGGTGATGCCTTTGGAAGGGGCTACATCTGGGTCAGATGAATCTAGATGTCAAATCCTGTAACTGGCTGAAGTATGACGACCACTGTTTTGAGTGTTCAGTTTCTGTTGTCCTCAGCTCCTAGTTGGCTCTTGGGATTACAGGGAATGGAATCTTTCTGGTATGATAAATCTGACCTTTGCCGGGAACAGAGTGGCAATGCCTTTTACAGCCTAATCCTATGGGCCACTTGAGCCAGCAGAGTTAACCTTATTGCTGTAGTGAGGGCTATTTGCTTTGGAACCAATATCTAGGATCCAAGCTAGTCTTGTCCAGGGTGTTGGATACTTTTCTTAAAACTGATCCACATGAACAAAGCAAAAACAGCCCAACAGAGAAGAGTGTTTACATTGGTCATCCAAGCAGGATTTTTATTCTACATACATATAATAATGATTTCATATGGCTGGGATGTATGAAGAACAATTATGGCATTTGTCCTGAGAATCCCAAATTTAGACAGGCTCACTCAGGGCTCGATCCTAATCTGGAGTTAGGCTGGCACAGTTAGGCCAGCACCAGGGCCACCATAAAACACGTTTGGACCCCTCTTGTAGTCAGAAAGGATGGTGCACAGAGTGGTCCAAATGGCTTTACGGTGGCCCTTGTGCTGGCCAAGCCTTGCTGGCCTAAATGTGCCGGCCTCACTTCAGGTTAGGATTGCGCCCTCAGACTTGCTCATTGATATTTTTCTACACAAACATTGATCTTGCGCATCAATGACAGTGATTTTGTCATAATTATAGAGTGGGAATCATTTTTTTTTTACTCCTTTTGTTCTCCTTGTTCAGCAGTAGAGCTGGGAAGACAAACATGTTTTTTTTTCAGATCTCGCAGCTACTTTTTGCTGCTTCATAGTGGGTCACCAATTGGGTGGTGAATGCAGAGTGACCCACAGTGACCCATGGAATCTGTGAGAAAATGAGCCTGCTTCGAAAATGAATGTAAAAAATATCATTGACCTCCTTCCTTCCTATGAGAAAATCGGAAAATGCCAATGTGTTCTTAGCAATGGGTTTTCAAATACAAGGGTTTAGGTTTAGGTTGGCCACTATACATTCAGAAATAGTCTAATTTGCATCTCTTTGAGTCTTCTGAAGTCTCCTTTGTCTAATCCAATGGTGTCTCAGGGGACCATCCTAGGTGCTCTGTAGCATCGACGCTACATGGTAGTGTTGATGCAATGCGCAGAGCACTGATGCGGGGGCGCCAAGCAGCACCCCCATGTTGGCACTCTCGCTCCAAGACTGGTGCTGCAGGCAGTGCTGCCTCAGAACTCCCGCACTTGGCTCACTTGATGGGCTGAGCTGGGACGGAGGGAGGGATTAGGGGTGGGAGGGCATTTCTGGGCAGGGGGAGGGCAGATGGGGGGTGGCAGATGTGCTGGCCCAGGAGGTAGTCAGGCTTTAGACTTGGCGATAAGGTCTCATCCACGGCCTCAACCCAAGGCCATGTTGCCCCGATTCAGCATGCACAGTCTCCTTGGATCTGCGCCCGCTATTTACGGTCCCTCCCTCGTCCGTCTAGGTTAAGCCAAAAAATCTCTTTTCCCTTTCTTCCCACCTATTGGTGCCTTATTCTTTGGTCTCCATGCGATCTAGCCTCATGGCTCCCTTCCAACTTCTGAGTTCCACAGAAATCATTCTAGCAGATTAAGGAGAGGTAATCTGGGCATTGAACTTTCTCTCCATCTTCCTTTTCACTCTGCAGCCCTCTAAGTTGATCTTTGGATGTCCCTGTTCCAAATCTGTTCATATACGTTCTGTTCGGCCTGTTTTTAATTGGCTTACACTCTTATCCTGTCCTCCCTTTCCCACTGATGCAATTTGGGGGGGAAAAAAGACTGTGAATAAATAATCCAAAGCAATATGAATCAAGTAAATGTCTTTTAATAGTTATGTTGGGGAAAAACAACAACAACTCCAGACTTGAAGTTCACAATTGTCAAATTCAGCCTCTGTCAGGAAAATCTGTTATATCAGTGGTTCCTAGACTGTGGATTGTGACCCACCAGTGGTTTGCGAGCCAATTTCAGGTGGGTTACGAAGGACCTAAGGCCGCCATATTGAAAACAGAGGAACATGGGACACTGGACAGGAGGAGGGATGTGTGGTTATTTTGATTGTGCCAAGGCTTTCAATAGGCTTTTTATTTATTTATTTATTTATTTATTTATTTATTTATTAGATTTTTACCCCGCCTTTATGCCCGAAGGCACTCAAAGCGGCATTACATAAAAATATAAAATTTAACATTAAAAAACAATATAAAAGAATATTAAAAAAATATAGTAAAGCAAAATTAAAACACAACAATAAAGTTTAAAAAGCCAAAAACCCTGTGGATCATAAATATAAAATATAACACACCAGCCAGCCAGCCTGTCAACAGTTAAAAGCTTTTTCCTTTCTGATTCTCTTTGTGATTGGAAAAGGGCAGATGGTGCATTCGTAGGAACGTAGCAGGCTCTGGCATCACAATGATGGCACTTCCAGCCATGACATCACTTCCGGTGGGTTCCAAGCAGACGGACATTCTAAAAAATGGGTTCTAGTGCTAAAACTTTGAGAACCACTGAGCTATCTTATTGTCGTCGTCGTCTTAACTGTCCTCGTTTGTTCATGTCGGGCCTCAGTATAATGATGTAGCATTTGGGAGAAATAATGCAGCCGAGTAAGCCAGCACTGGAAGCTAAGATGGAAAAGTTGACCACAGCCATCAGATACTTTCCTCCTGTGCTCAGGTAGGCTGGCACACAGGACAGCCACACACTGCAAAAGACCAACATGCTGAAGGTGATGAACTTGGCTTCATTGAAACTGTCTGGCAACTTCCTGGCTAGGAAAGCCACAGTGAAGCTGACAGAGACCAGTAAGCCAATGTAACCCACACTCAAGTAGGCCATGGTGACTGAGCCTTCGTTACAGTTGACTATGATTTCTCTAAATTGTGAATGTGTGTCCAGCTCTGGGAATGGAGGAGAAACACCCAACCACACTGCAGAAAGACCTACTTGAACAAGGGAACATGAACATACAATGGAATGCGCCAATCTCTTCCCCACCAACTTCCGGAAAACATTCCTTGGGTTGGAGGCCATGAATGCCACAACCACTGTAATTGTTTTGGCCAAAATAGAAGAAACAGCAACACTGAAGATGATACCATAGGCACTTTGCCAGAGAAGGCAGGTGTTCTTTGTAGGCTTTCCAATAAGGAGGAAGGAACAGAGGAAAGAAAGGAGGAGGGAAGTAAGGAGAATGTAGGTGAGGCTGCGGTTGTTGGCTTTGACGATGGGAGTGTCCCTTTGCTTAATGAAGATGCCCAACACCAGAGCTGTGATGGCAGCAAAGAAAAGAGCCAAGGTGGCTAAAGTCAGGCCCAAGGGTTCTGCATAGGACAAAAAACTCAGAGTCTTCGGAAGGCATCCATCCTGGTGCTTGTTTGGATATTGGTCTTCCATGCAAGGAATACAGTAATCCGTGTCTGAAAAAGGAACACATGCTACCATCAAGCTGCTATATTTTCTGCAAGAATGATCTTATGTAAGGTTTGCATCATTACATCATGCAGTGAAATGGAATTAAATCCATATCACAATAGTGATAGGCTCTTTGTTCCTTTACAGAATTCTAGTGAGGTATTGGCCTCTTTCCCCCAAGTCGTCTTTTTCCTTAAAGAACTATCTACATTAGCCTCTGCAAGCTGTGTAGTTAATGGGGGAGGTGGCAGGATGGAGAAAATTCTTGGGACCTCTCTTATGCTAGTAGCAAACTGAGAAATTTGCCTTGGGGCATTAGTGCCAAGTCTACCCTGCCCCAGACGGAGATGAGAACCATTTCGTATCTCCTGTTATGCTGGAAGTCTACAATGCTAAGCCGTCAAGCTCTCATCATCTTAAATATAGTTGCTTCCTCCCACCTCCTAAACATACTCTTATTGATGGGCAGCTCCAGATTCCTTGGTGCCGGTGGGAAGGGTTGTCCTCTGCCCTATATGCCGTCAGCACACCAGTTAGTACATTGCCAAAGCATTTTTTTTCCACAACTGGTACTGCCTTTTTCACGCCAGCACCAGCAGAAGCGGCACTCCAATGATGGCTGTTTAAAATTGGGCTGTATTTCTCAAGTAAACCTGTACAGGATTTTAGGAGATTTCTCATAGTTAAGGTACAAAGAGTTCTTCCGAAGACACTGGCTCTTCTGGTAAATGAACGTAATGAGGTTTATATTAACTGTACATGCCTTACCTCTTTGGCTGGAGACCAAGCCTTCTGCACAGGGAGCACAATCATAGCAGCAAAATTTCTCCCCTTCCTTCTTTTTCTTGCTGGAACCAGGCTGGCATTCGTCATTGCAGACAGACAAAGGCGGCACCTGTCCTTAAATAAGAGTAAAACTTGGCACTGAGGATGCTTTGGGACGTTTAGCTATACAAATGATGTGCCAGTCAGGAAGGGTGAGTGACCAAAGTCCAGAGTACTATTTTTATTTTTGAGCTCACAGAGAGGCACATTCTGTGGGATGAAGACAAAGTTTGGCTGGCACAAGGGCCACCATAAAGTGTGTTTGGGCCACTCTTGGAGTCAGAAAGGCCAGCACACAGACATGCACCATCCTCCCTGACTCCGGGAGTGGTCCAAACTTTCTTTTATGGTGGCCCTTGTGCCAGCCTAACTGTGTCGGCCTAACTCCTGGTTAGGATTGCACATAATGGCATAAGCCTAAACACAAATGGAAAGAAGATTACAGTTTCCAGTCTTGGACAGACCCATGTCTACCTAAGTATTGTTGGGATACTGAAGGAAGTCCCTTGAAATTTACAGGCCTGAATGAGGAAAGGCCTAACGCTAGGCCAACTCAGGGGGTAAAGTGCTGAGTCATTCAGGCCTAGCAGACCAGCAGTAAAGTGCTGAGTCATTCTGACTCAGCTTCAGCCTGGGGATGATATCATATGATCTCTGATTGGATGCTGGGGACTATTTAATCAAGACCAGAAACACCTGTGGTCAGTTGCTGGAGATGTAAGTGTTGCTGTTGAAGGATCTTTGCTGTAACTGTTTGCTTTTCTTTGCTGCAAGAAGCCTTCTTCTGAGAATATAGAAGTTCTTGCTACCCTAATCTCTGAGTGACTCCTTGCTGGAGCTCTGCGACCTTGAAGCCTTGCCAAACCTCACAGCTGCAAGCTGCTTCTATGCTATCATCAAGTATACCTTCACCTGTCTTCCTCTTATGACAACCCATTTAATTCACTACGCAGTGGGTCTCCTTAGATTCGCATCGGCCATTTTGCAGATCTGCGTGGGTCCAAGGAGAGGGAATGGGAGAAGGAACAGGCTAGGATACCACTGCATGTCGCTGATACTAGTGCCCACCCACTCTTCCCCAAAACAGGATTTACTTACAAGAGTGAAATCTTGATGCCATTCAATGCTGTTCTCATGAATGATGAATTTTTGGCCTGAAACAGTCTCAGACTCCAACCTCCCTACTTTGACTCTGGCATAGGAGTCATTCTGGAATGTGACCAGGTTTGTAATGCCAAATCCACCTGCTAATTCGCCGTGTTCATTAAACTTGATTTCATCTCCACAACTGTTGTTGAAGGAGAGCCTCAGAAGTAGTGAGTGGAGCTAAATGGAAACAGATAGAAAAGCAATGGAGCCGTAGCCTCTGGTAATGTTCCCAAATGTTTGCAAAACAAATATCGTAGATGGACTTAATTTTTTTTTCTTTTGAGAAAGAGGTTAGAAATATGATTCCTAATATGTTATATTGGACCATAACTCCTTTAAGGACCATATAGGGAGAACTAGCAGTGTTCCTATTGGGGGGGGCAAAGCACTAAATGTGCAGGAGCCTGAGCTCCTGTGTAACACAACCCCCCTCTCGCCTCTGAAGTCATTCACGGCTTGGAGAGCTGCCTCAGAGACTTTACTCTCTGAGCTGTGAATGGCTCTGACGGAGGGGCCACGTTTCATAGAAGCACAGGCTCCTGCACAACTTAGTATTTCCCTCCCTATAGGAATGCAACTAGGCAAAACATTGATCTCTATAATTGTACTACTGCAGTGATTCTCCAACTTTTTAGCACTGGGACCCACTTTTTAGAATGACCATCTGCCCAGGACCCACCGGAAGTGATATCATGGCTGGAAGTGTCGATATTGTGATACCAGAGCCTGCTGCTTTCCTGAGGATGCAACAATAAGTTGGGTTATTTCTCAGCCATTTCCGAATAACAAAATGAATCAGAAAGAAAAAAAGCATATTCACGACCTTGATACAAGTAAAACAACCACACAGCGCTCCAGCATCCCATTTTGCCGTATTTTCAACATGGCTGCCCCAGCTGCTTTGTGAACCCCCCTGAAATTGGCTTGTGACCAGCGGTGTTATGCTGCTGGAACGCTGGGTGGGACATCCGGGTGATCGACATCCCACCCATCACATTCTGGAGCGTTACGCCATTTGCATAACCAATTACGCCGCTAGCGTACATTACGCAAACGGCGTAACGCTCCGGAACGCGACAGGCGGGCTGTCGATCACCCGAATGTCCCGCCTAGCATTCCGGCAGCATAACACCGCTGTTTATGACCCACAGGTGGTTCCCAACCCACAGCATGGGAACCACTGTACTAATGGATTATTACACTGATTATGAAAACTTCTGAAAAGATAAATAGAAAAGCACTGAAGTCACTGAACAGGGTGGATTTTTTATGCATTCGTCAAAAGAGTTTGGGGTGACAACTAAGACAAATGATGGGTGTCTATGTCTTGTACCGATGTGGTTGTTGATGACATACTGATGTCTTCACACTATCACCCTATGACACTGTTATTAAAACTGTGGGTCAGGACCCACCAGGTGGGTTGCAATCTGATGTCAGGTGGGTCACGGAAAGCTGGGAGCAGCCATCTTGGAAGCTGCAGACTATATTCTTTCTTTATTCCTGCTGTGAGTGTTCGCAGTTTAAATTTTCAAATGAGGTTTTGTTTTGTTTTTTTTTTAAATTTAGTTCAGTGCTTTTACATACTATTTTGATGGGTAGTTAATCTGTGGAACTCTTGGCCACAGGAGGTGGTGATGACATCTAGCCTAGATGCCTCTAAGAGGGGATTGGACAGATTTCTGAAAGAAAAGTCCATCATGGGCTTCAGGCAAACCCCTTACATTAGTAGTAGGCTACTTCAGAGTACCGGGTGCAAGGGAGTGGCAACAGGATCCAAGCATCTTGTTGTCTTGTGCCTCCTTGGGGCACTAGGTGGGCCACTGTGAGATACAGGAAGCTGGACTAGATGGGCCTTTGGCCTGCTCTAGCTGGGCTCTTCTTATGTTTTTATGACCTTATCTTGCTTTTTTATGTTTCATGGTTGTGCAATTGCTGCAGTCCAAGAGTGCCACTTTGCATTCCAGGAGTGTTCTTTGATTACATCACAATGACCACACTTCCTGCATGATAATGGCACTTCCGGTCATGGCATCACTTGCAGGTTAATGACATCACTTCCGGTGGGTCCCAACAAGAGTGCCATTCTAAAAAGTGGGTCCCAGTCTAATAGGTTTGAGAACCACTGCCCTAGGCCATGCTTGTTACTGAGATTAGAGTACTACTGCATTGTCAGTGATGAAGCATTACAAGCCAGGGTTCCATGTTCAGTCTGCTTTCTCCTGCAATTTCTCTGTGTCTGGCTCTCGAGGACGACAGGATATGCAAGGCATGTGCGACAGCATAGACAGCATTATAGATACTGTAGCTTTGGCTGGTCATGTTCATTTCAAAAATAGGTGCAGGAAGGCCACCCAGATTCTCCTCTCCAGTACATATTCTTGTATGCCCTAGAGGCACAGTGAGTTTTGGAAATGAGCATCTGAATGTATGCGTCCAGAACAACGTCACAAAGTCATTGCTTTCCAAAGGGTCTATATTCTGAAGAAATTCAGTAAATCCAAGAGGCTCCTTCGAGTGAATGGAGAAGGAAAGAGCACCGTGGAACAGACCATCCCTGAACGGTTGCATATTCCATCTTTGGTGATACGGATTGCTTACAAAATCAGTCTGGGCAGTCATAATCCACACTTTCCCACCAGGGATTTTGTATCCAGGAATGATTAGAGGAGCCGCATTTATAGACAGCCATAATTTGACCATTAATGTTAGAATGCTTGCGGTTCCCCCATAGAAAACAATTGCATTGGCTTTAGTCTTCTGGAAAACTGACGTATCTTTTTGGACTTCCTTGAACAATTCAACTATGGTTATGGAATTGATTTTGCCTTTATGACTTTCAGTAAAAGCTGAACAAATTCCACGTTTGGACAGCATTGGTTCCATAACTCTTAAGAAATGTTCTCCAGCATCATTATCCATAGCGAGGAGCCCGACCCATTTCCAGCCAAAATGCAGACATAGCTGGACAATTCCCCAGTACTGCAGGGCTTCATTCGGGACCATGCGATAAAAAGAAGCAGAATTGGACTCGTCATTCTTTCCTGGTTCAAATGAGCCGTAGGAAATCTTGGAAACAATAATGTAGTTCCATTAGATAAGGAATAATTTGAAATCCCATCAATTCATAGCGGTATTCATGTTTTCTACCTATTTATGCAATGGCTTTGTACCTCTTATTTTTTGCAAAGTGGAATCCTCATCCCTTACTCAGAGCACAATCCTAACCTGGAGTTAGGCCGGCACAGATAGGGCAGCAAAATTTGATTGGCACAAGAGCTGCCATAACGCCAGTTGGGACCACTCTTGGAGTCAGGGAGGATGGTGCACGTTTATGTGCTGGCCTCTCTGACTCTGAGAGTGGTCCAAACATACTTTACGGTGTTCTTTGTGCAGGCCAAACTTTGCTGGCCTAACTGTGCCGGCCTAACTCTGCCAGCCTAACTTCAGGTTAGGATTGCACTCTTAGAATCTATATATATATAAAGGATGTGTGTGTGTGTGTGTGTGTGTGTGTGTGTGTGTGTGTGTACTTCAGCTGATATGTGGTGTCCTGAGGCCATCTATTATGATGTCATTACTGATGTCACTCTGATTATGATATGCAGAGTATAACCTTTCCAGCACCTGAAGTCTTTAAAGTGTTGAACAGCTGCTGAACAGAAGTCCTGTGGAACGGATCTGGGATGTTGGGATCTGGGATGGGGATGTTGGGATCTGGGAGGGCTGTGTGGGCCTTGCAGCCCGGCTACACCTTCAGCCTGGTGACAAACACTGCAACAAACACAGTCCCAATGACATTTCTTTCCTGGGCAACACCGGTTACCAAAACGCTAGTCATAAAATATAAATGCAATGAGTATTTGAAACCATTTTAATATATCTGTTGGGAGCTTCGGGAATGATTTAGTTTAGCGGTGCTCAAACGACTGCAAGGGAGTTGGGTACCAAATAATTGTTTGTGTGGGATGGGAGGGGTTGAGGAGGGTGCAGTGATGGTGCGGCAGCAATCGGGCCCCTCCAGTACCAGGGGGCTTGTTTCTTTAGGGCAGTGCTGGCCTCCTGCAGGGTCCTGGAGGCTTGCAACCCTTCTTGCCACCTGAGAAAACCAGGCGTAGCCACTGATTGGTGATAAGGGCTGTTTACAGCAGTTACAGAGGAGAACTGTGAGCCTCCTGGACCCTGCAGAATGCCTGTGCTGCCCCCAAAGTAAGAAACAAGCCCCTTGACAGGTAGTGGAGGGGCCGCAATTGCTGCCATGCCCCACTGCCAATAGAGCAGGGCCACTTCCCTTAAAGGAGAATTCCCTGCTTCCACTTCCCCTGGGGGATCATAACCCACCGGCTTGGAAACCACTGACTTAGTTCATTGCTTTTGGGCCATGCCAATGGGTGCCAGCAACTCACTTCGTCCAGTGAATTGCCTGTGAAAGTTGAAAGCCTTATTGTTGGGATACTGAAATAAGTCCCTGGAAATTTACAGGCCTGAATGGGGAAAGGCCTAACACTAGGCTGACTCAGGGGGTAAAGTGCTGAGTCATTCAGGCCTAGCAGACCAGCAGTAAAGTGCTGAATCATTCTGACTCAGCTTCAACCTGGGGATGAGATCATCTGATCTCTGATTGGATGCTGGGGACTATTTAATCAAGACCAGAAACACTTGTGGTTAGTTGCTGGAGATGTCAGTGTTGCAGTTGGAGGAGCTTTGCTGTACCTATTACCTGTTTGCTGTTCTTTGCTGCAAGAAGCCTTCTTCTGAGAATACAGAAGTTCTTGCTACTCTATTCTCTGTTGTCTGAGTGATTTCTTGCTGGAGCTCTGCAACCTTGAAGTCTTTTCAAGCCTCACAGCTGTAAGCTGCTTCTATGCTATCATCTCTTATGCCTGGAGGTGATCCTGTAAGTTGATGCTCTTAGATTTAAGACCAATAAAGCTCTTTTATGACAATCTCAGACTGGACTTGCTTCTTCCTCGGAACCCAAAATGAAACTCTAGCCTTGGCCAGTGCCACGAGCTGGAACATGCCCCATGCACAGTTCTTACCTGTGGAACTTTGTAAAGACCTAAGATGTTCGCCATACTTGAGGAGGTTTCAGAGTCGAGTCCACCAATGACTCCAACTAAATTGCTCTTGAAGCCACAGTTGTAGTTGGGCACAAACCTTGAGGATTGAAAGAGCAAGGCCAGAGTGTTGCGATAGGTCATCCTTGCATTGAGGTAGCTGTCATAGATGTGGAATCCCAGAGTGACATTGGGCAAGATTTCAGGGTTTTCATTGATCTCATCAATGGCAAAGGCCAAGGCCAAAACGTGCTGGTAGAACCTGGTCACCACTCTGCAAATCAAGGGAAAACGCAACACTGCCTGAAATTGTTTTAATACCTCATTGCTCCTCTCAGGCTCTGAGGTGGTTGGCAGTAAAATAAGCACAAAACTTAGCAATGGTTGCCGTGACAGTGTCCATTGGACAGAAGAGGACTCTGTTATACTTATCTTCTGCTAATAAAAACAAGTGTTCTTGTGTACATGAAAGATATCTCAGAAGTGAGGCGCAACCCTTTCTGCAATCTAAATATTAATTTAAATATATCAGTGCACATGCACACACACACACACACACACACACACACACACACACACACACACAC
>JAJKFI010000394.1:81281-94020 GCA_029204185.1 Lerista edwardsae
CACACACACACACACACACACACACACACACACACACACACACACACACTATCTAATTAGAATGGGTGATACTTTCACGTATTTTAGAACCCAGCTAGATGCAACAAAGATCAGTGATTTAGATTTCACAAGCTTTCTTTCTTTGCTTTAATATAATATGTAGATCCTTTATTGGCATATATATAACAAACAACATCAAAAAGAAAAACCATTGGGTTAGCCAGAGATCAATTCACAATTGCGCTGCTCGATCAGCTGGTACCACTATATTGGTTGTTTCAGCAGAGGAGTCAATTAAGAGGCATTTTTGCCCCAGCAGAGAATCCCAGCCTTGTTTGCAAAATGGGGGCTAGATGTTTTTGGCGGAGCTCATCATGAAAGGGACAATAAAGGAGGGAATGGAGAATAGTTTTGATGGATCTCTGCCCACACGGGCAGCATCTACTGGCATATGGTGCCTTAGGAAATTTCCCAAAAAGAATGGCAAAAGGCAGACCTGGCTAGGGTTGTTTTAATATTAGCAGGCAGGGAATCAAAAGGTGTGATGAAAGGGAGTAGCCAAACTGGAAGTCCCACAAGTAGGATTTGTTTTCAAAAATTTATTCACCTTATGCTTTTAACCACCATTACAAAATGAGCATGTAAAATAATGAAATTTGAATAATCTCATTATTCATTGATAATGAGCCAAAAGCAGATGCCAAATTGGATAGACATTCCATTGTTGCTAGTCTGATATTTCAGATGTCTTACGAAAGGCTCTGTTGACAGCAGTAGCATAAAGTTTCACTTCTAAGTTCCTTTTCTGGATTTGCAGTTTGGCCCGATCAAGTGGCACCACCTGCATTCCAAGAGAACATTCGGAATGTCCAACCAGGTGTTTCTCCATCGGAGCCTCTCCTTGGTGGTGGAAGAGATTCTTTTCTGCATATTAGGGGTGAAGCTCACTTGCAGCTTTGCCCATTTTACCCAGTTCTCTGCTGCAAAGCCAGGCAGAAGCAGGAAAAAGGGAGCAGAGTTTTGTGGCTGCCTGTGATGTTATGGCTGGGCAGACTGTCACCCCCAAAGCTCCATGCCTTTGGGCCTCAGCCAGAAAAAAATGGAGCCCTGCCTGCTTTTCAGTCTGAGAGTTGTTGTTGTTCAGTCGCTAAGTCGTGTCCGACTCTTCGCAACCCCCTGGACCACAGCACGCCAGGCCTCCCTGTCCTCCACTAGCTTCATGAGTGTGCCCAATTTCATGTTCATCGCTTCAGTGATGCTGTCTAACCATCTCATCCTCTGCCGTCCCCTTCTCCTTTTGCCTTCAATCTTTCCCAGCATGAGGGTCTTTTCTAAAGAGTCCTCTGTTCTCAGGAGGTGGCCAAAGTACTTGAGCTTCAGCTTCAGGATTTGTCCTTCCAGGGAGCAATCAGGCTTGACTTCCTGGAGGATGGCCCGATTGGATCTCCTTGCATCCACGGGACTCTCAAGAGTCTTCTCCAACACCATAATTCAAAAAGTCTGAGAGTAGCTGGCTGCTTTAGTGAGGGCAGAGAGGAATTTTTTTTTGTCAGTCTGATTAGCAGCGACTGCTAATTTTTTCCACCTACCTCAGAATTTGTGGGTGTCCCCCCCCCCCCGGGGAATTGTGAGTGTCACTTGTCAGGAATCCAGATTTAATATGGCAAAGTCTGGAAGCCTGAGTGCATTTTCTCTGTGAAGACCCCTATGACAGGAGCAGCTAATTAAGAAACACCTGTGAGAAGAAGCAGCCATGTGCCTTCATCAAGGCCAGCTGTGTGGGATGCCTACGTGCAGGACTGCACACATTGTGGGGCTGCAACAACCAGAGCCCTGATTGGTGTTAATTCCTCTGAGGGAAGCATTTGAGGGGATGCTTCACCTCCTATCCGTGTGGGTTGGCAAGGCAAGGAATGCTGGAGGAGGGAGGTGCTGCTCATCATCTCGTGTACTGCAAGATCTGGCCTGAACTGCTACCTATCTGTGATGCCTGATTCCTGGACTGGGTGTTGACTACGAGACTGCCTGCTCCTATAAATACCATTGAATACGCTTACTACGGCACACAACTTCTGCCTTACCTTATTCTTTCACATCTGGCTTCACCAGCATTCCAGGTCACCAGTAGGGGGCGCAGCTTCACTCACCATAACATCACCGCCTTTGGCCGCTTGGCAGATGACGTTCGAGCTCAGGTAGACAGGGTGTAAGGGAAAACAGATCACATGATTCCTATCTAGGTTGGTGAGGTGGCCTGAGGAGTCCTCAGGCTGGCTGAGCAGAGAGCTCCATCTGCCTTGACCCCTTTTGGGTTGGGTGTGAGTACCCCCCTTGGGTAGACCACTGGGGGGGGGGGGTGGGAGCCAGGCTGTCATACCTGTGTAGCCCAGGTGAGGTAGACGGCTAGTGCCATTTCCCCAAAATTAGTAGCCCGCACATGGGGTAGTTAACATAGTTTTCCCTGCTGTGGATTTTGTGCTTTGAATTTTGTGCTGTGGATTTTGTGCTTCGTTGTGTTGGAGGGGCGAGACAGAACAGGGATTCTGTTGGTGTACCGCCCGCCTTGCTGCCCAGCAGTCTCCCTGCCTGAGCTGACGGAGCTGGTCTCGAGCGTGGTGTTGGAGTCCCCCCGCCTTCTGGTGTTGGGGGACTTTAATGTCCATGCCGAGGCCCCGGGAACACCTGCAGCTCAGGATTTCATGGCCTCCATGGCAACCATGGGTCTGTCTCAAAGAATATCTGCCCCGACGCATGAGGCGGGACACACGCTGGACCTGGTGTTTACTGCGGGGCAGGTTGATGGTGATCTGGAGGTGGAGGAGATTAAGATCACTCCTTTGTCATGGACAGATCACTGTCTGGTGGGATTTAGGCTCGTTGCGGCTTCTCACCTCTGCAATGGCGGGGGATCACATTTTATGATCCGCCCTCGGAGGCTGATGGATCCAGACGGATTCCTGAGGGCTCTGGGGGATTTTCCTGTTGCCAGAGTTGGAGACCCACCCGGTGCCATGGTCGACCTCTGGAATACGGAGATGGCCAGGGCCCTGGATGAGATCGCTCCTGAGCGTCCTTTGCCCAGTCGCAGAATCGGAGCGGCTCCTTGGTTTTCTGAGGAGCTGCGAACGATGAAGCGGCAGAGCAGACGACTAGAGCGTCGGTGGCGAAAGACTCGTGCCGAATCTGACCGGACACGGGCTAGGGCCCAATTAAAAGCTTATTCCAGAGCAGTGGTGGCAGCTAAGAGGGCACACCTCTCTGCCACCATTGCATCTGCAGAGAACCGTCCGGCTGAGCTCTTCCGTGTGGTCCGCAGGTTTTTACATCTTGCCCCTCTTACTGGTAGGGAGGAGCACACGGAGGCTCGCTGTGACGAGTTCGCAAAACACTTTGCAGATAAGGTCGATCAGATCCGGCATGACTTGGACGCCGCTGTGGGCATATCTAGTGATGTCCCTGGGGAACCTGTCTATCCTACCATTTGGGATTCTTTTCGGCTTGTAGAGCCTGAGGATGTGGACAGGATTCTCTGGAGTGTGAGACCTGCTGCTTGCCCGCTCGACCCTTGCCCGGCATGGCTAATTAGAGCTGCCCGGGGAGGGCTGGCCGAGTGGACAGGGAGGGTGGTGAATTCATCTCTGAGGGAGGGGGTGCTCCCGCCTGCTTTGAAGCAGGCGATGGTTCGCCCCCTCCTGAAGAAGCCCTCCCTGGATCCCACAAATTTAAACAACTTTCGGCCAGTCTCCAATATCCCATTTCTGGGTAAGGTGATTGAGCGGGTGGTGGCGTCCCAGCTTCAGAGGGTTCTGGAGGAAACGGATTATCTGGACCCATTCCAATCTGGCTTCAGGCCGGGGTTCGGGACGGAGACTGCCTTGGTCGCCTTGGTGGATGACCTGCGCCGGGGGATGGACGGGGGAAGTGCGACCCTGTTAGTCCTGCTGGACCTCTCGGCGGCTTTCGACACCATCGACCATGGTGTCCTTCTGGGTCGGCTGGCCGGGTTGGGGCTTGGAGGCACTGTTTTGAAGTGGTTCCGCTCCTTCCTGGCTGACAGATCCCAGAAGGTGGTGCTGGGGGAGGCTTGTTCGGCACCCCGACCTCTCAGGTTTGGGGTGCCACAAGGTTCCATCTTATCCCCCATGCTGTTTAACATCTACATGAAACCGCTGGGAGAGGTCATCCGGGGGTTTGGAGTGGGGTGCCATCAATATGCTGATGACACCCAACTTTATCTCTCCTTTCCCCCTGATTCTGAGGAGGCGGTTGAGGTCCTGGATCGCTGTCTGGAGGCAGTTGGGGGCTGGATGCGGGCGAACAAGCTGAAATTAAATCCGGATAAGACAGAGGTGCTTTTGGTTCGGAAATCCACGGCTCGGGTATTGGACTATCGTCCTGCTCTGAATGGGGTCGCACTTCCTCTGAAGGAGCAGGTTCGCAGCTTGGGGGTTCTCCTGGATTCACAGCTACACCTGGACTCCCAGGTGGCGGCGGTGGCCAGGGGAGCCTTTGCTCAGCTTCGGCTGATCCGCCAGCTGCGGCCGTACCTGAGCTGTGCGGACCTGGCCACTGTGACCCATGCCCTAGTGACATCTAGATTAGATTACTGCAATGCGCTCTACGTGGGGCTGCCTTTGAAGACGGTCCGGAAATTACAACTAGTACAGAACGCGGCGGCTCGGGTGGTTGCTGGAGCACGTCAGTTTGACTCTGTCGAGCCGCTGCTTCGGCAACTACACTGGCTGCCGGTTCTGTTCCGGGCCCAATTCAAAGTGCTAGTTTTGACTTTTAAAGCCCTTTATGGCTCGGGTCCGGGGTATTTGAGGGACCGCCTTCTTCCATATAATCCAACCCGTACTCTTAGATCATCTGGGGGGGCCCTCCTGACTGTGCCGCCACCAGGAGAAGTGAGAGGGGTGGCGGCCTGGAAGAGGGCCTTTTCGGTGGTGGCCCCCCAACTCTGGAACATCCTCCCCTTAGAATTGAGAACTGCTCCCTCTTTGTTTATATTTCGGCGGGGGCTGAAGACCTTTTTATTCCAAAAAGCTTTTAATTGTTGACAGGCTGGCTGGTTATTATAACCCACGGGGCTTGTTGTTTTTATATTGTTTTAAATTTGTTTTTAATTGTGTTCTTAATTTTTGATTGTATTGTTTAATTCTGTTTTAATTGTTTTTAATTGTGAATTGTTATATTGTTTTTATATCTATATTGTAATGCCGCCTTGGGTGCCTTCGGGCACAATAAGGCGGGGTACAAATCTAATAATAAATAAATAAATAAATAAATTTTAATAAAGTGGTCCTTTCTCCGAAGCCTGTGTGTGTGGCGTGGTCATTTTAGAGTTGTACGGATAAAAGGTTTTCCTCTGAAAAACTGAAATTTAACCAAAAGTTTACAGATAACAGAATTTTTTTATGAGCCAGTTCGTGTGAGTTTAAATCTATTTCATCACAACCCAAAAATGTCCTTTTAACACAGTATACATAGCATATTTATTCTTAAAGAGCACAATCCTAAAGTGGAGTTAGGCTGGCACAGTTTGGCCGGCACCAGGACCAACGTAAAGCTTGTTTGGACCACTCTTGGAGTCAAGAAGGATGGCGCATGTTTGCGTACTGGCCTCTCTGACTGTGAGAGTGGTCCAAACATTCTTTACGGTGGCCCTTGTACCACCGTACAAAGTTGTACCAACTTTGCTGGCCTAACTGTACCTGCCTAACTCCAGGTTAGGATTGTGCTCCAAGTGCACAATCCTAACCAAGCTTCCAGCACCAGGTAAGGGCAATGCAACTCTGAGATAAGGGAACAAACATTCCCATACCTTGAGAAGACCTCCATGACTGCCCCCTCCAACTACAGGATGCAGCACATGCCCCATTGGCACAGCTATGTCAGTGCTGGAAAGTTGGTTAGGATTGCACCTTTAGTCTTTTAAGCATTTCACAGTATTCACCCTTCATTAATAAAAAAATAAAAAGCACCACTCTTTCCCCCCAAAAACAATCAGACAAGTTGTACTTATGAAAATCCCTAAAAATATGTTTGAATATGGGAGAGGGGAGACAACTTACACTGGAAGATTTGGAATCCATTCCAGAGGATATTGATGGAAGAACGGTTTAGTGGATATATAACCAATATGAGTCGTGATCCCACCAATGCAAATTTCACCTGCCTGGTACCACTCATGCGGAATAGATATGGGAACATTTCCTGTGCACTTCCCAGCACATGCTTTGCACACTGTGTGAGGGAGCACCAGAAGCAGCAGCAACATCAGAGACACCACCATAATGATGGGAAAGCTTCGCTAGTGTCCTTATTCGTAACAGAAAAGCCGGACTCGAATGTCCTTCCTTGGAATTTGAAACCTGATTTAGACAAGGACAAAAGATCACAGTGATCTGCCTGTAGTCACTTAACTGAACTAGGCAGTTCAGTTTTACAGGGCAGTTTTAATAACCATTTTCAGACCTGCTTACTGATATTTTTCTAGTGCCTGTTGGAAAGCACATGAGCGTTGGCCTTGGGAATTAATGGCAGCGATTGTCATAATTACAGGGGATGTCATTGTTTTTGTTACACGTTTCTCTTACGTGCATCATCAGTAACAGATCAAACATGTTTGCCTGGTTGGCCAGCTATGTTCTGCTGCTTCATGGCCAGACAGTATCTGGGCAATGAGGTCAGAATGAGGCACATGGGCCAAGAGGGTGAAATCAATGAGGAAGTGTATTCTGGAAAAACAACCCCCCCCCTAGAAATACCATATTTGACTGCTGCTCCTCGCATTAGAGATAAAGAACATAAGAACATAAGAACATAAGAAGAGCCATGCTGGATCAGGCCAAGGGCCCATCTAGTCCAGCTTCCTGAATCTCACAGCGGCCCACCCCAGGTGCCCCAGGGAGGCAGGAGACAAGATGCTTGCATCCTGTTGCCACTCCCTTACACCCGGTACCTGTAGCCCACCACCTTTGTAAGGAGGTTGCACAATCCATCATTGCCTATAGCCCACAATGGATCTTTCCTCCAGAAATCGGTCTAATCCTCTCTTAAAGACATCAAGACCAGATGCCATCACCACCTCCTGTGGCAAGGAGTTCCACAGATTAACTACCCGCTGGGTAAAAAAGTACTTCCTTTTATCTGTTTTAACTCTCCCAACCCTCAGTTTTAGCGGATGCCCCCTGGTTCTGGTGTTGTGAGAGAGGGAAAAGAACATCCCTCTATCAACTCTATCCCTTCCATGCATAAAACTCTATCCCTTCCATGCATAAAATCCCTTCCATGCATAAACACCTGAAAATGCTGATAAATCATAGTGATGGATAGACCTTCAAAAGCATCTCACACTGATATGTATACAAGTTTGAGAAAACCCAAAGAAATGCTATATTGGACAGCTACATGTGCAAAAAACAATGCTTTTCACTCAACCAGGCAGCAAATGATTTGCAACCACTAAAGGCCATTTCACCTGCTGGCCAATCTACCTACTCTGGATACTAATTTTCTAGCTCAGAGAGTTCCAAACTCCGGCCCGGATCTAGTCCGGACCGTATCTATTCCTGGCATGAGCAGCATTTTGTGTTCAACTGGGGATGCTGCAAACGTTCCCAACTCCTGCTCCCAGGAAAACCTGTGCTGGCCTAACTCCAGGTTAGGATTGCACTCCTCGTCATGCTAATTAGATTCATTCTTTCCAGTCATTTCTCATACCAATGCTCCCTGAAATTCCAAATCCATTGCCACAAAAATAAGCGAAGGGGACAAGGTTTGCCACTGATTTCAGTGTGATGGTTGTGCAAGTCATCTGGATCCAACTGGTTTCTCCATGCAGATCTGGGAAAGGAATTCGAGCTCACCGCAGTCCAGCACCTTTTTGGTGCACATTGACCTTGTCAGGAAAACACAGCATGGGAAGGGACAGACAGATACACACACACACACACACACACACACACACACACACACACACACGCCAACAGAGGGGAAATTTCCAGCCAGCAAGGACACCCTGGATGCCTTTGAGATGCATATGTGTGCAGAGAGTACTTTGATCAGGCTGCTTGGCGGGGGTGAAAGCGCACCCCCCCCCCACATAGCTTTGGTTTACATTGGTGACACTCTCCTATTAATATTTCTGGATCCGGTTCAGCTCTTGCTATTTCAAAAAATTCACTCCCAATCTTTGTAAGGTAATCAAGAAAAAAAATGCAACTTAAGAACATCTTCATACTGTTTAAGCGGGCAGCGCAATCCTACTATCTGTGTTGCCCCAACGCTGCACGCTTAGCGCTGATGTGGGGGCGCCGATTGGCAGCCCCGCATCGGCGCTAAGGCACCAGGACTGGTGCTGCTGGCAGCGCTGGCCCTGTAGCGCTCGCGCAGTGCTTCCCCAGCATCGGCTGAAGCCACTAGCGCGAGGGAGGTGCCAAGATAGTGCGCCTCGAGGATTGGCGGGAGGAGGGTGGAATGTGGTGGGATAAGGATATGGGCGCCATAAGGCCAAATCCTATGCCCGTTCAAGAGGCTGCACGGCCCTGATTTGGGCCATGCGGTCTCCTTGGATCTGCGCCTGCTCTTTAGCAGGTGCAGATCTGAGGAGTGCATAAGGGAGGCTGGAGACTCCCCTATGGTAAGGGAGCGCACACGCCCTTGCCACAGGAGGCTCCAGCCTCCCCCCACCCAGCATTGGATATTGTGCTGGCCGGCCTGCCTTGCCATTCCAGCGTTGGGTAGGATTGCGCCAGTGATGTCATGCAGGGGGTACGCGGGGGTACACAAGTACCGGTTTCTAGAATTACAGTTGGCCCCGCCCATTCGCCCGCCCACTCATTGACTCCGCCCCCTGCAACATTTGAATTTCCTGAATGTTTGAGTTGCCTGCACGTTCTCAGAGCCAGCCAGGCAGGCAGGCAGCGAGTGGAGCCTTGCCTTGCCTTGCCACTGAAAAATGAGCTGCTCTGGGGTTTCGGAACTGTTGGGTCACTTTAACATGATGCCAGGCCTCCTTAATGTATTCTGGGGGTGCTGTGGAATACTGTTGCAACTGTTGGGTCAGTTTAAATTTGTCTGAGGCATCAAAAAGGGCTTTTTTCATGTCACTTCCTGCCACAACATCACTTCCGGCTTATGACGTCACTTCCGGTGGGTGGGTCCCGACATGTGCCAATCAAAAGTGAGTACCTGTTGTTAAATCATCTAGATGACACCACTGGATTGTGCCGAGTGTTGTTCATTCTATGTACACATCACAGTCATTCTATTTGACAGAGGTATGCAAGAGGAGTAGATGGGAACCTAACACAGAATCATCCCAAGCTTCACTGTGGGACAGACCAGCCATTCTTTCAAGGAAACAGGCACATCACAGTAAAGAAACCAGACTAATTATCAGATATCTCATAGCTATCTCTTTCTTAACTGTTCCCGTTTGTTTAGATCAGGCCTCAGGATAATGATGTAGCATTTGGGGGAAAAGATGCAGCCCAGTAACCCAGCACTGGAGGCCAAGATGGAGAAGACCTCCACGGCCACCATGTATTTCCCCTTGGTGCTCAGGTAGGTTGGGACAAAGGAGAGCCACACACTGCAAAAGACCAGCATGCTGAAGGTGATGAACGTGGCCTCATTGAAAGTATCAGGTAACTTCCTGGCTAGGAAAGCCACTGTGAAGCTGACAGAGGCCAGGACGCCCATGTAACCCAGGACCAAGTAGAACATGAAGGCTGAACCTTCATTACACTGGACGATGATTTCTCTGGACAGTGAATGCATGTCGAACTCTGGGAATGGAGGAGAAACACCCAACCAAATAACACAAATGATGGCTTGGACAAGAGAACACAAAAACACAATGGAATGGGCCAATCTCTTCCCCACCCATTTCCGGAAAGCATTTCCTGGCTTGGAGGCCATGAATGCCACAACCACTGTGATGGTTTTGGCCAGAATAGAAGAAACTGCAACAGTGAAGATGATGCCAAAACCTGTTTGCCGGACAAGGCAGGTTGTGTTTGTAGGTTTCCCAATGAAGAGCAAGGAGCAGAAGAAACAAAGAAGGAGCGAAATGAGGAGAACATAGGTGAGACTGCGATTGTTGGCTTTGACGATGGGAGTGTCCCTTTGCTTCATGAAGATGCCCAAGACCAGAGCTGTGATGGCAGCAAAGAAAAGAGCCAAGACGGCTAAAGTTATGCCCAAAGGTTCTGCGTAAGATAAAAAGCTTGGTGACTTGGGAAGGCATCCATCTTGGTGCTTGTTTGGATAGTGACCTTCCATGCAAGGAATACAGTCGTCCATGTCTGAAAAGAAACACATATCACCTTCAAGCTACCTGAATTATTCTCAGCGAGAACGATCTTTCCCAGCATTTGGCTCATTTGCTGACCTCTACTAAGTTTAGGAGAGTAAACCCATTTTCACCATGTCAGGAGATGGGTCGGCCGGTACAAGGACCTCCTGGTGTCAGATCCAGCAACAGACCCGGTGAGTTTGTGACAGCCTAGCAAGGTCAGCACAGGAGGTTGGAGAGGGTGGGCAGAAGCCAGGTGCTTTGGGCTGGAAAAGGCCGATTGGTGGATGGAGGAGGCTCGGAAGTGGCTGGCTGGACAGGGAGTAAAACATCCTCTTACCCCGAGTTGTGCTCCAGTCTGCACATATCTACAGTCCGCCTGCCTGTTCCAGTGCAAGTTGGGACTGCACCCTTAGTAATTTATGGCCCAATCCTATTGGCCGTAGCAGGGCCAGCCTTAAGCCAATGTGACCAATGTCGTCACATCGGGCCCCACTCTTCAGGGGTCCCACACCAGCAGGGTGAGCATATTGCCTGATGCTGCAGCTGGGAACTTTGTGGCCTGTAAGTCAGTGGGGTGAGCAGAGCAGCTTTCCCTTGGGCCCTGCCCCTGCCTCTGAACAGCCCAAAATGGGCCACCTGGAAGCAGCTGCAGGTAGCATTCTTTTATCACCACTAATTATTTCCACTTGCCAGACTTTGCGCATGGCACCAACAGCACTCTTCTTGGTGAGTGGGGAGGGGCGCAGGGAGAGTGGAGGCCCCTGCAGGAATGCCATGCATTGGGCCCCACCGCTGCTAGAGCCGGCCCTGGGCCTTAGCATCAGCACTGCGAGCATCCTGCTGGCACTGGCATCGCAAGAGCACCGTAAGGCAAGTCCAATACTGGCGGTAAGCTGTTACCACTGGCGGTGGGTGAATGCCAGCGCAACACCGGGTTCCACCGCCAGGAGGAGGCAATGTGGTAAGTGAACTACTCGCCAATGCTGTGCTGGTTCTGGGTTGGGCGGAAGTGCGTTCGTGTGTAGGGGGAGGGGCAGAGCAGAGGGCGGGGTCAGCAGCAACCTTCTCCGCTGGATCCCAACCTCCATGTCGGGCCAAGTTGGCCCATGCCCAGCTGGGATAAAAAGGTAAAATTTCCCCCGCAACCGAATGGTCTAGGCATGACCGACTGTTGGGGTTTGTGCTCAATTCCATTTCTAAGCCTGTAGAGCCGGCGTTTTGTCCAAGGACAAGCTTCCGTGGTCATATGGCTGGCATGACTATACGCCATAGCACGCGGAATGCCGTTACCCTCCCACCGGAGTGGTCCCTATTTATCTACTCGCATGTTTACGTGCTTTCGAACTGGTAGATTGGCAGGAGCTGGAAGAAGCCATGGGAGCTCACTCTGTTGTGTGGTCGAACTCCCAACCTTCTGGTCAGAAAGCTCAACAGCAGCGGTTTAACCCGCAGCGCCACCACGTCCCTCACGTCACCCAGCTGGGATAGACCACGCTAAACTATTCAGGTGCTCTACCACACCTCAGCCCGCTCTCTCAGCACCTCGCAATGGGCCGAAGGTACACCCCCTCCCTCATGCTGGGGGCAAGTGGGCAAAAAGATCCTGCCCAGCTACCTGGGGTTGTTAGCTTTTTGCAAGTCTTCTGAGAGATAATCTGGACCAGGTGACTGTTCACATCCCAAATCATTGAATCTGTTCTTTCTAATTCTATAATGGTCTGGTTTGGTTCGGGAACTAAACAGGATAAGAATAGACTCCAAAGGACAGTCAAAACTGGAGTTGGAAAAGGTGCAGAAGAGAGCAACGAAAATGATTACGGGGCTGGGGCACCTCCCTTATGAAGAAAGACTGCAGCGTTTGGGGCTCTTCAGTCTAGAAAAAAGGCGCCTGAGAGGAGACATGGTTGAGACATACAAAATAATGCACGGAAGGGATAGAGTTGATAGAGGGATGTTCTTTTCCCTTTCACAAAACACCAGAACCAGGGGGCATCCGCTAAAACTGAGGGCTGGGAGAGTTAGAACAGATAAAAGGAAGTACATTTTTATCCAGTGGGTAGTTAATCTGTGAAACTCTTTGCCACAGGAGGTGGTGATGGCATCTGGTCTAGATGTCTTTAAGAGGGGACTGGATGGATTTCTGGAAGAAAGTCCATCGTGGGCTATAGGCAATGATGGGTAGTAACCTCCTTACATTAGTAGTAGGCTACTTCAGAGTACCGGGTGCAAGGGAGTGGCCACAGGATGCAAGTATCTTGTTGTCTCATGCCTCCCTGGGGCACCTGGTGGGCCGCTGTGAGATACAGGAAGCTGGACTAGATGGGCCTCTGGCCTGATCCAGCAGGGCTCTTCTTATGTTCTTACGTAAAACTGCAGAAAGAATAATAGGAGCCAGCTTGCCCTCTATGGATGATTTATATATTGCTTGGATGA
>JAJKFI010000394.1:124020-158285 GCA_029204185.1 Lerista edwardsae
TGGGCCCTGCCCCTGCCTCTGAACAGCCCAGAATGGACCACCTGGAAACAGCTGCGGGTAGCATTCTTTTATCGCCACTAATTATTTCCACTTGCCAGACTTTGCGCATGGCACCCACAGCACCCTTCTTGGTGAGTGGGGGGGCACAGGGAGAGTGGGGTAAAGTTTCCCCCAAGACCAAATGGTCTAGGTGTGACTGACTCTAGGGGGCGGTGCTCATCTCCGTTTCTAAGCTGAAGAGCCAGCGTTTGCCCAAGGGCAAGCTTCTGTGGTCATGTGGCCGGCATTGATATACACCATAGCGCATGGAATGCTGTTACCTTCCCACCAAAGTGGTCCTTATTTATCTACTTGCATGTTTACAAGCTTTTGAACTGCTAGGTTTTCAGGAGCTGGGGCAAGCCATGGGACCTCACTCTGTTGCGCAGTCTCGAACTCCCAACCTTTCGGTCAGAAAGCTCAGCAGCAGTGGTTTAACCCGCAGTGCCACCACGTCCCTCACATCACCCAGCTGGGATTGACCACGCTAAACTATTCAATTGTTCTACCACACCTCAGCCAGGTCTCTCAGCACCTCAAAATAGGCCGAAGGTACACCCCCTCCCCTCATGCTGGGGGCAAGTGGGCAAAAAGATCCTGCCCAGCTACCTGGTTTTTCTTTTTTTAGCTTTTTGCAAGTCTTCTGAGAGTTAGTCTGGACCAGGTGACTGTTCAGGTCCCAAATCATTGAATCTGTTCTTTCTAATTCTATAACGGTCTGGTTTAGTTCAGCGACTAAACAGGATAAGAATAGACTCCAAAGGACAGTCAAAACTGCAGAAAGAATAATAGAAACCAGCTTGCCCTCTATGGACGATTTATATATTGCTTGGATGAGGAAGAGCAGAGAGGATTGTGCCAGATCACTCTCACCCTGCTCGTAATCTGTTTGAATTTCTTCCCTTTGGATGTCGTTATAGGACATGGAATATTAGAACAACCAGGAACAGTTTCCCCCGCCCCATGCTATTGGGCTACTGAATCGCTGATTACGTTGAGGTTTTGGTTTTGATTTGGATAAGTTTAGAGTTAGTGGGGGCTTGTTAATGTGATGGTATTACTTATTAGTTTAAGGCGTATGTGAGAGCTTTTGGGCTCAAGTAAAATTCTATGTATGGTGAAATCCATGTATGGCCAATAAAATTCTATTCTTCTATTCTATTCTCAATTATAAATTGAATGTCTCCCCAGACCATTTTTGCTTCAGATTCACACCATCAGCTGCACATTTCTGGACAATGCTTGTCATACCTTCTTGGCTTGCAGTCCTGCCTTCTGCACATGGGACACAATCGTAGCAGCAAAATTTCTCCCCCTCCTTCCTTTTCTTGCTGGAACCAGGCCGGCAATTGTTGTTACAGACAGACAAGGGTGGCACCTGTCCTCAAGAGAATGATGCCGTCTGGTGAGAGTTTTGCTATTCAAACAACGTGCAAGTTTTAAAGGAAACTGGGCTGCATGCCAATTCCACCCCGTCTCTGGTTTGGCCGCCTCCCGGAACACCCACCCCTCCCACCTTCCCCCTGCCCAGAATTGCCCCTGCTGTTGCTGCAGATGCACCAGAAGCCCTGGTGTGCACATGCTTTACAGCACATGTGTGACAGTGCTTGGTTGGTGCAAGTAGCTTGTGCTGGCTGTGGGTGGGGGATTGGATTGTGCTGCCAGTGTAACACACCCACCCTCTCCCACCTTCCCCCTGCCCAGAATTGCCCCTGCTGTGGCTGCAGATGCCTGTGTTGGGGCCTCTCTAGAAGCCCTGGTCTGCACATGCTTCATGGCACATGTGTGACAGCGCTTGGTTGGCGCAAGTAGCTTGCGCTGGCGCAAGTAGCTTATGCTGGCTGTGGGTGGGAGATTGGATTGTGCTGCCAGTGGAACACACCCATGTGTCTCTGTACATTCAGAAGCAACAGAACATGGTCAAGTAATGTGCTGGTCAAGTAATAAACAAGACTTCTCTACCTGAGGGAAATCCTCATGCCATTCAATTAAGTCCTCATCAATGTTGAACTTTAAGCCTGAATCAGCCTGAAGATCCAGACTCCCCACTTGGACTCGGACGTAGGAGTCATTCTCAAAGGTGACCAAGTTTGTGATATCAAATCCAGCTGCTAATTCTTCATGTTCGTTGAACTTGACTTCATCCCTGCAGCTGTTGTTGAAGGAGAGCCTCAGAAGAAGTGAGTGGAGCTGGGTGGAAAGAGACAGAAAAGCCCTGGGACTATAAATGATGGTACTGTTCCAGAACGTTGAAAGGACACATTTCCCAGATGGATTTGAATTGCTTTCGTCAGAGAGAGAAAAAAGGTTAGAAAAATGGTACTTTGGCAGGTTATATTGGGCTGTCGCTACTTTAGGGACTGTATAAAGGAAGAAATTGACAACATGTTGATTGCTATGACTGTTTCAGGGCCAAACCCTATCCAATTTTCCAGCCCCGATGTCGCTGTCCCCATGGGGTGGGTGCTTCATTCTGCAGCAGAGGGAGAGTCAGGGAGGTACAGGAATGTTTGTCCTCTTACCTTTGCATTGCAGCTGCATCGGCACCAGAAACATGGATAGGATTGGGCCCTCAGTCGATTACAACACGCATGAGGAGAACGTCCAAAATCATTCATGGAGGAACATGTAAGATGTTCACATTGCATGTTTCTGAAGCATCACTAAAAAGAGTTTGGGGATATAAGTAAGCTCTGCTGCTTCCTGTGGCTGGTTAGGGACCATGCAGGGGTGGAGGGATAAGTAAAAGTAAGGGCCTCTATTGGTCTACTTGGACATCTACCAGCATTAGCTGGTGCACATCTGGGTAGGGGCAAAGGGATAAGTTGAGCACAACGCAGAATAGAGCAGTGGTTCCCAAACTTTGACTTGGGACACAACATTGGGTTGCCAGACAATTTCAGGGGGGTCGCAAAGCACCCAGGGCAGCCATCTTGAAAATATGAGAAGACAGGATGCTGGGAAGGGGAGGGCTGTGTGGTTGTTTTGCTTGTGTCATGGTTGTCCATCGGGTTCCCCCCCCACCTCTGATTGACTTTGCTCTTGGAAAATGACTGAGAAGTAACCCAACTGATGGGTGCATTCTCAGGAAAGCCGGTTCTGGTGTCACAATGACGGAGCTTCTGGCCATGACCGACTGTGCTACAAAGTTTGAAAACCACTGGAATAGAGGATATGGTCAGTGCAATCCGCAATTATACCTGCCCTCCGAACACCTGAGGCCCTGATCTCCCCGTCTGCCCATTCCCATTCCACCCACTCCACTGATGGTGGGGGAGCTGGGTCCAGCACGAACCTCTAATGCCACTGCTGTTTGTGATGGCATTGCAACAGTGGCCACCAGTGGAGTGCTGTGCACACCTCCCAAATCCGTTTTTTCAGCCGCGGAAGCATTTCCCACTGTGCCAGTCCTAGTTAGTATTGTATTGTCAGACAGGAGATCTCTCTCCATGTTCTGCACTGATTTGGAAGCCAATCACATGCTGACATCTTCACACTATGATATGGCATGATAATTAGATGATGATGATGATGATGATGATGTTTATTATTATTATTATTATTATTATTAATAATAATAATAATAATAATAATAATATTTATATACCGCCTTTCTTTGGCCATTAGATTGCTCCTCTGGCTTTAATTCAAGGAGGTTTACATAGGCAGGCTTATTTCTCTAAACCCGCAAGAGGTTTTTAAAAATTACAAAGAAGTTCTATCTTTCAAGAAATACAACAACATACAGATGGAACTTTCGTGGTCTAGTTCTTCTTTCTGGCCAGACGCTTGCCTTCCTGCTGGCTGAGAAACGGCTTCTCTGCTCCCACCAAAGAAACAGCTGGCCCAGCACAACTCCCCTCTCACAGGCAGCTGGAAGCAGCTCTTATCAGTCGCAATTCTCAAGGTCTCAAGATGACAGCAATATTGGGTTGGTAGTGAGGAACATTACCTGCCAGGGTTCCATGCTCCCTCGGCTTCCATCCTCTCTTCCTCCATATCTGGGTTCAGAGGAAGACAAGATGTGCAAGGCATGTGCCGCAGCATAGACAGCGTTATAGATACTGTAGCTGTGGCCTGTCATGCTCATTTCAAAAAAAGGCGCAGGAAGGCTCTCCAGCTCCTCCTCTCCGGTACATGTTGCTATACTTTGAGGCAGTGCACTGAGTTTTGGAAATGAGCAGCTGAAGGCGTGCTCCCAGAACAGCTTCATAAAGCCATCTTTTCCTTCCTCCAAAGGGTCTCTATTCTGGAGGAATTCCGTGAATCCAAGAGGCTCCTTGGAGTGAATGGAGAAGGAAAGAGCCCCATGGAAGAGACCATCATGGAATGGTTGCAGATTAAACATCTTGTAATAGGTGTTGCTTGTAAAATCAGTCTGGGCTGACATAATCCACAGTTTCCCAGCAGGGACTTTATACCCGGAAATGACTAGAGGAAACACAGTTCTTGTCATCCATATAGTGGTGGTCATTGTTACAATCTCTGCTATTCCCCCATAGAAAACAATTGCATTGGCCTTGCTCTCTAGGAAATCAAGGCTCTTTTCCCGGAATTCATTCCTCAGTTCAACGATGGTCATGGGATTGACTCTGCCTTTTAGACTTCTGGTAAAAGCTGAACAAATTCCATGTTTGGACAGCATTGGTTCCATAACTCTTATGAAATGTTCTCCGCCTTCATTCTCCATCGCGAAGAGCCCAACCCATTTCCATCCAAAATGCAAACACAATTGGACAATCCCCCAGTACTGCAGGGCTTCATTGGGGACCATGCGATAAAAGGACGGGAAACTGGAGTCATCTTTTTTTCCTGGTTCAAATGAGCCATAGGAAAACTTGAAACAAAAAATGATCCAGTTACATTTGATAGGAAATGGGATTACCTGAAAGCCTCTTCATTCATCCTGTTATTCGTGTTATGTACATATTTATGAAAGGAGTCTTTACCTGCAGATTGAAATCCTCATGGCTGCTTAGAATATTAACATATATACACATTTTCCAGTCTATGAACTTTCTTTTTTTGAGAAGGCAAACATAAGAAAAATTCTGAGGATCTGAGGATCTGTGAAATGGAAAAATTCTTAGATTTCAGTTTAGCATATAAAGGACATATGCTAAAGAGGAGCAGACTCATATGAACCGGCAAAGTTTAGAAAGGGGAGAAGAAGAAGGGAAAATAGGACACAAAAGGGAAGATGGCGGCATCTAGAGAAATGAAGGAGATGAAAGGAAGGGGCCCAGGGGACAGTGTACGTTTTTTAAAAAGGGGGGTTGGTTTTAATGATGACGAGCCAGAATGCCAGTGAGGCTCTGGAGCCTCACTGCCCTTTGTCCCCCCCCCCCCGGAGCTGGGCAACGGTGGGAAATGTTGGGACGCCAATTGGCTGTCCCAGTCATGTGGAGATCTCGGCGGGACCATTAGGCTGGGTAGGTAGGTGATGCTCGCTTATGTCCTGTAGGTACGAAAGGACAAGGGCCAAGCCAGTACCTGTCTGACAATACATTTCCAGTTTGGGACGTTGGCTGGCGAACCCCTTGGCTGGTTGAGCAAAGGCCAACACTAGGCTTTGCCTGTGCGGGTCTGTGCCAGCCAAACTGCCTCGATCCTTTGGATTGGCTATGATAGACGAGCCCAATCCTTGATTGGGGGAGGCCTTGAGCACGGTATGATGCTCTGAGGGGAAGTCTGGGGGAGGTAGACGGCTAGGGCCGTTTCCCCCAAATCACCAGAGCCAGCCCGTTTGGGTTTTAGTTATTCCCTGCTGCAGGTTTTTATATTACTGTTAAATAAAGACTTCCTCATACCAAACCAGTCATTGTCCAGCACTTTATTGGCAGTGGCGGGGGGGGGGGATGCAGCATAAAGAGCTGAAAAGTCTCACCTGTGGAATCTTGTAAGGACCTAAGACATCTGCCATATATGAGGAGACATCAGAGTTGAGTCCACCAATTACGCCAAGTAGATTGTTTTTGAAGCCACAGTTGTAGTTAGGGATAAAACCTGATGACTGAAAGAGCAGACCCAGAGTGTTGCGGTAGGTCATCCTTGCATCGAAGTAGCTTTCATAGATGTGGAATCCCAGAGTGATATTGGGCAGGAGTTCAGGGTTTTCATTGATCTCCTCGATGGCAAAGGCCAAGGCCAGCATGTGCTGGTAGAACTTGGTCACCACACTGCGAACAAAATTCCTGGGTACTTTAAACCAGAATACAACCGTGTCTGAAATGCGTTATAACATCTAATGTTTCTCTCTGGCTGTAAGGCTGCAATCCTGAGGGGACGTATGCATGAATAAACATAAAGCACCTCTGCTAACTGGGCATGAGACACTTTTTGAAGTGGTGTTTCCCTGATATTTAGCAGGGGAAAAGTAATTGTCCCTCTTCATCCCGGCGCAGTTTGTGGCTGTTGCTGGGGGTGTTCTGCATTTTTTAAGATTGTGAGCGCAATCCTAACTTGGAGTTAGTCTGGCTGAAGTTAGGTCAGCAAAGTTTGGCTTGCACAAGGGCCACTGTAAAGCACATTTGGACCACTCTGGAAATCTGGGAGGATGGCGCATGTCTGTGTGCTGGCCTCTGACTCCAAGAGTCATCCAAACATACTTTCCTTTGTGCCAGCCAAACGTTGCTGGCCTAACGTGTGCCAGCCTAACTCCAGGTTAGGATTGTGCTCTGTGAGCCCTTTGGGACAGGGAACCTTTTAACTTTATCATTATCCTCATGGTCGTCATCCTGTAAACTGTTTGTGAACTTTCCTTTGTGCCAGCCAGACTTTGCTGGCCTAACTTTAAAAAAAAATCACAGTTTATTCTCCCCACCCCTTTGCATTGATGGTCATGGTCTTCAGAAACAGAAGAAACCTTAGCCTTGCATCGGAGGTGCTGGGTGTTTGATTGCATACAATTAAAAGGGAGGGGATAACTTTAGAAGGGGATGTACTTTTCTCACCCAGACCCTGTCCCAAACACACACACAAATGCACATACCTCTCACTTAAAAAAAAATGCTCTGTTTCCACCACCACCACCCCGCATTGGTGAAGAGAATTAGCAGACCTCAGCTTTGCAAGGAGTTCTTTGAGAAACAGGTGCTGAGGGTTGCAACAGCTGTGCAGGGCTATGATCCTGCACATGCTTATGGAAGAGGGGGAGGGGGGAGGAGGATAAAAAGAACTTTCCACAGCATTTTCTTCTGACCTACATGTTTCTAGAAGCACTTTTAACGGAGAGGCTGGAGACGATCCTGCAAGGGGGGGGAGTGAAATCTGAAAGGGAACACGATTCTAGGAGCCAGCCAATGTCAGTGACAAGTGGGTGGAGCCAGCCCACATTTTAGGAACCGGAACAATCATAGTGGTGTGTACCGGGTCAATCCCATCACTGCCTGCATCCTGTTGCCACTCCCTTGCACGTGGCATTCTGAAGTAGCCTCCTTCTGATATAAGGAGGTAGCACCACCCATCATGGCCTATAGCCCACAATGGACTTTTCCTCCAGAAATCTGCCCAATCCCCTTTTAAAGGCACCCAGGCCAGATGCCATCACCACCTCCTGTGGCAAGGAGTTCCACAGATTAATTGCCCGCTGGGTAAAATAGTATTTTCTTTTATCTGTCCAAATTAGATAACGTTTCCATTTGTCACTTCAGCTGTCATCCTTAGACATAACAAGAAATAGGTCCCCTTTAACCGCAGGGCCTGCGCTGTGCCCAAAACAGGTTGGGCACACGTTCGTGCCCTTGACAAGGGGGAGGGGCCAGCAAACCCTATGGGCTACTTGAATGTGCGCCAGCTGTATAACAGGTCCAGATTCAAGTTCTCTGTGCTGTCTGTATCAGGGCCTCCCAAGCCAGGGATGGGGGCTTGGATGAGGCATCATCATCATCATCAAAATATTATTTACATACCGCCTTTCTTAGGTCATTAGATTGCTCCTCTGACTTTAATTCAAGGAGGTTTACATAGGCAGGCTTTATTTCTTTAAACCCGCAAGGGTTTTTTAAAAATTCCAAAGAAGTTCTATCTTTCAAGAACTACACAACATATAGATGGAGATTTCGTGATTTAGTCTTTCTTTCTGGCTGCACAATTACCTTCCTGCTGGTTGATAAACGGCTTCTCTGCTCCCACCAAAGAAAAAGCTGGCCCAGCACAACTCCTCTCTCACAGGCAGCTGGAGACTGCTCTTATCAGTCGCTATTCTCAAGGTCTGCCACTCGCAGGAACTTCCAGTGCTCTTGAACTGGTGACCTTCGGATCTTATCTTTGGGCAAATGGATGCTCTCGACTAAACCTCCTGCCCTTAATGGCCACATCCAAGCTCCACCATCTCTCCGGGCCACCCCACTTCCCAGACCGCCCTCCCCCTGTCCCGTTCCTCATGGCTGTTACTCATGCATTCATTTTTAAAAGACGAAAACATCCTTTAAAAAAACGTGCACAGCTTTTTCCTTTAAATAAGCAGAGCAGTGATAGTCATGCAAATACGCAAAAGTATATTTCAGTATCACTTTATGGGGGAAGGGGAGAGAACTCCTTACATTGGAAGCTTCCAAATCTGCTCCTGGGAAGGATGTTGCATGAAGGAAAATTTGGCAGAGGCGTAACAGATATGAGTCATTATCCCAGAAATGAAATTGTCCCCTGCATGGTGCCACTCATGTGGAATGGCAATGGGAACGTTTCCTGTGCACTTCCCAGCATGTGCTTTGCACACTGTGTGAGGGCACATCAGCAAGAGCAGCACAAACAGAGGCTCCACCATGATGATGGGCCAGCTTCCCTTATTCTTAATCTCATCTGTGCTGGAAAAGCGATGCTTGAATGCCCTTTCCTGGAAACCTGATTTAGAATCACATGGACAGAATCCTGCCTTGTCTGCATCTAGTCCCTAATCTGAGCTGAGCATTGCACAGTGTAGTTTTTATAACCATTCTTGGTGACTGAGTTGTTTCTTGTGCCTTCTTGGAAAACACAGACTTTTTGGCCTTGGGAATTAATGTTCCTGCAAGGCTCTTACAGGAGTAATTCTTATAATTACATAGGAGTTGATTATGTCTGCTACAAGTTTCTGTTGCTGACATCATTGCCAGCAGAACTGGGGAAGAAAACATGTTCTCCAGATCTCACCGCTACTTTTGCTGCTTCGTGGTGGGGCTTCAGTAACTGGGTGGTGAGGTCAGAATGAGGGCACTAATCCTAACCTGGAGTTAGGCCAGCACAGTTAAGCCAGCAAAGTTTGGCCAGCACAAGAGCCAACCATAATAAAGTGTGTTTGGACCACTCTCAGAGGGACCTGCACAGAGCTGTGTGCCAACCTCCCTGAATCCGGGACGGGACCAAACACACTTCATTATGGTCCTTGTGTCGGCCAAACTTGCTGGCCTAAATGTGCCAGCCTAACCCCACGTCAGGATTGCGCCCTAAGTGTAATCTCTGAATCCACTGTAGGTAGGAAGGCCTTCTAAAGTGTCAATAGACCCGAATTAGACCTGAGATTCTTACAAGTAGAGCGTATAAACAGAGGGATACCGACACAAGATTTGAGTCTGCTCTTATAATTTCAACGATTTCACCCTGTGCCTCTGACATGAAACTAAGAGAAGATGCACTCGATCACATCAACACATGTTTGCTTTTTATTCAATGTACATAGCCATTTTATTGGGCAGAGACATGTGAGGGGAGTAGATAAGATGCTTATGCAGGATCATCCCAGGATCCGCATTTGGACAGACCGACTGATTCCAGACATGAGGCCCATGACTGTGAGGGGAAGAGACTGATCATTACATTTCTTATCATTGTCTTCTTATTAACTGTTCCCGTTTGTTCAAATCCGGCCGCAAGATAATGATGTAACATTTGGGAGAAAAGATGCAGCCCAGTAACCCAGCACTAGAGGCCAGAATGGAGAAGATCTCCACGGCCACCATGTATTTTCCTTTTGTGCTCAGGTAGGTTGGGACAAAGGACAACCAGACACTGCAGAAGACCAGCATGCTGAAGGTGATGAACTTGGCCTCATTGAAACTGTCTGGCAACTTCCTGGCTAGGAAAGCCACCGTGAAGCTGACAGAGGCCAGGAAGCCCAAGTAGCCCAGGACCAAGTAGAACATGGAAGCTGAACCTTCATTACACTGGACGATGATTTCTCTGGACAGTGAATGCATGTCCTGCTCTGGAAATGGAGGAGAAACACCCAACCAAATAGCACAAATGACGGCTTGGACAAGAGAACACAAAAACACAATGGAATGGGCCAATCTCTTCCCCACCCATTTCCGGAAAACATTTCCCGGCTTGGAGGCCATGAATGCCACAACCACTGTGATGGTTTTGGCCAAAATAGAAGAAACCGCAACAGAGAAGATGATGCCAAACCCTGTTTGCCGGACAAGGCAGGTTGTGTTTGTAGGCTTCCCAATGAAGAGCAAGGAGCAGAAGAAACAAAGAAGGAGCGAAATGAGGAGAACGTAGGTGAGACTGCGATTGTTGGCTTTGACGATGGGAGTGTCCCTTTGCTTCATGAAGATGCCCAAGACCAGAGCTGTGATGGCAGCAAAGAAAAGAGCCAAGGTGGCTAAAGTTATGCCCAAGGGTTCTGCGTAAGTTAAAAAGCTTGGTGACTTGGGAAGGCATCCATCTTGGTGCTTGTTTGGATAGTGATCTTCCGTGCAAGGAATACAGTCGTCCATGTCTGAAAAGAAACACATGTCACCTTCAAGCTACCTGAATTATTCTCGGGGAGAACGATCTTTACCATCATTTGGATCATTTGCTGTCCTCTCCTAATTCTAGGAGAGTAATCCCATTTTCACCATGTCAGGAGTTGGGTTGGCCGGTACAAGGACCTCCTGGTGCCAGATCCAGCAACAGACCCGGTGAGTTTGTGACAGCCTAGCGAGGTCAGCACAGGGGGTTGGAGAGGGTGGGCAGAAGCCAGGTGCTTTGGGCTGGAAAAGGCCGATTGGTGGATGGAGGAGGCTCGGAAGCGGCTGGCTGGACAGTGAGTAAAACATCCTCTTACCCCGGGTTGTGCTGCAGTCTGCACGTATCTACAGTCCACCTGCCTGTTCCAGTGCAAGTTAGGACTGCACCCTTAGTAATTTATGGCCCAATCCTATTGGCCATAGCAGGGCCAGCCTTAAGCCAATGTGACCAATGTCATCACATTAGGCCCCGCTCTTCAGGGTCCCCACACCAGCAGGGTGAGCATATTGCCTGATGCTGCAGCTAGGATCCCGATGGCCTGTAAGTCAGTGGGGTGAGCAGAGCAGCTTTCCCTTGGGCCCTGCCCCTGCCTCTGAACAGCCCAGAATGGACCACCTGGAAGCAGTTGCGGGTAGCATTCTCTTATCGCCACTAATTATTTCCACGTGCCAGACTTTGCGCATGGCACCAACAGCACTCTTCTTGGTGAGTGGGGGGGCGCAGGGAGAGTGGGCCCCCCCGCAAGAATGCCATGCATTGGGTCGCACCGCTGCTAGAGCTGGCCCTGGGCCTTAGCATCAGCACTGCAAGCATACTGCTGGCACTGGCATCGCAAGAGCACCGTAAGGCACTTCCAACACTGGCATAAGCTGTTACCACTGGTGGTGGGTGAATGCCAGCGCAACACCAGGTTCCACTGCCAGGAGGAGGCAATGCAGTAAGTGAACTACTCGCCAATGCTGTGCTGGTTCTGGGTTGGGCGGAAATGCGTTCCTGTGCAGGGGGAGGGGCAGAGCAGAGGGCGGGGTCAGCAGCAACCTTCTCCGCTGGATCCCAACCTCCATGGCGGGCCACGTTGGCTCATGCCCAGCTGGGATAAAAAGGTAAAAGTTTCCCCCACAACTGAATGGTCTAGTTGTGACCGACTGTAGGGAGTAGTGCTCATCTCCGTTTCTAAGCTGAAGAGGCAGTGTTTGTCCAAGGACAAGTTTCCATGGTCATGTGGCCGGCATGACTATACATCATAGCACGCGGAATGCTGTTACCTTCCCACCAAAGTGGTCCCTATTTATCTACTCGCATGTTTATGTGCTTTCAAACTGCGAGGTTGGCAGGAGCTGGGACAAGCAATGGGAGCTCACTCCATTGTGCAGTCTCAAACTCCCAACCTTCCGATCAGAAGGCTCAGCAGCAGTGGTTTAACCCACAGGCCACCATGTCCCTCACGTCACCCAGCTGGGATAGACCACGCTAAACTATTCAGGTGCTCTACCACACATCAGCCATCTCTCTCAGCCCCTCGCAATAGGCTGAAGGTACACCCCCTCCTTCATGCTGGGGGCAATTGGGCAAAAAGATCCTCCCAGCTACCTGGGGGGATTAGCTTTTTGGAAGTCTTCTGAGAGTTATTCTGGACCAGGTGACTGTTCAGGTCCCAACTCATTGACTCTATTTTTTCTAATTCTATAACGGTCTTGTTTGGTTCAGCGACTAAACAGGATAAGAATAGACTCCAAAGGTCAGTCAAAACTGCAGAAAGAATAACAGGAGCCAGCTTGCCCTCTATGGATGATTTATATATTGCTTGGATGAGGAAAAGAGCAGAGAGGATTGTTGCAGATCACTCTTACCCTGCTCGTAATCTGTTTGAACTTCTTCCCTCTGGACGTCGTTATATTAGAACAACCAGGCACAAAAACAGTTCCTCCCCATGGTATTAGGCTACTGAATAGCTGATTATGTTGATGTTTTGGTTTTGACTTGGATAAGTTTAGAGTTAGTGTGGGCTTGTTAATGTGATGTAAACTTATTAGTTTAAGGTGTATGTGAGAGCTTTGGGGCCAAAGCAAAATTCCATGTATGGTGAAATCCATGTATGGCCAATAAAATTCTATTCTTCTATTCTATTCTCAATTATAAATTGAATGTCTCCCCAGACCATTTTTGCTTCAGATTCACACCATCAGCTGCACAGATCTGAACAGTGCTTGTCATACCTTCTTGGCTTGCAGTCCTGCCTTCTGCACACGGGGCACAATCATAGCAGCAAAATTTCTCCCCCTCCTTCCTTTTCTTGCTTGAACCAGGCTGGCAATTGTTGTTACAGACAGACAAGGGTGGCACCTGTCCTTAAGGGAATGAGGCTGTCCAGTGAGAGTTTTGCTATTCAAATAACGTGCAAGTTTTAAAGGAAACTGGGCTGCATACCAATTCCACCCCTGTCTCTGGTTTGGCCACCTCCCGGAACACCCCCCTTCCATCTTTCCCCTGCCCAGAATTGCCCCTGCTGTTGCTGCAGATGCACCAGAAGCCCTGGTGTGCACATGCTTTACAGCACATGTGTGACAGTGCTTGGTTGGCGCAAGTAGCCTGCGCTGGCTGTGGGTGGGGGATTGGATTGTGCTGCCAGTGTCACACACCCAGGTCTCTCTGTACATTCAGAAACAACAGAACATAGTCAAGTAATGTGCTGGTCAAGTAATAAACAAGACTTGTCTACCTGAGGCAAATCGTAATGCCATTCAATTAAGTCCTCATCAATGTTGAACTTCAAGCCTGAATCAGCCTGAAGACCCAGACTGCCCACTTGGACTTGGATGTAGGAGTCATTCTCAAATGTGACCAAGTTTGTGATATCAAATCCAGCTGCTAATTCTCCATGTTCGTTGAACTTGACTTCCTCACCGCAGCTGTTGTTGAAGGAGAGCCTCAGAAGAAGTGAGTGGAGCTGGGTGGAAGGAGACAGAAAAGCCATGGGACTATCAACAGTGGTACTGTTCCAAAACATTGAAAGGACACATTTCCTAGATATATTTGAATTGCTTTCCTCATAGAGATAAAAAGGTTAGAAAAATGGTTCTTTGGCAGGTTATATTGAGCTGTCGCTACTTTAGGGACTGTATAAAGGAAGAGACTGACAACATGTTGATTGCCATCACGGTTTCAGGGCCAAACCCTATCCAATTTTCCAGCCTTCATGTCGCTGTCAACACGCTGATTACAACACGCATGAGGAGAACGTCCGAAATCATCCACGGAGGAACATGCAAGATGTTCACATTGCCTGTTTCTGAAGCATCACTAAAAAGAGTTTGGGGAGATAAGTAACGACTGACACGGACACAAGCTCTGCTGCTTCCTGTGGGTGGTTAGAGACCATGCAGGGGTGGAGAGATAAGTAAACGTAAGGGCCTCTATTGGTCTCCTTGGACATCTACCAGCTCATTAGCTGGAGCACATCTGGGTAGAGGCAAAGGGACAAGTTGGGTACAAAACAGAATAGAGCAGTGGTTCCCAAACTTTGAGTCGGGACCCACCATTGGGTTGCAAGCCAATTTCAGGGGGGTCGCGAAGCACCCAGGGCAGCCATCTTGAAAGAATGAGAAGACAGGATGCTGGGAAGGGGGAGGGCTGTGTGGTTGTTTTGCTTCTGTCAAGGTTATCCATCGGCTTTTCCCCTCCTCTCTGATTCACTTTGCTCTTGGAAAATGACTGAGAAGTAACCCAACTGATGGCTGCATTCTCAGGAAAGCCAGTTCTGGTGTCACGATGACGGAGCTTCTGGCCATGACCGATTGTCATTTGAAAAAGGGCATCCTGGTGCTACAAAGTTTGAAACCACTGGAATAGAGGATATGGGCAGTGCAATCCACAATTATACCTGCCCTCCGAACACTTTTGGCCCTGATCTCCCCCGTCTGCCCATTCCCATTCCACCCACTCCACTGATGGTGGGGGAGCTGGGTCCAGCATGAACCTCCAATGCCACTGCTGTTTGTGATGGCATTGCAACCGTGGCCAGCAGTGGAGTGCTGTGCACACCTCCAGAATCCATTTTTTCAGCCGCGGAAGCATTTCCCACTGGCGATAGAGCAGTGCCAGGCCTAGTTAGTATTGTATTGTCAAGACAGGAGATCTCTCTCCATGTTCTGCACTGATTTGGAAGCCAATCACATGCTGACGAATTCACACTATGATACGGCATGATAATTAGATTATTATTATTATTATTATTATTATTAATAATAATAATAATAATAATAATAATAATAATAATAATAATAATAATAATAATAATAATAATAATGCTAGTATTTATATACTGCCTTTCTTTGGCCATTAGATTTTTCCTCTGGCTTTAATTCAAGGAGGTTTACATAGGCAGGCTTTATTTCTTTAAACCCCCAAGGGGTTTTTCCAAATTACAAATAAGTTCTATCTTTCAAGAACTACAACAACATACAGATGGAACTTCTGTGGTTTAGTCCTTGCACGCTTGCCTTCCTGCTGGCTGATAAACAGCTTCTCTGCTCCCACCAAAGAAACAGCTGGCCCAGCACAACTCCTCTCTCTCAGGCAGCTGGAGGCAACTCTTATCAGTCGCATTTGTCAAGGTCTCAAGATTACAGCAATATTTTTCATTTCATTTCAAACCTTTATTGGCATAGTAATGCTGTAATAGTAGGTAACAGACACAATAGACATTAGAAAATAGACAATGACATAAGTCAGCTCTTGATCTTAAGAACTTCCATCAAAAAGGAAGCAACTGCCTTGGTCACATCAGAGCACAGGTCATTCAAAAAGAAAGGAAGGGGGTTATCGGAAGGAAAGGAAAGGGTCAGCGAAAATTGGTTGAAGATAACGAGAGCGAAGAGATTGTAGAAAAGAACAGTGTAAAAGAATATGATGGAGAGAGTCAGGAACTTCAAAACAAAAATGACAGATTCTGTCTTCAAGTGGAATCCGGCAGAAATGACCAAGATGGTAAGCAGTAGGAAGAATATTTAAACGAGCCAGCATGAAGGCTCCAGGAAGAAAAGGCTTAGAAAATTGATAGAAATAGTTATGAGGAGGACTACGAAGTGAAGATAATCCGTGAAAGTGAGGGGAACAGGTCGGATTTAGGTAAGATTCCATAAGGTCATGTTCTAATTGATATAGTTTAGATTTGATTATGTTATGAGCAAAAGATAAAGAAGAATCAAAAAGAGATTCCAGGGAGATACCAAGAGAAAGAAGGGAGATTGATAATAATCTTTTAACATATAATAATGAGTTAGGAGGGGTACGTAAATGGATACGTAACCAATATTTAAAGGAAATAACCCAAGCTAAAGTGGAAGGAAAATGTATACCAAGTTCATAAAGAATAGTGTGAAGATTGATGACATTGGATAAACCAAGATGTTTTCTAAAAAAAAAAAGGTGAAATATTTTATCCAATTTCTGATTTACAACTGAAATCCATACAGGAACAGCATATAAAAGATGAGAAAGAAGTTTAAGATGATATATTTGAAGGGCAGCAGGGATAAACTGGTTACCAGTAGTATAGTAAAATTTAGTTATAGCATGAAGTTGCAAAGAAGAGGAAGAAGTAACTGTTTTAAAATGGGAGTGCCATTTGAGGTTATAATGTAAAGTGAGACCTAGATATTTGTAAGTAGATATAGTTTGATAAACATGAGAGCCAATGTGCCAAGGAACAGAAGACCAGGACCTAGAATTAGAAAAAACCGTAATTTTGGTTTTATTCAAATTAATAACTAAATCATTATGAGAACAATACTGTTGAAATGATAAAAGGGAATTACGAAGACCAGATTTGGTTAAAGAAAGAAGTAGTAGTAGAAGCTTTATTGTGTAACCAAAGGTCATTACAAACAATTAAAAACAGCAAAAACAAATATAAAAGTAAAATAAAAACAGAATATAAAATAAGTATCTTCAATTAAACAAAACAAAGATACATATATTGTGACCTAATTTTCTGCGCCGCAACAGCAAATTTGGCAACATTAAAAGTGATTTCACTATAAACATCAGCTAACAATAAAGAGACCCGTTCAAGATGAGGTCTATCTTGTAGATAAGGGGCAAAAAATTTTCCTAGGCAGATCGTAAAGAGGGCACAATAGAAGGTAGTGTAAGATATCTTCAACTTCGTTTGCCCCACATATGCATAATCTATCTGCATAGGGGATATTTTCATATCTCCCTATAATAACAGCAGATTGCATACACTGGAAACGAAGGGCTGTAAAAGCCCTGCGTAAGGGATAACACGTAACGTTAACAAAATATTTGCCCAACCCACAAGACGATTTATACAAAAATGGTGGTAAATTGATAGCCAAATTTAATAGATTACACAACTCTCTTCTTTTGTAAAATAATTTTTTTTTGGTTTTAATCATAGACTTAATCTGCTTAGAAACAAAAGAAGGCATTGTATCCAGATCAATATCATAAAACTCAAGAATGGGTTTAATCATGACTGCCCAAGATTTGGGATATGCAGAAGCAATTTGCTCTTGATAGCAGATTTTAGGAAGCCATGTACTTGCCCTAGTAGAAAGCTTGTAGCAATATAAAACTATGGAAGAATGACAATGAGCTTCTACCTGAGTTAAACCAAGTTCAGTTCTTAACAAAGAAGAAGGCGTCGAACCAGGAACCCCAAGAAGAGATCGACAAAAAAGATTTTGTGAAGATTCCAAACAAGTTAAATTTGCAAAGCCCCAAATTTCCGCGCCATAAATTAATTGAGGAAGTATTTTTTTAAAAAAATACATCAACCGCCGGGGCCACTAAATTGCCACCTTTAGTTCTAACAAAGCAGAGTAAAGTATGAATGGAATGAGCAACTTTTAATTTAATGGTCTGGAAATGATGATTCCAAGTTGAATGAGCTTTGAACAATATACCTAGATATTTAAATTCCTTAACTTGTTCAATATAATTTAAATCAAGTCTCCACCTATGTATCTTTTTAGAAGGGCCAAATAACATTATTTTGGTTTTAGTACAGTTTATAGAAAGTTTAGATTTGACACAATAAGCACCTAAAGTGGATAACATCCTACGCATACCAATTTGAGTTATTGAAAAAAGTGCAATATCGTCCGCATAAAGTAAAATGGGAACTTTAAAAGTCTCCACTGATGGCGGAAAAAAGAGAGGGCTTTGAAACTCTTTAACGATATCATTAATAAAGGAATTAAATAAAAAAGGAGCCAGTATACATCCCTGTCTGACTCCATTTATGGTTATAATTTTGTCTGTTAATTGACCTTGTGCGCCAAACCTAACTCGCATAGATGAATTAAAATGCAATTTATAAACCAAAAATAACAATCTTCCATCAATGTTGGTAGCCGCCAATTTCTTCCATAATAAATTCCTGTCAATAGAATCAAACGCAGAACTAAAATCGACAAAAGCAACAAATAATTTCTTGCTCCCTATTTGTGAATACTTATTTATAAGATGGTGCAAAATAAAACAGTTATCAATTGTTGATTTGCACTTCCTGAAACCCGCTTGCTCTTCACCTATAATATTTATTTATTTATTAATAAAATATTAATTTTATTAACAAATATTTTGCGTAAAGTTTTGAGGCAACGCTAAGGAGGCTAATCGGTCTATAATTTTTTTGGATCTGCATATGGACCCTTCTTATGAATGGGAATGACCACACTCTCATTCCAATCAGGTGGAAATTCACCTGAGTTATTAAGATGGGTGAATAATTTGGAAAAGATACAACTCCACCAGTCAATATTTGTCTTAAACAGTTCAGCTGGTAACATGTCCGAACCTGGGGTTTTGTTATTTGCTAAAGAAGAGATTAAGTCTTTGATTTCCTGTGGTTCAACCGGATCCCATAAAGGGATATTAGAGGGAGAAGGTAACAGTGGGGCATAACTATAGGACACAGGACTCCCATTGGGCAAACTACAGAAAATAGAAGAAAAATATTCAGTCCACTGTGTAGCGGTAATCTGATTACCAAATGGATTTTTATAACATTTTAGTCCTTTTGAAATCAAGGACCAAAATTTAGAAGAATCTCTATCCCCAGCCACTAATCCAAATTCTTGCCAGAGCTTCTTGATATAAGCTGACTTTTTCATTTTTAATAAATTTTTGTATTCTCTTCTATGTGACAAGTATTGAAGATAATTCTCTGGGGACTTTATTTTTCTATATTTTCTGAGGGCTTTGGCTAACTTACGCTTATAGGTCACACACTGGTTATCATACCAGCCTTCAATATAGCGTGAAATTGTTGAATGAGGTTTAGATGAAATCAACATAGGCCTAATCTTAGCCACAATTAATTGATATATGGCCAATGGATCATCAGAATTTATTAAATGATCACCCAAATCTAATATTTCCTCTGAGTCCAAGAATTTCTTAAGACGATCCTGAACCTGGCTGGACCAACGGATCCTTCTTTCTCCATGAACCTCTAACTTTCCATCTGAATCATACAACTTTGGGGATTGCCAAGATAAAGATGTAGGGATAGAAAGAGAAAAATAAATAGGCATATGATCACTATCAGCCCTATTCAAAACTCTAAATGATTGAAGATAGGTAAAAATAGAGAGTGAAAGCATCACATAGTCAACAACACTATTGCCTCGCAGACCATAAAAGGTAAAATCTCCTGCATCTGAATGTAGATATGTTCCATTACAGATACCAAGGTGAAAATTGTAGGCTAAACAAAATAAAGCTCATCCTCTTTTATTAATATTGTGGTCACAACATGTCCTACTTGGAAATGCAGCCAGATCTTCCTGATCTAATCCAACCTTCTGGCCGATTTCAAAGTTATTTTGACCCATCCTTGCATTCATATCCCCCGACAAAAGACAGGGGATATCCGGATAGGATTCAGATAAATGTAATAGGACCTTATCTAACTCATCTATAATGAGTTCTTCAGATATAGACAACCTTGATGGCGGGAAATATATATTTATAAGATTTATTTTAAACCTCGAAGGCCAGTTGACATGTAATTCTTGTATATAAGGATTTGAGGAACAAAAGAGAATTTTAATTTCTGGATTTTTATCTACTGAAATTAAGGTGGCAATACCTCCAGTTGGTCTACCAACTACAGGAGAAATCAAAGCAGGAATTGTAAAAGAAGAAAAACCTTGAAGAAAAGGAGGCACTTCAGACAACCATGTCTCTTGGATGAAGATTACATCAAAGTTTGAACAAAATTTACAAAATTCCTCATCCACCATCTTAGATTGCCAACCAGCTACATTCTAAGTAATAAAAGATAGCTCAAAAGTCAAAGGTCTAGAAGACAATAGTCAGGGTTCATTTAAAATGCTAACAGACGTAGGAGATTGAGAAAGAATCTTTCCCATAGAATCATTTTTATCAACAAGAGGAATCTGTTGATATTTAGATGAAACAGAAAGGGTAACGTTTTCAAAATTCTGATGATTCTTGTAAGTATAAACATCAAATTCTCTTTGCTCAGGTACTAACTCTACCAACCCTGGATGAGATGACTTCCTAAAAGAATCAGAAAACATTTTTGCTGAAGGGTGTGAGGCATGAGGTGAATTATTCACCACAAAATCCATATTTTCTTGGGGATCTGCTTTAAATTGTACTGATTCATTTTTATCAGGGAGCTTTACACTAAACAACTTCAAAAGATATTTAAGTCTATTGGTAATATAATTTTGTCCTTCCTTGGGGAGAAGAAAAAAACCAGTTATCAAATTTGCCTCCTCTTCAGACACTAAATTATAGTCTGAAAGTTGCATGTCCGGTACAGACACATCTTGGACCTCAGAGATGGGATGTGATAAAATTTGTTCATAAGAGGCTGAATTATTATTTTTAGATTTTTCATAAGTGCACTGTCTAAAATCATCCATAGGATCTAAATTAACCAAATCATGTACTACATCAGGGTAGACTTGGGAAAAGGACGGTAGAAAAAAATTGTTAGAAGCCATGACAGACTCATCAGTAGCAATTAATGGTCGAAGCGCAGTATAGCAGAAATGTCTTTTGACAATAATATTAAACCTAGCAAAGGTACTTTTAGAGCTGAGAAATAATTGAACAAGAGAACATTTTGCAAACGTAACCTTTACCCCAGAAATCGAATCATGATACGGTAAATATTCTACATCAGAAATTTCCTCCTCAGTAATATATTTGAAACCAAAAGATGAGAGCGAAGACAGAAAAAAAACTTTAACCTCAATCTGAGAACATAGGTGCAAATTTGGTTTTGGGCAATTCAAGAAAATCAATTGATTCCTGCATAGAACCAGAGTGGGGGATGAAAAACAATTTGAAATTAATTTTGGGGACTTGTTGAAAAATAATCCCTCAATTCATCCTCTGCAGAGCCACCCACACCCACAGGGGGATCCAGAAAAACAGGTTGTGACACTCTAGTACTAATTTTGGGGGTACTAATTTGACCCTCCAAATTTACTGGGTATATATCCCTAGACATTACTGATGGACAAAGTAAACAACCAGAGAGATTTGGAACTTTCTCCTGAGTGGGTTCAGGAGAACCTTTCACTACATTAGAGTCTCTTATACCATTTGAAAGATCCACCTGCTTAGAGGAATTTGAGATTGTAAATTTTTTAATTCTGCGCAAATTGCCCATGTTTCTGTTCCCGGCAAGCTTCTGTTCCCTGTTCCTTGCAAGCTGCTGAACCTTACTTCTTGTAGTTTTCAACTTGAAAGATTTTGTTTTCACTTTGCTGGATTTTATACCCTTCTTCTTCTTATTCAAAGTTGAAGTGGCCACAGGAAACGTCATATTAAAGGCAGGAGTAGGGTAATTTTCCACCTGGGTAATGAAGTTAGCAGTCTGACCAATCTTTGAAACAACCAAATCCATTAGTTTTTCCAAAAGAAGTGGAGCATGGTTCGAGCCCCAGTCCAATACAAAATTCTTTAAAAGATCCATATCTGCTTTTAGATGGTTTATATCATGCAATAAAAGCTGGAGAGTATTTCCAACCAATATGCTTTGATGACCCAGGGTCTCCAAAATGGGGGTTTCTAAATCCAAGTCACCAAAAACATTTGTTTCTGAAATAGATAAAAGATGTTCTGGTGAAGTTGTGATTGAATTTTGGTCATGAGTAGAAGTAGAAAGACATAAGTCTGTTGGTTTCTCATGAGGGTCCTTTTGTAGCTGATCCAAAGGGGGCTTCGCCAGAGTACACGAAATATTCAACAAGTTAGAAGAATCAGGGGCCGCTGAACAATCCTTAGTAAGGTAAGAAGTACTAATGGTGTTAGTCCCAGCAAAAATTTTTGGTATCTTAGGTTGCATTTTAACAGAAGAAGACTTTTTCTCATTTTTCAGAGGCGAATGGATTTTAAGCCCCAATGTTTGATAATACTTCCTTGTAAACACCATGTTAATAATTTGTAACACACAGCTACTCAGCAGGAAGTCATCATCCTCTCCAAAACATCTCCATTTCACAGTACTTCAATCTGTATAATGCACAACATACCACTTCTTCTTCCTCAAAGACAGGGAGATGGCAAAAACGGTAGACGAATTCTGCTGTTAATATGGGAGTAACAACAGGAGCACAACAGGAGCACACAATTCAAATTGTTCACCGATGGAATGACGAACATATAAACGTCCAGAGGGAACGCAGCCAAATATTCACTCAAGCAAAAAACACAGAGGCAACTTGAAGGCACCAGTTAGTCAAAATAAAATTAATTGGGAAGATAAACGCGAAAGAATTCACTGAGTCATTGAGTAAAAATGGCGTCCACAGGTCGATACAGAGAACACTCCTACACCTTCCAGCCAGAATTCAATAAACACTGTGCCACACAAGCAAGAGCATAAAACTACTTGCTATGAAAAAAAAAGATAAGATAACAGGCTTAAAAGGCGATAAAAGTAAAACAACAAACCGGAGCTCCGAATCCTGCAACTGGCTCGGACTCTCACCGGAAGTCAGAATCTAAAGAAAGAAGAACGGTATCATTGGCATATAATAAAATGTTTAAAGGTTGGCCATTTAGAGAGGGAGGAGAATTATGAGAATCGGATAAATGAGAAGGAAGATCAGCTAAAAATAAATTGAAAAGAGTTGGAGCTAATATACATCCCTGATGTACCCCCTTTTTAACTGGGATTGGAGGTGTAAGTTTATTAGAATGAGGTAGACAAACTTGGCAGAAATTATTAGTATGTAAATTACAGATAAGCATTAGCAAACGTGGGTCAATATTCCATTTATGTAATTTGTTCCAGAGAAGAGATCTGTTAACTGAATCAAAAGCATTGCGAAGGTCAATAAAGGCAACGCAAAGTTTGGAGTTAGAAGCAATATATTTTTGGCTAAGAAAGATTAAAATGGAAAGGTGGTCTAAAGTACTGAATCCAGCTGTAAATCCTATCTCTTCTTTACCTGGTAAACCTTTGGTTTGAGCCCAGGCCTGAAGCTTGGGTAAAAGATGTTTAGAGTATGGTTTCCCAATAATGGATAGTAAGCTAATTGGTCTATAGTTGTTTGGTAAAGAGGGGTCATCTTTTTTATAAATGGGACAAATATGCGAGTTGACCCATAAATGAGGAAATTTTCCTGTCCTATCTAAATGGGTAAAAAATTTAGCCAAAACATTAGACCACCAATGAGGATTATTGAACAAAATTTCATTGAGAAAGGAATCCGGACCAGGGGCCTTATTGGTTTTTAAAGAAGAAATCAGCTCAATAATCTCTGAAGGGAGAACCGGGGGCCATTCAGGATTATTAGGGGTTAGTTGTAAAGAAGGGCCTTGAATCTTAGGGGCTGAAAATATCCCGGAATAATGAGCCACCCAAGCTTCAGATGAAATTTGTGAACAAGGAGAAGAATACAAGGAGGAGTGGTTCTGCGAGACAAGAGACCAAAACAACTTATGGTTGTGAGAAAGAATGGCCTGGTGAAGTGGAGACCATTTATATTCTGCAAATAAATGTCTTTTATTTTCAAAAAGAGAGTGGCAAAAACTATGTAATAGTTTATATTGAGTCAAAGAAAAAACAGAAGGATGTTGACAAACCTGATGAAAGAACGACCTAAGATGGCGTTTAGCACTCCAGCAATCCTGGTCAAACCGAGAACGTGCTGCTGAAAAAGAAGAACCAGTAGAAGAAGAAACAAGAATAGGAGTTAAGGAACTTAATAGAGATTCAAAAAGAAAAAGAGAATGAGTAGGGGAATTCCAGCTGTTGTATAAGAGTAATGGTCTCAGACTGCATAGACCAGGCAGAATAAGCTTGTGGGAGTTGATTGGACCATCTAGGTCTACGTGAAATGGATTGTAAATTTGTAGAATGAGAAGAGATAGCATTAGAAGAAGTTGACAGAGAAAGAGTTAAGGAGATAGGCAGATGTTCACTTTCAGTGCATGAAATAACTGAGAAATTGGATAGAAAAGGAAGAAGAGAGTAAGAGGTTAAAGCATAATCAATCACACTGGAACCTCTATCAGAAATAAAGGTAAATTGACTGGGGATATCAGAGGAAAAAGTTCCACTGAGAATTTGGAGATCAAACGAAAGACATAGCTGAATAAGATGAAAGGATTGATTATTGAAACCAAGATGATTGGAAGAACGTGGAGTTAAGAACCAAGGAGGAAGTTGATCTAAATCCCACGATAGATGAGAAGCGAGAGCAAAATTATCCTTCCCTATTCTGGTATTTAAATCACCCAAAATGAGAATAGACGCAGAAGGCCATTGGGAAATATACTGGGAGATCAAGGAATCTATGTCATTCCAATGAGAAAAGGACAAAGAAGTCAGGGAAAAATAAACATTAAACAAAAGTATGGAAATTTGAAAACCACTAATAAGAAAAACTTGAATATGATGGGAATCAGAAAACAATTGTAAAAAGGTCAGTGGTAATGAATTCTTAAAGAAACAAGCTGAGCCCGCGCAAGGGCGGCCTTTAGGGTTAAGTTTATAGGCAGGTATATGAAAAGCAGAATAACCAGATAAGGACGGGGGAGTAAGCAACCAGGTTTCTTGTAGTAGTATGATATCATATGTTTTCAAAAATTTAAGACAATCTAAATCGGCTAATATCGTGGAATGTGGCAGGCTGGTGATTACAGCAATATTGTATTGGTAGTGAGGAACGTTACCTGCCAGGGTTCCAGGCTCCCTTGGCTTCCATCCTGTATTCCTCCATATCTGGGTCCAGAGGAAGACAAGACGTGCAAGGCATGTGCCGCAGCATAGACAGCGTTATAGATACTGTAGCTGTGGCCGGTCATGCTCATTTCAAAAAAAGGCGCAGGAAGGCTCTCCAGCTCCTCATCTCCAGTACATGTTGCTATACTTTGAGGCAGGGCGCTGAGTTTTGGAAATGAGCAGCTGAAGGCTTGCTCCCAGAACAGCTTCATAAAGCCATCTTTTCCGTCCTCGAAAGGGTCTCTATTCTGGAGGAATTCCGTGAATCCAAGAGGCTCCTTGGAGTGAATGGAGAAGGACAGAGCCCCATGGAACAGACCATCACGGAATGGTTGCATATTCAGCATCTTGTAATAGGTGTTGCTTGTAAAATCAGTCTGGGCTGTCATAATCCACACTTTCCCAGCAGGGACTTTATATCCGGGAATGACTAGAGGAATCACAGTTCTTGTCAGCCATATAGTGGTGGTCATTTTTACTATCTCTCCTATTCCCCCATAGAAAACAATTGCATTGGCCTTGCTCTCTAGGAAATCAGGCAACTTTTTCCAGAATTCATTGATCAGTTCACCTATGGTTGTGAAATAGGCTTTGCCTTCGTATCTTTCAGTGAACGCCGAACAAATTCCATGTTGGGACAGCATTGGTTCCATGACCTTTACGAAATGTTCTCCAGCTTCATTATCCATCACGATTAGCCCGACCCATTTCCATCCAAAATGCAGACACAATTGGACAATTCCCCAGTACTGAAGGGCTTCATTGGGGACCATGCGATAAAAGGACGGGAAACGGGAGTCATCGTTTTTTCCTGGTTCAAATGAGCCATAGGAAAACTTGAAACAAAAAATGATCCAGTTACATTAGATAGGAAATGGGATTATCTGAAAGCCTTTTCATTCATCCTGTTGTTCGTGTTATGTACTTATTTATGAAATGAGTCTACCTGCAGATTGAAATCCTCATGGCTGCTTAGAATCCTAACCTATGAACACATTTTCCAGTCTATGAACTTTCTTTTTTTGAGAAGGCAAACGTAAGAACAATTGTTATATCCAATTTGAGGATCTCTGAAATAGAAAAATTCTTAGATTTCAGTTTAGCTCTTTGATAAAGGAAAGATGCTTAGGAGGAGGAGAGCCATATAAACCTGCAAAGTGTAGAAAGGGGAGAAGAAGAAGGAAGAAGAAGACATGAAGAAGAAGGACATGAAAGGGAAGACGGTGGCATCTAGAGAAATGAAGGAGATGAAACGAAGGGGCCCAGGGGACAGTGTACATTTTTTAAAAAATAAGAGGGGTTGGTTTTAATGATGACGAGCCAGAAAGAGCTCAAAAGTCTCACCTGTGGAATCTTGTAAAGACCTAAGCCATCTGCCATATATGAGGAGATATCAGAGTTAAGTCCACCAATTACGCCCAGTAGATTGTTCTTGAAGCCACAGTTGTAGTTAGGGATAAAACCTGATGACTGAAAGAGCAGACCCAGAGTGTTGCGGTAGGTCATCCTTGCATCGCCGTAGCTTTCATAGATGTGGAATCCCAGAGTGATATTGGGCAGGAGTTCAGGGTTTTCATTGATCTCCTCGATGGCAAAGGCCAAGGCCAGCATGTGCTGGTAGAACTTGGTCATCACCCTGCAAACAAAATTCCTGGGTATTTTAAAGCAGAATCCAACCGTGTCTGAAATGCCTTTTAAAATCTAACTGTTCTCTCTGGCTGTAAGGCTGCAATCCTTAGGGGACATATGTATGAATAAACAGAAAGCACCTCTGCTAACTGGGCATGAGACACTTTTTCAAGTGGTGTTTCCCTGATATTTAGCAGGGGAAAATTAATTGTCCCTCTTCATCCCGGCGCAGTTTGTGGCTGTTGCTGGGGGTGTTCCGCATTTTTTCAGATTGTGAGCGCAATCCTAACTTGGAGTTAGTCTGGCTCAAGTTAGGTCAGCAAAATGTGGCTTGCACAAGGGCCACTGCAAAGCACATTTGGACCACTCTCGAAATCTGGGAGGATGGCGCATGTCTGTGTGCTGGCCTCTCTGACTCCAAGAGTCGTCCAAACATACTTTCCTTTGTGCCAGCCAAACTTTGCTAGCCTAATGTGTGCCAGCCTAACTGCAGGTTAGGATTGTGCTCTGTGAGCCCTTTGGGACAGGGAACCGTTTAACTTGATCATTATCCTCATGGTCATCATCCTGTAAACTGTTTGTGAACTTTGTGTTGAAAAGCGGTATAAAAGAACATAAGAACATAAGAACATAAGAAGAGCCCCGCTGGATCAGGCCAAAGGCCCATTTAGTCCAACATCCTGTATCACACAGTGGCCCACCAGGTGCCTCAGGGAGCACACAAGACAAGAAACAAGATGCCTGCCTCCTGTTGCCACTCCCTTGCACCTGGCATTCTGAAGTAGCCTCCTTCTGATGTAAGGAGGTAGCACCACCCATCATGGCCTATAGCCCACAATGGACTTTTCCTCCAGAAATCCGTCCAATCCCCTTTTAAAGGCACCCAGGCCAGATGCCATCACCACCTCCTGGGGCAAGGAGTTCCACAGATTAATTACCCGCTGGGCAAAATAGTATTTCCTTTTATCTGTTCAAATTAGATAAAGTTTCCATTTGTCACTTCAGCTGTTGTCCTTAGACAGAACAAGAAATAGGTCCCCTTTAACCGCAGGGCCTGCGCTGTGCCCAAAACAGATTGGGCACACATTCGTGCCCTTGGCAAGGGGGAGGGGCCAGCAAACCCTATGGGCTACTTGGATCTGTGCCAGCTGTATAACAGGCCCAGATCCAGGTTCCCTGCGCTGTCTGAATTGGGGCCGCCCGAGCCAGGGAGGGCTGGCTTGGATGAGGCCTAACGGCCACATCCAAACTCCACCTTTCTTTTCCCAAACCTTTAGTGGCATAAGTACAACAGGTAACAATACGAACACTAAAAATACACATATAAATTAGAGCTTGAGGGTTAATTTGAGAATCTCGAACAGAAAACTAGCCACAGCTTCTGTGATAAGAGGGAAGGAATCACTCAGAAAAGATTCAGGGGTGAACCAGGGTTCTAAAAAAACTTTACGAATAGAAGAATGTGCTGGGCAGTGAAAAAGTATGTGATCGAGGGTATCTGGAACCAAATGGCCAAAAAGACATCTTTGATTTTCTTTGGGGATATTTGCAAAACGGCCGGCATGATTCGCTGAGGGAAAAATGTTAAATCGGGCTAACATAAATACTCTTCTCAACCTGGGGTTAATTATTTGGGAAAAATAATTCAGATGACACCCAAGAGAGGGGGAAAGACCAAAGAAGAACGAGGAACAAGTAGGGTTCAGATTGGCTGCAAGAACCTCAAACTCATGCTGCCAGAGTTTAGATTTAATAAGGGCATGAGCCTGCTGAATTCCTAGATCGCTTAGGGATTCAAGATTCAATTCAAGAGACAATAGTTTGGTGTCGATCAGTTTAAGCCACTTGGAAGAAAAGTTGTCTCTCATCTGCGCCAGCTGTATAACAGGCCCAAACCCAGGTTCCCTGCGCTGTCTGAATCGGGGCAGCCCGAGCCAGGGATGGTTGGTTTGGATGAGGCCTAACGGCCACATCCAAGCTCCACCATCTCTCCGGGCCACCCCACTTCCCGGACCACCCTCCCCCTGCCCCGTTCCTCTGGCAGTTACTCATGCATTCATTTTTAAAAGACGAAAACATCCTTTAAAAAAACAACGTGCACAGCTTTTTCCTCGAAATAAGCAGAGCAGTGACAGTCATGCAAATACGCAAAAGTATATTTCAGTATCACTTTATGGGGGAAGGGGAGAGAACTCCTTACATTGGAAGCTTCCAAATCTCCTCCTGGGAAGGATGTTGCATGAAGGAAAATTTGGCGGAGAGGTAATAGACATGAGTCGTTATCCCAGAAATGAAATGGTCCCCTGCCTGGTGCCACTTATGTGGAATGACTATGGGAACGTTTCCTGTGCACTTCCCAGCACATGCTTTCCACACTGTGCGAGGGCACATCAGCAAGAGCAGCACAAACAGAGGCTCCACCATGACGACGGGCCAGCTTCCCTTCTCCTTAATCTCATCTGTGTCAGAAAAGCGAGACTTGAATGCCCTTTCCCGGAAACCTGATTTAGAATCACCTGGACAGAATCCTGCCCTGTCTGCATTTGGTCCCTAATCTGAGCTGAGCATTGCACAGTGTAGTTTTTATAACCATTCTTGGTCACTGAGATGTTTCTTGTGCCTGCTTGGAAAACACAGAGTTTTTGGCCTTGGGAATTAATGTTCCCGCAAGGCTCTTTCCAGAGTAATTCTTCTAATTACAGAGGAGTCCACTGTTTCTGTTACAAGTTTCTGTTGCTGACATCATTGCCAGCAGAACTGGGGAAGAAAACATGTTCTCCAGATCTCACAGCTACTTTTGCTGCTTTGTGGTGGGGCTTCAGTAACTGGGTGGTGAGGTGAGAATAAGGGCACTAATCCTAACCTGGAGTTAGGCCAGCACAGTTAAGGCAGCAAAGTTTGGCCAGCACAAGAGCCACCATAAAGTGTGCTTGGACCACTCTCAGAGGGACCTGCACAGAGATGTGTGCCATCCTCCCTGAATCCGAGAGGGGACCAAACACACTTCATTATGGTCCTTGTGCCAGCCAAACTTTGCTGGCCTAAATGTGCCAGCCTAACTCCACGTTAGGATTGCGCCCTAAGTAGGATTGCGCCCTACTAATCCACTGTAGGGAGGAAGGCCTTCTAAAGTGTAAATAGACCTGAATTAGACCTGAGAGTCTTACAAGTTGAGCATATGAACAGAGCGATACTGACACATGATTTTAGTCCGCTCTTTTATTTCAACGATTTCACCCTGAGCCTCTGACATGAAACTAAGAGAAGATGCACTCTATCACATCAACACATGTTTGCTTTTATTCTATGTATATAGCCATTTTATTTGGCAATGTGAGGGGAGTACATAAGATGCTTATTAAGGATCATCCCAGGCTCCGCATTTGGACAGACCGACTCATTCCAGAAATGAGGCACATGACTGTGAGGGGAAGAGACTGATCATTACATTTCTCATCATTGTCTTCTGATTAACTGTTCCCGTTTGTTTAAATCCGGCCGCAAGATAATGATGTAACATTTGGGAGAAAAGATACAGCCCAGTAACCCAGCACTGGAGGCCAGAATGGAGAAGATCTCCACGGCCACCATGTATTTTCCTTTTGTGCTCAGGTAGGTTGGGACAAAGGACAACCAGACACTGCAAAAGACCAGCATGCTGAAGGTGATGAACTTGGCTTCGTTGAAACTGTCTGGCAACGTTCTGGCTAGGAAAGCCACCGTGAAGCTGACAGAGGCCAGGAAGCCCATGTAGCCCAGGACCAAGTAGAACATGAAGGCTGAACCTTCATTACACTGGACGATGCTTTCTCTGGACAGTGAATGCATGTCGAACTCTGGAAATGGAGGAGAAACACCCAACCAAATAGCACAAATGACGGCTTGGACAAGAGAACACATAAACACAATGGAATGTGCCAATCTCTTCCCCACCCATTTCCGGAAAACATTTCCCGGCTTGGAGGCCATGAATGCCACAACCACTGTGATGGTTTTGGCCAAAATAGAAGAAACCGCAACAGAGAAGATGATGCCAAACCCTGTTTGCCGGACAAGGCAGGTTGTGTTTGTAGGCTTCCCAATGAAGAGCAAGGAACAGAAGAAACAAAGAAGGAGCGAAATGAGGAGAACGTAGGTGAGGCTCCGGTTGTTGGCTTTGACGATGGGAGTATCCCTTTGCTTCATGAAGATGCCCAAGACCAGAGCTGTGATGGCAGCAAAGAAAAGAGCGAAGACAGCTAAAGTTATGCCCAAAGGTTCTGCATAAGATAAAAAGCTTTGGGACTTTGGAAGGCATCCATCTTGGTGCTTGTTTGGATAGTGATCTTCCATGCAAGGAATACAGTCGTCCATGTCTGAAAAGAAACACATGTCACCTTCAAGCTACCTGAATTATTCTCAGTGAGAATGATCTTCCTCAGCATTTGGCTCATTTGCTGGCCTCTACTAATTTTAGGAGAATAAACCCATTTTTACCATGTCATGAGTTGGGTCGACCGGAAAAGGACCTCCTGGTGCCAGATCCAGCAGCAGACCCGGTGAGTTAGGGACAGCCTAGCGAGGTCAGCACAGGGGGTTGGAGAGGGTGGGCAGAAGCCAGGTGCTTTGGGCTGGAAAAGGCCGATCAATTGATGGAGGAGGCTCGGAAGTGGCTGGCTGGTCAGGGAGTAAAAAATCCTCTTACCCCGAGTTGTGCTCCAGTCTGCACATATCTACAGTCTGCCTGCCTCTTCCAGTGCAAGTTAGGACTGCACCCTTAGTAATTTATTGCCCAATCCTATTGGCCGTAGCAGGGCCGGCCTTAAACCCATGTGACCAATGTCGTCACATCGGGCCCCACACTTCAGGGGCCCCACACCAGCAGGGTGAGCACATTGCCTGATTCTGCAGCTGGGATCTCAATGGTCTGTAAGTCAGTGGGGTGAGCAGAGCAGCTTTCCCTTCCGCCCTGCCCCTACCTCTGAACAGCCCAAAATGGGCCACCTGGAAGCAGTTGCGGGTAGCATTCTCTTATCGCCACTAATTATTTCCACATGCCAGACTTTGTGCATGGCACCAACAGCACTCTTCTTGGTGAGTGGGGGGGCGCAGGGAGAGTGAGGGCCCCGCAGGAATGCCATGCGTTGGGCTGAACCGCTGCTAGAGCCGGCCCTGGGCCTTAGCATCAGCACTACGAGCATCCTGCTGGCACTGGCATCGCAAGAGCACCATTAGGCACTTCCAACACTGGCAGTAAGCTGTTACCACTGGCAGTGGGTGAAAGGCAGCGCAACACCAGGTTCCACCGCCAGGAGGAGGCAATGTGATGCCCCATGGTAAGTGAACTACTTGCCAATGCTGTGCTGGTTCTGGGTTGGGTGGAAGTGGATTCCTGTGCAGGGGGAGGGGCAGAGCAGAGGGTGGGGTCAGCAGCAACCTTCTCCACTGGATCCCAACCTCCATGTCGGGCCAAGTTGGCCCATGCCCAGCTGGGATAAAAAAGTCAAGTTTCCCCCGCGACCGAATGGTCTAGTCGTGACTGACAGTAGGGGGTGGTGCTCATCTCCGTTTCTAAGCCTGTAGAGCCAGCGTTTTGTCCAAGGACAAGCTTCTGTGGCCGGCATGACTATATGCCATAGCATGCGGAATGCCATTACCTTCCCACCGAAGTAGTCCCTATTTATTTACTCACATGTTTACGTGCATTTGAACTGGTAGGTTGGCAGGAGCTGGGACAAGCGACGGGAGCTCACTCTGTTGCATGGTCTTGAACTCCCAACCTTTCGGTCAGAAAGCTCAGCAGCAGCGGTTTAACCCCACAGTGCCATCATGTCCCTCACGTCACTTAGCTGGGATAGACCACGCTAAACTATTCAGGTGCACTACCACACCTCAGCCAGCTTCTCAGCACCCTGCAATAGGCCAAAGGTACACCCCTTGCCTCATGCTGGGGGCAAGTGGGCAAAAAGATCCTGCCCAGCTACTTGGGGGGGATGAGCTTTTTGCAAGGCTTCTGAGAGTTAGTCTGGACCAAGTGACTGTTCAGGTCCCAAATTATCAACTGAGTGTCTCCCCAGACCATTTTTGCTTCAGATTCACACCATCAGCTGCACATTCCTGAACAGTGCTTGTCATACCTTCTTGGCTTGCAGTCCTGCCTTCTGCACACGGGGCACAATCATAGCAGCAAAATTTCTCCCCCTCCTTCCTTTTCTTGCTGGAACCAGGCCGGCAATTGTTGTTACAGACAGACAAGGGCGGCACCTGTCCTCAAGAGAATGAAGCCGTTCGGTGAGAGTTTTGCTATTCAAATAACGTGCAAGTTTTCAAGAAAACTGGGCTGCATCCCAATTCCACCCCTGTCTCTGGTTTGGCCACCTCCCGGAGCACCCCACTCCCACCTTCCCCCTGCCCAGAATTGCCCCTGCTGTGGCTGCAGATGCCTGTGTTGGGGCCACTCCAGAAGCCCTGGTGGGCACTTGCTTTACGGCACATGTGTGACAGCGCTTGGTTGGCGCAAGTAGGTTGCGCTGGCTGTGGGTGGGGGATTGGATTGTGCTGCCAGTGTCACACACCCAGGTTTCTCTGTACATTCAGAAACAAGAGAACATTGTCAAGTAATGTGCTGGTCAAATGATAAACAAGACTAGGAGATGGGAGGAGCAATGCTGGCGATGGTGGACGCACTTGAGGCATCCAACTAACTCTCCATGTGAGGACGTCTGGACCAAACTGAGGTCGTTCAGCTGCCAGGAGAAGCGGCGAACCCTTTGGGCGCACCCTTCTTTGCCCACCACAGCGGCAGTTGTGGGGTTCAGAGGAGGCAGCCCTCTTCAACTTTGGATCCCATGGAAGAGAATGCCCAGATTGCTGGGACAAGCCAGGACGAATCCCACTACAAACAGCGCAGCAAATCTGTAAGCGTTTTTTTTTAAAAAAAAACTGACTCTGATTTCCATTTCTACAAAATAAAATTGGTGCATAAGAGATGTTTATTCGGAGGGAATTTCAAGCTACCCCAACAAAGAAGGAAGCGGCTAGAAATGGCTTGTCTGGAAGCGTGAAATGGCGGTGGGAGGCGATTTCTATTGTGCATGCCCGTTGTATTTAATTAACATATTTAAGCTTTAATGGAACTTCTGACTGTAATGGGCATTTAGAAAAGCATTTGGGAATGCATTTAAGTCAGCTTGTTGTTAATTGTACTGTAAATGAGCTGGATTGAATAAGTGAAAGCAAAAAAAAAGAGAGAGAGGTAAAGAGGATGTGGAAACAAAAGAAAAAGCTACCTGACTGAATGGGAGCCGATTGCTTAGCAATGATTGGCATTTGAATGCTGGGAGAGACAGCAGTGCTGCGTTCTAATAATCTTGAAACTGCAATTTATAAACTAAGAAGTTTCTCAGTGTTATGCTTCCAAAATTGGCAAATGTTGGCTTTTGAATGCAAGGAGAGAAGGCAACACAGTGTCCCAATTCTTTTAAGACTGCAATTCATACGTCTTGGAGTAAATTACACAAGAAAGGGGAAGTGGTATGTAGCTGTTTGCTAGCAAGTTTAAAGCTACAGACTGAACTTTAACAAAGCACTTGGAATTTAAAAAAAAAGAGGAAGAAGAAGAAGAAGAAGAAGAAGAAGAAGAAGAAGAAGAAGAAGA
>JAJKFI010000394.1:158295-169281 GCA_029204185.1 Lerista edwardsae
AGAAGAAGAGCTATTTGGAAGGAAGACCCAATCTTACAAAGAACATTGAAAGTAAAATTCAGAAGCAGCAGCAGCATATATTTGATTTATATATATATTGATTCCATATTGTGTTGAATTTAATATTATTATGCTATAAGTTAGTGGGGAATAAGAAGTATGATTATTCTCTACTTTTCATCTTATTTGTTAAGATTTTTTTATATAGATTATCAGTCCTGTTCTCTTGTTTGGCATTTCCTACTTTTTTTCCCTCCTCAGTAATTTATAGCAAAATTAGGAATTGTTTGCAACATTCATATACTGAGATATATTTTATTTTATTTTCCCCTCTTCTCTATTAATTTCTCTTCTTTCATCTTCTCCCTCTCTTGATTCTTATCCCCTCTAATCTGATTAAATTTAGAGTATAATATTCTTTTGCAATTGAAGGCTGGGGGAAGAGGCCTATAAGAGCTAGTTGTTTAAATATCAATTGAAGGGTTTTGTTACTGTTTAAAAGGAAGAATATATATGTATATATAGAGAAGAGAAGAGAAGAGAAGATAAGAGAAGAGAAGAGAAGAGAAGAGAAAAAATAAGTAGAAACTTCAAATGAAACTATAGTTATTAAATGGTTAAATATGAATTTTTTTGTTCTCTCTTTCCTCTTATGAGGTAAGAAGCTTTAATTTGACTAATCTAAACAATCAAGTTGTATCGTTGGGGACAACAATGTAAAGAATGACATCTAAAAAAGAAGGTCTTAAAGTAGGTGCTAGGACCTCCCCACTAATGACCTCTGGTTTGTCTAATTTGGTGAGACAAGATCAAAAAAGTATGGAACCAAGAAGGGAGACTCAGAATCAAAATATAATCTTAGCAGCATTAGAACAAATGCGCTTAAACATACGAGAAGATATAAGAGAATCAGAAATTAGAATAACAACAAGATTTGAAAATAAGTTAGAAGAATTTCAAACTCAATTAAGTAAGGTTTCTGAGGAAATGAAAGCAGCTACTAAAGACAGGAAAAAAATTAAAAAAGAAATATGTTCAGTTCAAGAGGAAATTAATGACTTAAAGAAAGATTTTGAAGAGCTAGAACTTAGACAGTTAAGGCAACAAATGGAAAATACGAAGATGATAATTCACATTCAAAACTATCCAGAACAACAGAAAGGAATGACAGAGAAAGAAATTAAAAAATGGTTAGAACAAGAATTAGAAATAACAGAAGAACTATTAGAAGAGGGAATTGAGACAATATATAGAAAGAATTCTAGCTATGCAAAAAGATATAATAAACCAAGAGAAATAATTATAAAGTTTAGCAGAAAGAAACTAAAAGAGGAAATTCTGATGAGATTAGAAGAAACAGAAAGAACAGTACAAGACCATAAACTCTTGATATTAAGAGAATTTCCTTATCATGTGAGGAGAATAATAATTCCTTATAAAGATTTTAATGCTGCTTTAAGACAATATCAAATAAAATATAAATGGAATTTATCAGAGGGGGTTAGCTTCTATTATAAAGCCAAATATTATAATATTAATATTATAATATTAATATTACAGAAAAAAGAACAATTTTTAGACAAATTTGGAAAACAATTAGGAGTTATAAATACAAAAGATACAGATAGAGAAGAAAAAGTAAGATATGAGAGAAAAGGAAACTCAGATTTAAGTAGTTCAGAGGAAGAGGAAGAAATAGTTATTCAAGATATAGAAAGCAAGGGAGAAGAATCTCAAGAAGATCTAGAATTAAGAGGTGCTGCAGCTCCAAGGAAAAAGTAAGATAAGGATACAAATAAGCAACTAGATACACAGGAGAGGGAAAGAAGGAAGAAAGCAACAAGGAAATATAGATGAATAAATTACACATGCAAACTAAAATACTGTCACTCAATATAAATGGACTAAATAATCCGATTAAATGGCAAAAAACATTTAAACAATTAAACAAAGTTAATCCAGATATAACATGTCTACAGGAAGTGCATATAAAAGACCAACAAAGAAATTTGATTTATAACGAAAAATTAGGGATTGTGTTTTCAGCATTGGATGCTAAAAAAAAAAGGTGTGGCTACATATGTCAAACCAGCTTTGAAACCAGAATTGATTTGGAAAGATGAATATGGAAGAATATTGATTGTACAAGTACAAATTCAAGAACAAAAACTATTAATTATCAATATTTATGCGCCAAATAATAGGCAAGAATAATTCTACAAGACTTTATATCAAAAGATAATTAATTTTGATAAATCGGAAATAATTTTGGCAGGAGATTTCAATGGGTATTTGATCCAAAAATGGATAGAAAATCTAAAAAATAAAAAAGGAGGAAAAAGGCCAAAAATTACACTAAACATGATTGAAGAATTTTGTTTAATAGATGCCTGGAGAACACTATATCCAGAGAATAAAGACTTTAATTATTATTCATCTTCACATAATTCATGGTCCAGAATCAATGTGATCTGGATCTCAGCCACTTTGATGAAAGGATATTACCAGGCACAAATTCTCCCTAATACATATGCAGACCACAATCCAATACTATTGACTTTAAATAAAAGCTTAAAAGGTTATAAATGGAATTTAAATAATTCATTATTAGACAAACAAGAATTTGTAGAATACATGAAAGAGGAATTATTATGGTTCTTTAAAATAAATTGTCAACAAGAAGTCTCAATGCAAGTAATCTGGGATACTAGTAAGGTGTTTGTTAGAGGATTAATAATAAAAGAAACTAAAAAAACAAAATTTATTACAACAAAAAAAATTAAAAGATTTATGTTATAGATTAAAATTAGAAGAAAGTAAGTCATAGGATTATCCATCTAATATAAAAATTTGGATGAGAATAAAAAAATACAACATGAAATAAATTTAGAACATACTAAACAAATTGAAAATCAGATTGATTACATTCTTTGCAGCCAAAGATGGAAAAGTTCCATACAGGCAGTCAAAACAAGACCTGGAGCTGACTGTGGCTCAGATCATCAGCTTCTTCTTGCCAAATTCAGGCTTAAACTGAAAAAAGTAGGGAAAACCGCTAGGCCCTCCACGTATGACCTAAATCAGATCCCCTACGAATATACAGTGGAGGTGACAAATAGATTTAGGGGCTTAGATTTGGTAGACAGAGTGCCTGAAGAACTTTGGACGGAGGTCTGTAACATTGTACAGGAGGCAGCAACTAAAACCATCCCAAAGAGGAAGAAATGCAAGAAGGCAAAGTGGCTGTCTGACGAGGCTTTACAAATAGCTGAGGAAAGGAGAGAAGCCAAAAGCAAGGGAGAAAGGGAAAGATATACCCAACTGAATGCAGATTTCCAGAGAACAGCAAGGAGAGATAGGAAGGCCTTTCTAAATGAGCAATGCAAAGAAATAGAGGAAAACAACAGAATGGGGAGGACTAGAGATCTTTTCAAGAAAATTGGAGATGTCAAAGGACAATTTCATGCTAAGGTAGGCACAATAAAGGACAAAAATGGCAAGGACCTAACAGAAGCAGATGAGATTCAGAAGAGGTGGCAAGAATACACAGAGGAACTCTATAAGGCCGATCTCAATGTTCCTGATAACCACAGTGGTACAGTCACTGAGCTCGAACCTGACATCCTGGAGAGTGAAGTCAAGTGGGCTTTAGAAAGCCTCACTAACAACAAAGCTAGTGGAGGTGACAGCATTCCAGCGGAATTACTCCAAATCTTAAAAGATGATGCTGTCCAAGTGCTGCTCTCCATATGCCAGCAAATTTGGAAAACCCAACAGTGGCCACAAGACTGGAAAAGATCAGTTTACATTCCAATCCCAAAGAAGGGCAATGCCAAACATTGCTCAAATTACCGCACCATTGCACTCATTTCACATGCTAGCAAGGTCATGCTCAAAATCCTACAAGCTCGGCTTCAGCAGTATGTGAATCGAGAACTACCAGATGTACAAGCTGGTTTCCGAAGAGGCAGAGGAACTAGAGATCAAATTGCCAACCTTCGCTGGATCATGGAGAAAGCAAGAGAGTTCCAGAAAAACATCTACCTCTGCTTCATTGACTATGCTAAAGCCTTTGATTGTGTGGATCACAACAAACTGTGGCAAGTTCTTGAAGAGATGGGAGTTCCAGACCACCTGATCTGCCTTCTGAGAAACCTTTATGCGGGTCAGGAAGCAACAGTTAGAACTGGACATGGAACAACCGACTGGTTTAAAATTGGGAAAGGAGTACGACAAGGCTGTATATTGTCACCCTGCTTATTTAACTTATACGCAGAGTACATCATGAGGAAGGCAGGGCTGGATGACTCACAAGCTGGAATCAAGATTGCTGGGAGAAACATCAACAACCTCAGATATGCAGACGATACCACTCTACTGGCAGAAAGTGAGGAAGACCTAAAGAACCTTTTGATGAGGGTGAAAGAGGAAAGTGCCAAAATTGGTTTGAAGCTCAACATTAAAAAGACTAAGATCATGGCAACCACTCCCATCACTTCCTGGCAAATAGGAGGGGAAGAAATGGAAGCAGTGACAGACTTTATTTTCCTGGGCTCCAAGATCACCGCAGATGGTGACTGCAGCCATGAAATTAAAAGACGTTTACTTCTTGGGAAGAAAGCTATGGTGAACCTAGATAGCTTAATCAAAAGCCGAGACATCACCCTGCCAACAAAGGTTCGCATAGTCAAAGCGATGGTTTTCCCAGTAGCAATGTATGGCTGTGAGAGCTGGACCATAAGAAAGGCAGAGCGTCGAAGAATCGATGCTTTTGAATTATGGTGTTGGAGAAGACTCTTGAGAGTCCCCTGGACTGCAAAGAGATCCAATCGGTCAATTCTCCAGGAAGTCAAGCCTGATTGCTCCCTGGAAGGAGAAATCCTGAAGCTGAAGCTCCAATACTTTGGCCACCTGATGAGAAGAGAGGACTCTTTAGAAAAGACCCTCATGCTGGGAAAGATTGAAGGCAAAAGGAGAAGGGGGCGACAGAGGATGAGATGGTTAGATAGTGTCACCGAAGCAATGAATATGAAATTGGGCGAACTCAGGAAGCTAGTGGAGGACAGGGAGGCCTGGCGTGCTGTGGTCCATGGGGTCGCGAAGAGTCGGACACGACTTAGCGACTGAACAACAACAAACAAATTGAAGAAGATTTAAGAATTACTTTGAAAACGCCAACAGGCCTGGTCGTTGGTTAGCACACAAAATCAAAAAAGAGAAACAGAAAAATATAATTCAAAGTCTAGTTGAGAAAGGACAAGAACAAAATCAATTAAGTAAAATGAAAACTATTATTGAAAATATCTATAAGGATTTATATGATAGTAAAAAAGATAGATCAAAGAACACAACATGAATATATATCAAACTTCAACAAAATTAAGATAAACAAAGATCAAAGGGATATACTAGAAGATCCTATTTTGACAAAGGAAATTGAAATGGCAATTAAAAAACAAAAACCTTTTAAAGCTCCAGGACTTGATTGTTTAACAGCTCAATATTATTTAAAGACAGAAAAAGTAATAGTCCCAATCTTTAAAAGACTAACAGATGAAATTTGGAAAATTGGTAAGATTCCGAATTCGTGGAACCAAGCAATAATTTTATTAATAAATAAACCAAATACAGATAAGAAACAAATTAAAAACTATAGCCCAATTTCACTTTTGGACTACAAAATATACTCATCTATACTAGCCAATAGATTAAAAGAAATTTTAAGCAATCTGATTCATAATGACCAGGCGGGATTCCTTCCTAAAAGATATTTGGAGAAAAAAAATGTGAGAACTATTATAAATGTGCTTGAATTCTATGAAAAAAATTCCACAAAAAAATTAGGCCTAATATTTCTTGATGCCGAAAAGGCTTTCATTAACTTAGATTGGAATTTTTTTATTAAAACAATTAGAAATAATGGAATTAGGACCAAAATTTTTAGTAGCAATTATATATTCCTCAATTAAATCAATTCGCAAAAATTAAAATTAATGGAGAATTAACACAAGAAATCAAAATATCACAGGGTACAAGGCAAGGTTGCCCTATCTCCACTTCTGCTTATATTGGCTCTAGAAATTTTAAACAATACAATACGAAATGATAAACGGATCAAAGGATTAGAAATTGGAAAAGAAATATATAAACTTCAAGCCTATGCTGATGATTTGGTATTCATCTTAGACAATCCAAAAGATTCTTTGCAATATTTAATAGAAAATCTGACAGAATATGGGAAAGCTTCAGGAATGAAAATTAATTGTCAAAAGACAAACATTATAGTAAAGAATGTAAAAGAAAAAGAAAAAGAAGAAATAAAAAAGTGGGGCATCCAAATTACTAATAAAATTAAATATTTGGGAATAACAAAAATAAAAACAGTAATCTAATGGGAGACAATTATCTAAAATTATTAAAAGAAATTGACCAAAAGTGTGAACGATGGGTATCCTTACAACTATCATTGATGGGGCGGATAGCAGTAATAAAGATGAGCAAACTCCCCAAACTGATATTTTTCTTTCAAACTTATTTAAAAAAAAGTCCTACTTTCAACAATTAGATAAAATAATCTCTAAATTTATTTGGAATGGCAAAAACCGAGAATAAAATATAAACTCTTACAAGACAGTAGAGAAAAGGCAGGTTTTGGTTTACCTGTTTTTTTTTAATATTATCAGGCGGCAGGTTTAGAATGGATAAAAAATTGGATTGCAACGTATGATATTAGAATACATAATTTAGAAACACACGATTTACCAGTCGGAATTCATGCATTTATGTCACAAGAAAAAATTAAGTATAAAGCAGGATTCAATCAGCACATATTAAGAAAATCATTATTCTGGATATGGAACTCAATTAAGTCTAAATTTTATCAAAAAATACCGAGATGGGTCAAGCCAATTGAAATAAATTCAAATCCTAGGTGGGTAAGAACTGACAATAATAGACCATACTTTGATTTAATAGATGACAACAGGTTATTAAGCAATGAACATTTGGAAAGGAATGATATTCATTTAGACTGGTGGGCCACAATACACATTTTGAATAGACTTAAAGAGGACAACAAGATAGGGATTAGTAAGGAATTAACAGAATTGGATAAAGAAATTTTGGATTAAAAAATAAATGTATAAAAAGAGTTTACGCATTGTTATTGAAAGATAAGATGAATGAGGAAGTTGTGAAAGAATTGTCGATAAAGTGGGCACAAGACATAGGACATTCAATCTCTTTGGATCAATGGGATAAAGTATGGAAAGATAATATCAAGTTAACCAAATCAACTGCTTACAAAGAAAATATCTATAAAATGTATTACAGGTGGCATTTGACTCCAGATAAGTTAGCAAAAATGTCACCAAAAAATTCTGACAAATGTTGGAAATGCGGAAAAAAAAGAGGAACTTATTATCACCTCTGGTGGAATTGCTCAATTGCCAAAAAATATTGGCGTTCAATTAATATGATGGCCCAAGAAATTATAAAAGAGGAAATACCTCTTAAACCAGAGATATTTTTATTGAATGTGGTTCCAGACATTATTGATTCAGAAAAAAGATTCTTATTAATTCATATCATGACAACAGCAAGAATTATGTTTGCTCAAAGATGGAAAGATAAAACTATACCAAAATTAGATCAAGTTACAAGTAAATTATATGAGACGGCTATTAACAGACAGATTGAATGGAAAAAGCAAAGTTGGGGTAAAATGGTTTTTTATTTTATGAATGGACTAATACAATTTGTTGAGATATTTCGTTACGATTTCGTTAAAAGATATTTAACAGAAGATAAATTTAGAGTTATTTATTTTCTTTCTTTAATTATAATTTTAATTTACAATCGATGTCTTACAGAAGAATTGTGTTACATTACAAGTATATTATAAGTATAAATAGGTAGAAATGGAATACTATTTATTTAGACTATGGGGAAAAAAAGATTTTTGATCAAGATAATATTATGCGGTAATCGTTTGTTTCTTTTCCCAACTTTCCCCGACCTATGTATTTCCTTATTACCTATCCCTATGTCTATATATCTGCAAATATTAATAAAAATTATTTTTTTTTTAAAAAAAAGTAATAAACAAGACTTGTCTACCTGAGGCAAATCCTCATGCCATTCAATTAAGTCCTCATCAAAGTTGAAGTTTAAGCCTGAATCAGCCTGAAGACCCAGACTGCCCACTTGGACTCGGACGTAGGAGTCATTCTCAAAGGTGACCAAGTTTGTGATATCAAATCCAGCTGCTAATTCTCCATGTTCGTTGAACTTGACTTCCTCACCGCAGCTGTTGTTGAAGGAGAGCCTCCGAAGAAGTGAGTGGAGCTGGGTGGAAAGAGACAGAAAAGCCATGGGACTATAAATGGTGGTACTGTTCCAAAACGTTGAAAGGACACATTTCCTAGATAGATTTGAATTGCTTTCGTCAGAGAGAGAAAAAAGGTTAGAAAAATGGTTCTTTGGCAGGTTATATTGGGCTGTCGCTATTTAGGGACTGTAGAAAGGAAGAGACTGACAACATGTTGATTGCCATCATGGTTTCAGGGCCAAACCAGTGATGTCATGTAGGGGGAACGCGGGGGAACTCAGTTCCACTTGTTAGAATTAAGGCTGACTCCACCCACTTCACCCCGCGGTGCTTCCCCCCTCCTCCCCCATTCCGATTCCTCTGCAAACAGCTTTTCTTCTTGGTTGGCTGGCACTCAGAGGGTTAAAGGGAGCGACTCTGGATTCCTAGAGGGGCGAAGGCAGTGATGTCATTCAGCCGGAACACCCCGGAATGGCGTTCCGGTTGTTGCAATTAGGCGTTCCGGTTGTTGCAACAAATTGCTGACTCCACCCATTTCACTCATTGCTGGCTCGTTTTTTTTGGTTTGGGTTTTTTTGGCTTTTTTTTTTTTTTGCTTTGCAGTTTGTGTTTGTATGTTTTTTTTGCTTTGCACTTTGTGGTTTTTTTTTGTGTGTGGCTCCGTTTGTTAATTGGACCAGAAACTGGGGCCATTTCCCGCCCATTTGAATTTGAATTTCAATTGCAAGCAGAGGCAGATCTAAGGGAGGGCAAAGCTCTTAAGTTTTGCAAGAAGCCTTACCTTGCAGTGGAAATCACTCCTCTCCTGCACCGTTTTAGCCAATCCTCACAGGGAAAAGCAACATCTTGGCGTTGCTTACTGGCTATAGCAGCAAGGGAGAGGAGCAGTGGTGTCATGGAGGGGGAACGCACTGGAACATGCGTTCCAGAACCTAACCTTAGGGCTGGCTCCGCCCATTCATCGCTGGCTTTGGTTTGTTGTTGTTGTTTGCTCCGCCCACTTGTTGACTCCGTCCTCCAGCCTCTCCGTTAAGTGCTCCTAGAAATGCAGACCTCCCCCCTTGCAGGATTGCCCCCCAGCCTCTCCTTTAAGTGCTCCTAGAAATGCAGACCTCCCTCTCCCCCTTGCAGGATCGCCCCCAGCCTCTCCTTTAAGTGCTCCTAGAAATGCAGACCGCCCTCCCTCCTTGCAGGATCGCCCCCAGCCTTTCCTTTAAGTGCTCCAAGAAATGCAGACCTCCCTCCCTCCTTGCAGGATCGCCCCCCAGCCTCTCCTTTAACTGCTCCTAGAAACGCAGACCTCTCTCCCCCCTTGCAGGATTGCCCCCAGCCTCTCCGTTAAGTGCTCCTAGAAGTGCCTTTCCTTTCAGACTTCCCTCCCCCCCTTGCAGGATCGTCCTGCATGAAGAGATTTTGTGTGAGCACAGAGCTTAGCACTGCTGCACTCCCTTGTAGCCTGCAATTCACTGTATTGATCTTTGTGGAAGTTGATTTTCCCTGTGTTTGGAACTGTGGTGAGTTCTCTAGAAAAGTGTAAAGGGAAGATGTACACGTAGTTGTTGTTCTTTGTGGATGTCATGAAATTGTGGTTTCATGTGAACCTGGTTAGTTGGGAGAGAACTACTCAAGTGTACATGGCTCAGGTGGGGGTGATTAGTTCATTGAGATAAAGTTAAAAGCCTCAGGGAACAGAACCCTTTGGCTGCTCTCAGGGAAGGTTAGTCTCACTATGTGCTGTGGAAGCTGGTTGTAGTCAGACAGTAAGGTAAAAATCCTATAGGATTTTTTTTTTTTTGTCCTTTGAGTTCCTCTCAGTTAAGTTATAAACAAAGGGGTTGATTATTATCATTTTGAAACTCAGGTTTTATGGTACAGAGCCTCTGTAGTTTTATTTATAACTCTTAATATATGTTAATAAAATTGGGTTTCTTACTTCTGTTATTTGGCTTTCTTTTAAGAGGGGTTTTTGCCCAGGAGCTCCCTTTGTTGTGTTGAGCCTGGGCTGGTGGCAGCAGCAGCTACACCTGGGGAGGGGAGTTACACCCCCCCCATCAGTGGGTTAACTAGGTTTCCTCCCACAAGGTTCGTTGCTTTTATTGCTGGAATCTTAAATGATGTGGGAACTACTTTAAAGCAGCATAATTTGTCATAGTGAAGCACAAGATTTCTCCTGTCTCTCTTGAGAAGCAAGAAAGTTCTTGTGAATATGAGACATATTCTGTGACCATTCTATAGTAGGTCTACTAAAATGACATGCAGCATCCTGTTGGTCTGAATGGCATCAAATGAAGCTTGAACTTGGGATACTGTGGACTAGTAACTTGCGAAGTGGATCACTATATGATGTAAATCTAAGTAGAAATCATAGTTCAGTATGATGGTTTCTGTGAATTAAGCTGTTGTTAAAGGCTGGTTTCCCCTCCTGCCAACTCTAAAGTTTGCACAGTGTTGATTACCCAGAGCAGTTATTTACAGGTTATAATTATTATTATTAATTGGGCATGATCCAGTGTAATTCAAGTGCTTTTACATTGCATTGATTTTGAGTAGTCAAACCTGTGCTTAACTCTCCCTCCAGTTGAAATCCCTAAGACATAAAGACTGATCTACACTGTTTACTCAGAAGTCAGCCCCATTATTTTCAGTTGGATCTTCCA
>JAJKFI010000394.1:221571-239628 GCA_029204185.1 Lerista edwardsae
ATAATAATAATAATAATAATAATAATAATAATAATAATAATAATAATAATGCTCGTATTTATATACCACCTTCCTTAGGTCATTAGATTGTTCCTCTGACTTTAACTCAAGGTGGTTTACATAGGCAGGCTTTATTCATAAACACAAAGGTTTTTACAAATTACAAGCAAGTTCTATCTTTCAAGAACAACATACAATATACAGATGGTACTTTCATGGTCTAATCTTCTTTCTGGCCACACAATTTGCCTTTCTGCTGGCTGATAAGTGGCTTCTCTGCTCCCACCAAAGAAGCGGCTGGCCCAGCACAACTCCCCTCTCACAGGCAGCTGTAGCTCAGCTCTAATCAGTCGCACTTCTCAAGGTCTGCCGTTCACAGAGACTTCTGGTGTTGTCGAACTGGCGACCTTCGGATCATATCTTTGGGCAAACGGATGCTTTAACCCTCTCGACTACACCTCCTGCCTATGTTTAATGTCTGTCAGAACACACTTAAATTGTGGTGTCATCTATACAAATTTGGTATGAAACATCTTCTTGAATTTCAGGGCCTAACAAGATGTATCAGGCCGCAATCCTGACCTGGAGTTAGTCTGGCACAGTTAGGTCAGCACAGTTTGGCTGGCACAAGAGTTACTGTAAAGTATGTTTGGACCGCTCTTGGAGTCAGAGAGGCCAGCACACAGACGTGTGCCATCCTCCCTGGCTCCGAGGGTGGTCCAAACACGCTTTACGGTGACCCTGATGCCAGACAAACTGTGCTGGCCTAACTGTGCCAGACGTATTCCGGATTAGGATTGCACCCTGAAAGTGGGAAAATGATTCTAAAGTCTGAAAAAAAATAGGAGGTAGAAATCAAGCCCTCTCTGTGGATGCTATTTATTCCAAATGCAAAAACTTACATATATCCCTATAGGAGCGAAATAGTATATGATACTGGATATGTTTAAAAACCCATTTTACACCAATGATGCTCTGGAGATTGCATTTCTACCAGTGTTGCTCTAACGCATCATTGGTAGAAAATGGTTAGGAGTACTGATGGTCCATCTTCCATTGTGAAACACAAGCCTACAGTCGGCATGTTACACCTAAATGCTGCATAAAGGACTATCAGCCGAAAGATTAATAGAGTCCTTGATGTGAACACCATGCATATTTTAATGTACTTGTGTTTGAGTTAATTGGTTATCAACCATCCACACCTTCATTTATTGCTTTTCAATTACCCCATTTCTTTTGTGACAATCAAATGGTTTGCAATCACACAACTATAAGAATCATTGGAATGACATCAAAAGCGACTCGATCGGAGGAGGAGAATTCTTACAGTAGAAGATTCTTTGCCCATTCCTGAGAAGGGTGTTTGCTGAAGGTATATTTGGGTGAAATGTAGTGGATATGAGACACAATCCCCCCAATGAGGACGTCACCTGGCTGGTACCACTCTTGTGGAATATGCGCAGGATCGTTTTCAATGCATTTAGCAGCATGTCCTCTGTATACCGTATTGGGGAGCAGCAGCAGCAGCAGCAACAGAAGGACCGGCGCGATCATGTTGACCGAAGATCTTCCTCCTAGAGTCGGAATCAGCCATGCAACTTTCTACAGCATCATTTCTAGCATTGGCCTGATAGAAGCATGGTGGTGTGCATGGCAGCTAACTCTGCCTGTGTGCTTCTTCGAAGGACAAGGACCCAACTCATTCTCAGTCTCTGTAGCAGTAGAAAAGCCAGCCTTGAATGCTAGTAGTTGGAGAAAGACTTGAAGACAGATCAAGACTGATCAAGGGATTCGAATGGACAGGGTCCTGCCTGCCTCTTTTCTTTAGTATATGTTGTTAATGGCACACGGGGGTATTTATAAGCATTTCAAGGCATTGATTAGCATGTCTTTCTTTCTTATGCCTGCTTGGATACCACTGGATCCTCAGTCAAGGAAGCTAATTGCAGTGATTGTGATAATTAGAAGGAAGAGAATTGCTTCTGAAATGTTCTTGGACTCGCAGTACCAACCTTGATACCTGAACCACCAACGCAAACATGTTTATCAGATGTTGCTTGACCAGTTGAGGCAACCTTTGTCCAATTGGACCCACCCACAGAAAATGCTGGCTGTAACCAAGCATCTCCAAACATATGGCCTGGCCTGCCTTCCAGTTTTTGTAAACAGATGGGGATAGTTTATCCAAGTCCCCTTCAGAATGTGAGGTCTAGATGGTGCTATTGAGACAACCTCTGATACAAGCTACAGAGGAGCAATCACAGAAGAGTTCCTCGATTGTGTACGTAATTGGTGGTCAATGGCATTCCGGCCACTGCACACCAAGCCGCATAGGCTATGGCAATAAGATTAGATTATTGCAATGCGCTCTACGTGGGGCTGCCTTTGAAGATGGTTTGGAAATTACAGCTAGTACAGAACGCGGCTGCTCGTGTGGTTGCTGGGGCACATTGGTTCGACTCTGTCGGGCCGTTGCTTCGGCGACTACACTGGCTGCCGGTTCCTTTCCGGGCCCGATTCAAAGTGCTTGTTTTGACCTTTAAAGCCCTTTACGGCTCGGGTCCGGGTTTTTTGAGGGACCGCCTCCTTCCATATAATCCTACCCATAATCTGAGGTCATCTGGGGGTGCCCTTTTGACTGTGCCGCCACAAGGAGAGGTGAGGGGGATGGTGGCTGGGAATAGGGCCTTCTTGGAGGTGGCCCCCCAACTTTGGAATGCCGTCCCCTTAGAGCTGAGAACTGCTCCCTCTTTGGTGATATTTTGGCAGGGGCTGAAGACCGTTTTGTTTCAGCAGGCTTTTAGTTGCTGACAGGCTGGCTGGTTTTTACATCCTCTTTTATGATCCACGGGGTTGGTTGTTTTATACTTTGAATTGTTTTAATATTGTTTTATATATTGTTTTAACTTTACATACAAATTTATTGAATTTTAACTGTTGTAAGCTGCCTTGGGTGCCTTTGGGCAGAAAGGCGGGGTATAAATCAAATAAATAAATAAAAATAAATAAATATGCACCACGAAGAAGCGTGTCTCAAAAAAAAAGAATTTTGAGTCATACAAAATTATGCATGGAAGAGATAGAGTCGATAGAAGGATGTTCTTTTCCCTCTCTCAAAACACCAGAACCAGGGGGCATCTGCTAAAACTGAGGGTTGGGAGAGTTAAAACAGATAAAAAGAAGTACTTTTTTACCCAGCGGGTAAAACTCTGTGGAACTCTTTGCCACAGGAGGTGGTGATGGGATCTGGCCTAGATGCCTTTAAGAGGGGATTGGATGGATTTCTGGAAGAAAAGTCCATCGTGGGCTATAGACCAGGATGGATTGTGCAACCTCCTTACATTAGTAGTAGGCTACTTCAGAGTACCGGGTGCAAGGGAGTGGCAAAAGGATGCAAGCATCTTGTTGTCTCGTGCCTCCCTGGGGCACCTGGTGGGCTGCTGTGAGATACAGGAAGCTGGACTAGATGGGCCTTTGGCCTGATCCAGCAGGACTCTTCTTATGTTCTTATATTCTTATGACCGGCCCAGAGAGAAGGCCTCTTGCTCTGTGAATCTGGGTGGACTCTCAGGAAAGGAAGGATGAGGAATCCAAGAGAGCAAAGAGCGTTCATTCTCATATACCCAAGTCAGAAGACCCACTGTCTGTGCATGCGCATGAGACAGACCACATCTCTGACTGAGGTTGCAACCCTATCCATACTTTTCTGGGAGTACGTCCCATTGAACATGGTGGAACTTACTTCTGAGTAGATGTAGGATTGGGCTCTCAAATGCACTCCCATGCCCCAGTGAGAAGAGAATGGCAGCACTTAGCTGCAGCTCTACACACCTCTCCTGGACACACACGGGAGAGGGAGGGGGCAGGAGGAAGGAGACCGCAAAAAGCAAATTTTCTATGCAACACAAACAGTGCACACATTCCTGGGGGGAGGCCCCATGGAAGATGATGAAACTTGCCTCTGATTAGGCTAGGATTGTGACCGAAGTACCACTTCCTGCCTCTGTGTCCACCCTCCAGATCTCTTTTTTACCGCTTTTTTTTTGCATTAGGGGGAAGGAGCAGGAAGCAAAAGAGCCCAGCACGTCTGACAATCCTGACTGCAACCAAAGGCTGCTGCTCCCCAACTGAACCCCCCAAGAGCAGGAACACACATATGCACGCACGCACATGCACACACACATGAACACACACACACACACACACAAACCTCCTAATGTTTGGAAAGATACTTCCTCTGTGAAAAGAGTGAGGGGGGGAAGGAATTGCTCGATGAAAGTCACACATTTAATGTTTACATGCACTAGTTTGCAAGATAAACAGCCAGTCTCCTCCTTCCTTGAGCTGCAAATGTTTACATATCAGCCCTGTTGAACGCAATGGGATTTACTTCTGAGTAGACATGCACAGGGTAACATAAACTGACAGCACTTTCTCCCAATTCATGCAGGAAGAAATCAAGCATTTGTTGTCCTCCAACCTCCTCTCCTCCCAGAACCCAAGCAGATACCCCCCCCCAAAATCAAGTAAGATCTGCTTTGACTGTTTTTTTTCCTCCTACTCCCCACAATAAAAGTGGGGGAATGAACTGCAGCAAAGAAGGGATCCCTAGGAAGATGCCACGTCACCTACAGTATCAAGTTTCAAAGACCACCTGTTGTGACCATGCATTCAAAAACCCACAGGGAAGTCTCCAAACTCACAGATGGATGAGAAATGCTTCATTATTTGGAGGCATGAAATACATGGGATGAAGGGATTCAAACGGACATTTCTTCACAACATAGGCTTGTTCTGCAGAAAATGCCCATTACTCCATGAATTCTTACCCAACTGGTCTCAGCTATAGTCAGTCAGGGAAAAAATGTGTTCTATATTTATACCATAGTAATAATTTTTTGGATTTCTAGAACTTGAACATTCAAAAAATTGAAAAGATGAATTTACTGCAGTCACTAAGGGCCTAATCCTAACCTGGAGTTGGGCCGGCACAGTTAGTCCAGCACAGTTTGGCTAGCACAAGGGCCACTGTAAAGTATGTTTGGACCACTCTCGGAGTCAGAGAGGCCAGCACACAGATATGCACCATCCCCCCCTGACTTTGAGAGTCAGCCAGTGGAACAGACGATATTAGCTCTATCATCATTTTCTCCTAACTAATTGTTCCCTTTTGTTCAAGTCAGGCCTCAGAAGAATGACATAGCATTTGGGAAAGAAGATGGAGCCCAGGAGTCCGGCACTGGAGGCCAAGATGGAGAAGATCTCCACGGCCACCATGTATTTCCCTTTTGTGCTCAGGTAGGTTGGCACAAAGGACAGCCACACGCTGCAGAAGACCAACATGCTGAAGGTGATGAACTTGGCCTCATTGAAACTGTCTGGCAACGTCCTGGCCAGGAAAGCCACAGTGAAGCTGACCGTGGCCAGAAAGCCCATGTAGCCCAGGACACAGTAGAACATGAGAATAGATCCTTCATTGCATATTACCAGGATCTCTCCTGATAATGAAGACATGTCCAAATCTGGGAATGGGGGAGAAGTGGCCAGCCAAAGAGCACAAAGGTTGACCTGAATAAGGGAACAGGACAAGACAATAACATGGGCCAGTCTCGTTCCCACCCACTTCCGGAAAATGTTGCCTGGCTTGGTGGCCATGAAAGCCACGACCACCGTGATGGTCTTGGCCAAAACAGAAGAAACGGCAATGGAGAATATGATACCAAAAGCTGTTTGTCGGAGGAGGCAGGTCACTGTTTTAGGCTCTCCAATGAAGAGCAAAGAGCAGAGGAAGCAAAGGAGGAGGGAGACCAGGAGAAGGTAGGTGAGGCTGCGGTTGTTGGCTCTGACGATGGGAGTGTCTCTCTGCTTAATGAAGATTCCGAGCACCACTGCTGTGACCAGAGAGAAGAAGAAAACCAGGAAAGTGAACACAATGCCCAAAGACTCTGTGAATGAGAGGAAGCTGTACATCTTGGGAATGCATTGATTTTGGTCCTTGTTTGGATATTGATCTTCTGGGCACTTGATACAGTCGTCCAGGTCTGAAAGAGGAACACAGTTCTACTTTAAATCTGCAATCATCATCATCAACAGAATAATTATCATCAACAGAATGAACTGCTTTCTAAGGTTCCCTCTCAAACTATGAGTCTGAATATTGCTGATTTGTTGATCTATTTTTAATCTCAGGAAAAGATTGAACCTGAGTTGTGCGGACCTGGCCACAGTGACCCACGCCCTAGTGACATCTAGATTAGATTATTGCAATGCGCTTTACGTGGGGCTGCCTTTGCAGACGGCCCGGAAATTACAACTAGTACTGAACGCGGTGGCTCAGGTGGTTGCTGGGGCACATCGGTTTGACTCTGTCGAGCTGTTGCTTCGGCGACTACACTGACTGCCTGTTCTGTTCCGGGCCCAATTCAAGGTGCTAGTTTTGACTTTTAAAGCCCTTTACGGCTTGGGTCCAGGGTATCCGAGGGACCGCCTCCTTCCATATAATCCTACCCGTACTCTTAGATCATCTGGGGGGGGGCTTTTGACTGTGCCGCCACCAGGAGAGGTGAGAGGGGTGGCGGCCAGGAAGAGGGCCTTCTCGGTGGTGGCCCCCCAACTATGGAATACCCTCCCCTTCGAACTGAGAACTGCTCCCTCTTTGTTAACATTTCGGCGGGGGCTGAAGACCTTTTTATTTCAAAAGGCTTTTAACAGTTGACAGGCTGGCTGGCTGGTTTGTTACACTTTTATATCCTGATTATACCTTATGATCCACGGGGCTTGTTGTTTTTTAAATTGTATTGTTTTGTTTTAATTTTGTTTTATTGTATTGTTTTAATATTGTTTTTAAATTGCTTTTTAATGTTAAAATCTGTATTTTATTGTATTTTTGTATTGCAATGCCGTTTTGGGTGCCTTCGGGCAGAAAGGCGGGATAGAAATCCAATAAATAAATAAATAAATAAATAAATAAATAAATAAATAAAACATTGCACTTGATGTTAAATAATGGAGCTCCTGAGTTCTTGCGGACTGGGAAGGAGCAGAGGAGCAGTTCTGGAATGGCCTTTGAGCTGGGGATTTGATTCAGGGCACAGTCCTATCCTGAAGTGAGGCCAGCACAGTTTGCCAGCATCCCAGATGCACCCCAGCCCCACCCCCTCCCCAGTCCGGTGTGCCTGTGGCCTGCTCATCCCCTCCCTCCTGCCAGAACCTCCCCTGCACCAGCCGGACTCTCTCCATCAGCTACCCAAGAGCTCTAGTGCCGACGTGGGGGTGCCGCTAGGGCTAGTGATGTGGCACTGACGCAATGACGTTGCCTCAGCGCTACCTGGGTGCTGGGATTGCATCCTGTATCCTTGCAAGGCTCAAATTCTGCTGAGCATTAGCCTGGACCAGAAGTCTCCTTTTTATGAGGTTTACCATCTTCTACTGAAGTTCTTCCACAGTCAAGTGATGTGGAAGTGTGCTGCTAATATGCTTATGTAATCCAATCCATACATCTCTTACCTATTTGATTTGAGATTTTCCCTTCTGGACATGGAGCACAATCATAGCAGCAAAATTTCTCTCTCTCCTTCCTTTTCTTGCTGGAACCGGGCTGGCATTTCTCATTACACAAAGATAAGGGAGGCACCTATCCTTCAACAAAAGGAGAACTGAACATTGAGATTCTTCTCTGTTTTGGCCTATAAGCCATGATGACTATATGCCACCTCATGGTTTTAGAGAGACCGTATTTCTAGGTGCTAGCAAAATTATTTCTGTGTTGTAAGAGAGTGGCAATACGATAAATGTATCTTGTTGTCTGTGTACTCCCAGAGGTGTTTTGTGGGCCACTGTGAGATGCCCACATCTGGACGAGATGGACGAGATGGGCCTTCAGGGCCTCCGAGAGGAATTTTATCAGGGGGTACAAAATTACTTTTGGACCCCTTCTCAAAGGGGGAGGCTCTGCACACATGCAATGCAAGATGTATAAAAAGGTATACCACCCCCATACCAATACCACCCCTATACAAATGTAACTTCCAGTATTAGAAATCATGGAGTGGCTTCTCAGATCCACCCTTTCATGCAGGTGTGTAACAATTTAGGGCACAATCCTAACCTGGAGTTTGCTGGCATAGTTTGGCCAACCAAGTTTGGCTGGCACAAGGGACCCCATTTGGACCACACTGAGAGTCTGATAGGCCAACACACAGACGAGCACAGACGAGATTGACCAATTGGATCTCCTTGCAGTCCAGGGGACTCTCACGAGTGTTCTCCAACACCATAACTCAAAAGCATCTATTCTTCGGCGCTCCGCCTTTCTTATGGTCGTAGGTATATGTTAACCCGTTTACCCCCTTCTTCTTATTCACCTGATCCATCAAGGCTTTTCATCTGAAATTCTACCTCACATATCATTCTCTTCCTTACATAACCAAGAGTGCAACTCCATGCATTGTCATGAAGCAACCATGTTCTGTTCATTACCTGAGTCACGTCTTCATGCCACTCAATGCTGTCCCCATCAATGGTGAACTCTTTCCCTGGGGGAGCCTGAGGGTCCACCCTCCCCACTTTGACTCGGACGTAGGAGTCGTTTTCGAAAGTGATCAAGTTTGTGATATCAAATCCGGCTATTAATTCTCCCTGTTCATTGAAACCAATTTCATCCCCACAAGTGTTGTTGAAGGAGAGCCTCAGTAAAAGCGAGTGCAGCTGCGTGGAAAGACAAAGAGAACTGATAGAACAACAATGGCTTAAAAAAAATACATCACTTACAAACCCTCTTCATGTCCGCTCCACCAGGGCCCTGTCAAAAAGACACTGCGTCCGAGGTTGGCCTGCGTGTGACTGGACAGACTGCAGGAGAGAAGAGAAACATTTTGCACTTCGCTCCTGGTACACCACCTGCCGTTGGGTCTCCTCGGACGCAAGCCACTTAATTTGATGAAGGAAAGAAAAAGGAATGGGGAAGTTTTACAAAGAAGGAATGAGATCTGCTGTATGCTGCTGGATCTTGTCCCTGCCTGCCCCTCCTTCCTCCCCCTTCCCCATCCAGAAATGCTCCTGCCAATCCCTCCCCCTCCCCATTCACGGCCAACCCCTGCCCTTGGGGATACAGGTTTCTACGAAATGCCAATACTGCACAATACTGTTCCTAGAGGGGGGAAAAATGCTACATTTTGCAGGTCTGAGCTCTTCAGTAAAATGGAGAGAGGGGGAGGCAAGATGGTTCAACACTTAAGATTATTTGGACTTTTCCCTTCTCGAGTTTTTAAAGACACTACACCTAGAGCCTTGTTTAGGAATATGTGCATACCATCGTTGAAAGCACAAGTTTTAAGGTCTGTTAAGCCGAATTCTGATATTTGTAAGTTGGAGGGTACATACACTCCACAACAAGATGACCTGTTAGCCCTCAAGAATAAATTATCTGAATTGCTGAAACCATGTAGACAGTCTAGCTTTCAGCCTAACATCAGTGCTAACTCCTCCTTGGTCTCTTGCAATCTAAACCTGGAGCCTAGTAGTACTGTAGTTCCGATTAATGAATGCAATCAATTGACAGCTGATAAAGAGCTCAACAAAACCAATTTACTTCAGCTTTCTTCTCACCCCCCTCTGCGTTCTATTATTGCCGGCTCTCCTACACCCTCACTCTGTGATTTATTGTTAGATATGATGGACCTTGAATCCAAAAATTTAGAAGTTGCTCCCATGGAGTCTAAGGATCTTCTTATTAACATCTCTAGCCCGGAAGTTCCTGTGTTGGTGGGAGGGAATTGTGGCTCCTTGGATAAAGTCAGCAGTGCTTCCAATTATCCTTATAAGGAAGACAATGGATCCAGCTTTTCTAGGCAAGTTTTAGATGCATCTACATGCCTATCTATATTTAAGCCAGTGATCCCTTTTCGGCGAGCCTCCTTCTCTGGTACTCGGCCTCCATTGCTTCATAGCGAAGTCTCTGATCTTCGCCCAGGAGCCATCCTTCTAAATGATCCGCACTTTGATAATTTACTAATTTTTTATTACCGGATTCCACAGAGACTTCAGAAATACCAGATGTGTTAGAGAGAGAACAATTAGCAGACTCTCTTGTTCCCCCGGCCAGTTTGATTTTAGAATTGAACACTAAGGAGGGTGAAGGAGCTGGGAACACTCAGGAGACATCTAGTGTCATTTCAGTGGCTCAATGACGGGTACTAGACCAGCACACAAGTAAAATTGCTCTTATATTGTGGAATATAAATGGATGGATTGGACTCTCCCAGGACCCTGAGTCAAGAGAATATCTTTCCTCCATGGATATTGTTCTGATGCAAGAAACTTGGACTCAGGAAAAGGCGCTAATTAATGGTTTTCATTCACATTTCATCAGTGCAATTCCTGGGGCAGGCCGTGGAAGACGCAAAGGAGGCTTAGGAGTACTGATTGCTACATCCCTGTGCGCAAACACAAGGCAGCTTCCATCTTTCAATCAACACGCAATGGCTATCCTTGTCCATTATTGGGATTTGTTGATAATAAATGTATATTTGCCCCACCAAAAGAAGAAATCACTAACTTTGGCAATATGGACAGAATTCGAAGCTTATGTAGTAGAACTTCTTCACTCCAATCCCAATACTTATGTGATTTTGGGAGGGCATTTCAATGCGCACATAGGTCCTAACGACCAAGCTTTATATTCCCAACATAAAGCATATCCTCCTACAGCTAGCTTAAATGGACTTCCATTTATTTGGCAATCAAAAGATAGGAAAGCAAACTATGCCGGGTTTCTTTTACATCAAATGACCATCAGGCTTAATCTGCATATTTTAAATGGCACTTTTGGGAATGATCATCCTGCTGAATTTACTTTTCTGGCAGGAACTAGAATGAGCCAAATAGACTATTTAATTGTCTCATCAAATGTAATTCCATTATTGGAGAATCTGGAAGTAGCTCCAAAATTCCAAAGTGACCATCTCCCTGTCTCGTTAATCATGAAATCCCCTTTTCCTTACCTAAGAAGCGATAATCAATATCCACCTATGATACTCCCTAAGGCGGAATCTACTGCCGGGCCAAATGGACCTCAAGGATGGACTTAGATCTACAGACCTTACTTGCATCGGATATCATACAAAGCATTAGGACATCTATAATGCATACGAGTAATCCGGTTGAAATTTATGAGGAGGTGATCTGTGAGCTGAAACAGCTGTTTATGGATAGGGCAAAAGCAACCCATCAAAGGCGCTATCCTACTTCGAAGCCATGGTTTGATAAGGAATGTGTTCTAGCTAAAAAAACTTTACAGAGCACCTACCAAGCTTATAAACTGAGCTCGGATCTGAATATGGCCCAAACCCTTCTGAGAGAGAAAAAAATGTATAAAAAGCTTCTAGTACAAAAGAAAAAAGAGGCCCAGAAAGAAAACTGGGAAAAACTGATTCAAGCAGCAAAATCTAAGGACACAACTTTGTTCTGGCGGCTGATAAAGATTTCTCCAACTTCTGAGCCAACACTCCCAGATTGTTATATCCATCCAGAGACATGGGAGAAGTATTTTCGGGATTTATACAAAGATGCTGATGTGGCCCAGTTGGGACAGAATAGCACACTTGAGGACGTTCCACCATGGTCACCTGTTTCAACCTCCGAAATACATGATTTAATAGCCCAGATGAAAATGGGAAAAGCTCCTGGAGAAGATTTGATTCCTCCAGAGGCGGTTAAAAACAATTTGGAATTTTGGGCTCCGGTCTTAGCGTCATTATTTACGTACATTGATACTACTGGCCGAATTCCGAATAATTGGGGTTTTGCTATTATTGTCCCCTTATTTAAGAAGGGGAAGAGAGATGACCCTGCAAACTATAGGCCGATTAGCCTCCTTAGTGTAATCTGTAAATTATATACTAGACATCTATATGGGAAATTTAAAGATTGGTTGCAGCAGGATAAAATTCTTGCAGAAGAGCAGGCAGGTTTTAGAGAAGGACGATCTACCATCGACCAATGTCTGATATTACAACATCTAGTTGAAAAATACATCTTTGATAAAGCAAATTCACTCCATGTAGCTTTTATAGATCTTAAGTCAGCTTTCGATTCAATATCAAGGGTCAAATTATGGAGGAAACTAGAGGCTTCCAATATTGATAGGCATCTGCTTTACCTCATACAGGCTCTCTATAGAAATACCTCTCTCAAGGTAAGATGCAGCTCTCATGGCCATCTTACTGATGCTATTCAAACTCAAAAAGGAGTCAAACAAGGCTGCCTTCTAGCCCCACTTTTGTTTAATTTTTATATTAATTCTATGGTGGACCAATTAAGAAATATTGATTTTCATCCCCCCAAAATCGCAGGGAGGCATATAGCAGTACTACTGTATGCTGATGACGCAGCCATTATCTCTAGGACCTCAATTGGGCTTAAAAGAGCATTGCGAAGACTATCTTTATATTGTGAACAAGAAGACCTGATAATAAATTTTCAAAAAACTAAAATCATGTCGTTTGCTAAAAGGCCAGTAATGCGTACATGGATGATAAACCAGCATAAAATTGATCAGATTCACCAATTTAAATACTTAGGGGTTGTTTTTCAATCTACCGGCTCTAGGAAAGCACATGGTGATTATGTAGCTTTAAATGCCCAGAGAAGTTCTGCTGCAATATTACAATTTATGAGAACAAAGGGAGGACATTATATTCCTTCAGCCATTAAATTGTTCCACGCAAAAGCAGTTGCCCAATTATTATATGGCTCCCAACTGGGCCCCTTCCCTAATAATGTAACCCTTGAACGAGTACAAACTAAATTCTTGAGGGCCATATTAGGAGTTCCCGGAGATGTAGCCAACGCAAAACTAAGATTGGAAACTGGGCAAATTAAAATCGAAGCCAGGATATGGATTGCAACTCTTATATACTGGCTTAGGCTGTTTTACCTCCCCAATGGTCTTGCACCATTGATCCTGCAAGACACTTTTAAGTCAAGTTGGGTCCAATTTATTGAGCAAAAAGTAGACTCTCTGGGTTTCTCTAGGCTGTCTTTGTTAACTATGGGGCTGGAACAGGCAAAGAAAATCATTAGGCAGCGTATTGAGGACATAGAGAGACAAAATGATCTTAGCAGGGCTCCTGAATTCTACCTTAGGAATGATAGTATATATAAGGTTGCAGCAGCACCTTATCTTGTCCAGTTGGAGCAGCCCAGGCAAAGAAGGTCGTTTACTTTGGCCCGGCTTAATGCACTACCCTCAGCAGTCCAGGAAGGACGGTATAAAAAGATCCCCTGGACAAAGCTTTTTTGCCCATGTGGAATGGAGCAAATAGAAACAACTGAACACGTTCTGCTGAGGTGTACATATTACAGGGGAGTACGTGAAAAACTTGAAACAAGTTTTGGATTGGCCGATTTCTCGATTGCTCAGAGCAACAATATATGTACAGGTTGTTATCTGACTCCAAGCCCATGATTACACAGTGTTGCTAGATTTTTCATGGCTGCTATGGGCATCAGGAAAAGGTCCCTAAAAGCGGATGAGCCTCAATAGTTAGAGCATGGTTTGCTAGATTTTGGAAGTGGATATGGCTTAGGGGAGAGGTTTTGATGTTGTTGCCGCTTTTGCTAGAATTGATTTTTGTTTTGCATTTGATTATAATACTTCTGTGTATTTCTGTTTATATATATATACCTTTGTATATTTCTGTATATTTATATACTCTGATGTTTATTCTATCCGATGTTTTACTTAGATTTGATGTTTTTACTTTTGGCTGGTCTTTTGACTGTAATAAAGTTTATCTATCTAAGTTTATCTATCTATCAGTAAAATGGTCCCTACCCCTTGCAGGTCATTTGCGACTCAGAGAGCAAAGCTGCAAAGCTCTCCAAGCTGCGAAGGGCGAATCTTCGGCCTGACCCCAGGCCGCAAAGTCCAGATTCGGGCCACGCGGTCTCCTTGGATCTGCACCTGTTGTTTAGCAGCCACAGATCCGAGGAGGACATAGGGAAGGCCGGCACCTCCCCTCGTGTGCGGGAGAGGATCCAGCCTGCTCCTACGTTGCACTGGGTACAGCACAGGCCTGCTGGCCTGCCTGTTCCAGCACTAGGTAGGCTTGCGCCCTGACTCATTGGCTTCTCACATCCCACCATGCTATGGGAGTTGTGGTGGCATTTAATTCTGAGTGGGAAGCTCTTACCTGCCAGGGGTCAACGTTCAGCTTTCCTCCATCCTCCAATGGGCCGTGTCTGTGCCTAGGTAAATTAATCAGATGCAAGGCATGAGCCACAGCATGGACAGCATTGTAGATACTGTAGCTGTGACCTGTCATCCTCATTTCAAAAACAGGTGCAGGCAGGCTCTCCAGATCCTCCTCCCCAGTGCACGTTTCTGTATATTTTGGTGGCACCCCATGTTTGGGAAATGTACAGCTGAACGCTTGCTCCCAGAAATTCTTGATGAAACCATCTCTTCTTGCCTCCAAAGGGTCTATATTCCGGAGAAATTCTGAGAATCCCAGATGCTCATTTGAGTGGATTGCGAAGGAAAGTGCGCCATGGAACATGCCATCACGGAACGGTTGTACGTTGAACGTCTTGTAATAGGTGTTGCTCGTGAAATCACTTTGGGCCGTCGTGATCCACACTTTCCCAGTAGAAAATTCATATCGAGGAAACATGAGAGGGCCAAACCTTTTTGCCACAAATATAAGATTTGCTAACCCTAAAATGGTTCTGGCATCTCCATATACAGCGATGGCATTAGCTTTGCTCACCATGAAAAATGGGAAGTGATTCATGAATATTTCAATCAGTTCGTTTACAGTTGCAGTAGGGATTGTATCCATAGCTCTTTGAGTGAAGGCTGAGCAGATTCCCATCTGGGAGAGCATTGGTTCAAAGACTTGCAAGAAATGTTCTCCGGCATCGTTATCCGTGGTGATGAGCCCGACCCATTTCCAGCCGAAATGTCGAAATAACTGGACAATTCCCCGGTACTGAAGGGCTTCATTGGGGACCATGTGGTAGAAGGAAAAGGAACGACTCTGCTCATTCTTGCCTGACTCAGACGAGCCATAGGAAAACTGAAAAAAAAATTGGGTTATATCCTATACTTCCTTTATTACCTGAATCCAAACTCTCCATTTTCTGGAGAGGAACCCTCATAGCTATTCACATGGAATTGTTAAAAGCAGTTGCATTGTTCAAGCCACAGACTTGCCTTGCACATAACTGAGAGCGCAATCATAACCTGGAGTTAGGCCGGCACAGTTAGTCCAGGAAAGTTTGGAAAGGACAAGGGACACCATAAAGCGCGTCTGGATCACTCTCGGAGCCTGGGAGCATGGTGCATGTGTGTGTGCCGGCCTCTCTGACTCTGACAGTGGTCCAAACATACTTTACAGTGTCCCTTGTGCTGGCCAAACTTTGCTGTCCTAACTTGTGCCGGCCTAACTCAGTTTAGGATTGCACCCTTAGGATGATTGTGCATACAGTAACATTCAGGCATGCAATAACATGTGTACAATGACATTTTATGATTCAATTAAAATGGATTTATAATTAAATAATTGCCTTGATTTGCTTACGATTTGCTTACGATTTGCAAAAAGATTCGCCTACGAATTTAACAGCCCAACCATGTACTATGCTAGAGCAGGCGGGCCAGGAGGCCTGTGCTGGGGCAACCAAAATATAGGACAGAGGTGGAGTCTGCTTTGGGGTAAGCCCCAGCAGCCCTAATTGGGCTACTCAGAGCTGCATAAGGGACTACTGGCACCGTTCCGGCACCACTCTGAGTGGCCTGTACAAAGCTAGCCGGGGCAGGGATGGGGGTTAGGATCCAGTAGAACTGGGTTCTGTCCCCACCCCCTTCCTGGGCCAACCCGTCCACAGGTCCACCCTCCCTCCAACCTTTCCGTGCCTCCCAGTGCCCGTCTCCTCCCTCCCCAGCCCCTTGCACTTCCTGAGCTTGGCCGGTGCAAGTCCCACGTACTGGACTGGCACCGTGACCGGATTGGACTTCCATGGGCCAGCGCCACTGCCTGCCCCAGTGTGGCATGTTTGAAACATTCCTAGGCCTGCACAGGAATCATGCCCTGGCCTATGTGGGCTTCTGGATTGCACCCTAAGATTTGTAGGGAAATTCTTAAAAGATTGGTCTTACAGTGGTAAGGTTTTCTAAAGGAAAAAAAATAATAATGAGTATTTATGAACTGTAGGAAAGGAGATGCTGTTCCTGGCATGAATGTACACTTCAGGAATGCTTCCTCGGTTGAGTGCCAAGCAGGTTGCCAAGAAGGAAGAATGAATCACTTGGTTGGATCCTTTTTGAGTCAATTGGTACATTCTGGTGGAGCCTTGCGGTCTGTGTAGTAGTCCCTAAGAGCAGCACTCATTGTACTCATCTGTGGACTTCTGCCTTGTGCAATGTAGATCTCTCCGTATAGAATTAACTGGGGGCAGAAACATCGATCCATCAAACTGCTTTGTCCTGCAAGAGCAGCTTGTCTTAATTGGGTTCCCTTATCCCTGACACCCTCCTTCCATGCTCCAAGGGGGCCATCCTCTCACAGGCACGTAGATCATCTCAACCCCTCTGCCCACCCAACTGCTGTGCTCTCGTTTTGGAATTCAATTAGCAGCTCGATCCTTTGCTGCCCAAGTGCCAGAGCCACAGGGGTGGCCAAATGGCTACCTCCATATCCTACCGGCACCAGGTAGGTGCCAGGGGCACCTCAGGAGGAGGGGAAATTTGGGGTAGGGGCACAGGGCCACCTAGAGGCCTCCTCAGGTCTGAGCCAGCTATTTCGCTGGGACATACGTGAGGGTCTTCCACCCCACTCTGCCCCTTCCCTTCCCAGTTCCCCTCACCTGCCCAGAAAGCTTGCAATGCCAGCAGCAGTTCACCTGACCACCTGCTGGCTCCATGTCCGCTCTTCCAGGTGCTGGGGACTGGCACTACCCCACTGCTAGCAGGAAGCCCTGACCGCTGGTGGGGCACGTTTCAGTGCTACACTGTGCCAGCGCTAAGGGTTTATCGCCAACACTAGCGCCAGTAGAAGGGGACCCTAAAACTCTTCATTCAGAACCACGTCATCAAAAAGTGGAAAAAGGCAAATCTGTGCAAATTGTGGCAAAATTTCCAAGACACCCTGTGTATGAATTTCACCTGTGGAATCTTGTAAAGACTTAAGATGTCCGCCATATATGAGGAGGTATCAGTATCAAGTCCCCCAATGGTTTCCATCACATTACGTTGGGTGCCACATCTGTAGTTGGGAAGAAATCTACGTGATTTGAAGAGCAGGTCTAGAGTGACTCGGTAGGTCATCCTTGCAACAGTGTTGCTGTCATAGATGTGGAACCCAAGAGTGACATTGGGCAAGATCTCAGGGTTCTCATTGATCTCATCCACTGCAAATGCCAAGGCCAAGAGATTCTGGTAGAACTTTGTCAGCACACTGCCCAAAAAAAAGATCTGGCTGTAATTGGCTGCAGGGAAGTATTCGACAGTGTCTGAGAGCGCAATCCTATACCCTCTTTGCACCAGCACAACCCCCTTGCCTGAGCGCTGTCCCAAAAGTGCCTTCAAGCGTATCTGGATCAGCAGTATGGCGCTGGACCGGCGCAATGCTCGGGTGCCACTGCATCTGCCAGCAGTGCTGGCCTTGTGCCAGTCAAGCATTGGTGGTGCTCAGCCAATGCAGGGTCTCACTAAGGGCGTTCCAGAGGCGTGCCGGGGGTGTAACTGGGCAGCGCAGTGGGCGGCAATGGGGGTGTGACTCAGGTTGCTCGTAGTGCCAAATCCTAAAGCCCATCCCCGGCCAGGGAGGCCCCGATTCAGGCCACTCCTGCACATGTACACCTGCAAATGCAAAACAGTAGGTGCAGATCCGAGCAGACCCATACAGGCGACCGGAGCTTACACGTGTGTCAGGGGAAAACCTCCCCTTGTCCTGCACTGTGCTGCTGCTGCCTCCTAATGGGCTTTAGGGTACAGCTCTGCTACGTCGGCCTTACTTTGTCTGTCTTACTTAGGACTGCGCAGTGAATCTGGTC
>JAJKFI010000394.1:264628-308158 GCA_029204185.1 Lerista edwardsae
ATCATCATCATCATCATCATCATCATCATCATCATCATCATCATCATGGGAGCTTCCAAACTTGAAAGTAGCAGCACAAAACTGGTGCCTGACAACCCTCCAGCCTCGGCTTCTGCCACTCACGGGCAGCGCAATCCTCAGCTGTGCAGGAGCAGGCAGGCCAGCAGGTCTGTGCTGAATCCAGAGCAGTTCATAGGTGCCTGGAGGCTCCCCGACACAAGGGCACAGACGTGCCCTTGCACCAGGGGAGGCTCCAGCAGCCCAATGTGCTCCTCGGATCTGCACCCGCAAAATGGTGGGGGCAGAACTGAGGAGGCTGCCTGGCTTGAATGAGGACTGCAAGGCCTGGGGAGGAGCCCTTGGATTTGGCCAAACGGCCAATCCCCCCGACACACCCATCCCTGGCCAGCCTGCCCTCCAACCGAGCATCTCTCCCCACGTTCAACCCTCCCAGAATCGGCCCTACTCCACCCGGGTTTGGCTGGCACAACAGCAGCTTGGCGCCCAAGCTCCCAGACCAGCACTGCCTCCAGCCCCATTGTGGGAGCATCTCCACATTGCGTAGGCGCTATGTCCCCTTCGGGATTGTGCCCTTAAGTTCCAGCTCAAGCAAGTGTTGCTTGGGAGTTGTAGCCCTGGTTCCCTAAGCCATCAAGGCAGCTTCTTCCACAGCCTTGACAGAACACAGAGCAAGAGAGCAGAGTGGGTGAAAGAATTGGGGACTGGGTTTGGCATGGACCTTTGAGGTGGAGATCCATCCCTTCCAGTCCACACCCCACCCCTGACCTCCCCTCTCCTTACCCCAAACTGCCAATGCTCAGCATGTTTCCAGCATTAGGTCCTAGATGGCTGAAACATGATGTCAACAAAGCAAAGTTGGGCTGGCACCAGGGCCACTGTAAAGGGGTCTGGACCACACTCAGAGTCATGTCTGTGTTCTGGCCCCTCTAACTCCAAGAGTGATCCAAACATGTTTCCCTTGCGCTGGCCAAACTGTGCTGGTTACATCACTCACTCCAGGCTAGGATTGCACCTGAATGTTTCTGTGGAGTTCCGGAAAACAACAGGGTCACATTTTCCCCATGCATCTCTCAGTGAAGACAATGAATGGGAGTGACCAAGCCCATCTCTTATGTGAAACTAGATCAGAAGCCAGAGCTTTAGAGATTCAAATAATAGGAATGGTTCAAAATGAGCTGGATTTGAAATGCCAGCCTGCTAAATGTGTAATAATAATAACAAAAAACACCGTGTTTCTTTCTTTCTCAAACAACAGTGTGTGTCTTTCTTTTGCTATATTATTGAATAAATAATTGGTCAGCGCAGAACAGCTCCGAAGGCATTCCAGGGGCATGCTGGGGGTGTAATCGGGTGGCGCAGAAGAAGGTGATAGGGGCTGGCGCAAGGCACACACAAACAGGTCCTCATGTTTTCCCCTGTGAAAAGAGTTGGGGAAAGGAATTGCTCAATGAAAGCCAAACGTTTAATGTTTACATGTGCTAGTTTGCAAGACAAATAGCCAGTCTCCTCCTCCCTTGAGCTGCAAAGGTTTACAAATCAGCCCTGTTGAACACAATGGGATTTACTTCTGAGTAGACATGCACAGGGGAACAGAAACTGACAGCACTTTCTCCCACTGCAAGCAGGAAGGGATCAAGCAGCTGTTGCCCTCCAACTTTCTCCTCCCAGAGCCCAAGAAGATCCCTCCCTAGCTCCCCCCCCCAAAAAAAAAATCAAGTAAGGTCTGCTTTGACTGATTTTTCTCCTACTCCCCCCCCAAAAAAAATAGGTTATACACTAGGATGCTACTTCACCTATCAAGTTTCAAAGACCACATGAGTATTGTGACCCTGCATTCAAAAACTCACAGGGAAGTCTCCAAACTCCCAGGGATGAGAGAGAAATATTTCATTATCTGGAGGCATGAAATGTCTGGGATGACGGGAGTCACTTGGATATATCTTCCCAACATATGCTTGTCCTGTGGATTCTCACCCAATTGGTCTCAGCTACAGTCAGTTAGGAGAAAATGTATTCCATATTTATAACATAGGAATGACTTTTTCTTTTGGATTTCCATGACTTGGACATTCAAAAAGTTGAAAAGATGATTTTGCTGCAGTCACTAAGGATAGAGATGCTACATCATTAGAACTGATGCGGGGGGCCGAGCGCCACCCCTGTGTCAGCACTGCAGGTAGCACCGGTCTCAGTGCGCCTGCGCTGCGCCTCCCTTGTGCCAGCTGAAGCCAGCTGGTGCAGAGGAAGCCCCATGCCAGTGGAAGGGAGGGAGTGGGCGGGGGAAGGCATTTCTGGGCGGGCTGTGGGTGGGCTGTGGGCTGACTGGCAGGCCCAGGATTCTGCCATAAGGCCGATTCAGGCCACGTGGTCTCCTCAGATCTGCACCTGCATCTGCACCAACAGCAGGCCCAGATCCGAGGAGTCCATAGAGGAGTCTGGCGCCTCCCCTCTGGCAAGAGCATGAATGTGCCCGTGTGCTGTGGAGGATACAGCCTCTCCTATACTACTATGCTGGATATAGAGCAGGCCCGTCAGCCTAGCCATTGCAGCGCTGCATAGGATTGTGCTCTGATAAAGGTGAAGAAGCCATTATGAATACTCTTGACAGCCATTGTGACATAATCAGTAGGAAATTCAGTCAAGAGGCAGCCAGTGGAACAGGCCATATTAGATCTACCCTCATTTTCTCCTTACTAACTGTTCCCTTTTGTTCAAGTCAGGCCTCAGAAGAACGACATAGCATTTGGGAAAGAAGATGGAGCCCAGGAGTCCGGCACTGGAGGCCAAGATGGAGAAGATCTCCACGGCCACCATGTATTTCCCTTTGGCGCTCAGGTAGGTTGGCACAAAGGATAGCCACACGCTGCAGAAGACCAACATGCTGAAGGTGATGAACTTGGCCTCATTGAAAGTATCAGGTAACTTCCTGGCCAGGAAAGCCACAGTGAAGCTGACCGTGGCCAGAAAGCCCATGTAGCCCAGGACACAGTAGAACATGATGATGGATCCTTCATGACATATTACCAGGATCTCTCCTGACAATGAAGACATGTCCAAATCTGGGAATGGGGGAGAAGTGGCCAGCCAAAGAGCACAAATGCTCATTTGAACAAAGGAGCAAGACAGGACAATGGAGTGTGCCAATCTTTTACCCACCCATTTTTGGAAAATATTTCCTGGCTTGGTGGCCATGAAAACTACAACCACCGTGATGGTCTTGGCCAAAACAGAAGAGACAGCAATGGAAAAGATGATGCCAAAAGCTGTTTGTCGAAGGAGGCAGGTCACCTTATTAGGCCTTCCAATGAAGAGCAAAGAGCAGAGGAAGCAAAGGAGGAGGGAGACCAGGAGAAGGTAGGTGAGGCTGCGGTTGTTGGCTCTGACGATGGGAGTGTCTCTTTGCTTGATGAAGATTCCGAGCACCACTGCTGTGATCAGACAGAAGACGAAAACCAGGCAAGTGAACACAATGCCCAAAGACTCTTTGAACGAGAGGAAGCTGTACATCTTGGGAATGCATTGATCTCGATGCTGGTTTGGATATTGATCTTCTGGGCACTTGATACAGTCGTCCAGGTCTGAAAGAGGAACACAGTTCTACTTTAAACATGGAATCATCATCATCAACAGAATGAACTGCTTTCTAAGGATCCCTCTAAATCTATGCATCTGATTATTGCTGGTTTTAATCTGGGGAAAACATTGCGCATGATGTTGAATAATGGAGCTCCTGAGTTCTTGCGGACTGGGAAGGAGCAGAGGAGCAGGTCTGGAATGGCCTTTGAGCTGGGGATTTGATTCACGGCACAATCCTATCCTGAAGTGAGGCCGGCATAGCTTGCCAGCATCCCAGCTGCATCCCAGCCCCACCTGCACCACCTGCACCCCACCTGCACCAGCCGGAACCTCCCCTGCACCAGCCGGACTCTCTCCAAGTAGCTACTGGTAGCGTCGGCCCAAGAGCTCTAGTGCAGATGTGGGGGTGCTGCTCGGTGCCCCCATGTCAGTGCTAGTGATGTAGTGCTGACGCAACAACGTTGCCTCAGCGCTACCTGGGTGCTAGGATTGCATCCTGTACCCTAGCAAGGCTCACATTCTGCTGAGCATTAGCCTGGACCAGAAGCCTCCTTTTTATGAGGTTTACCATCTTCTACTGAAGTTCTTCCACAGTCAAGTAATTGGACGTGTGCTTCTAATAGGCTTATGTAATCGAATCCATATTTTAACAATTCATCTCTTACCTATGTGGTTTGAGATCTTTCCTTCTGGACATGGAGCACAATCGTAGCAGCAGAATTTCTCCCCCTCCTTCCTTTTCTTGCTGGAACCGGGTGGACAGTTGTTGTTACAGACAGACAAAGGAGGCACCTATCCTTCCACAAAAGGAGAACTGAACATTGAGATTCTTGTCTGTTTTGCCCTACAAGCCATGATGACTATACGCAACCTCATGGTTTTAGAGAGACCCTATTTCTGAGTGCTAGCCAAATTATTTCTGTGTGTTGCAAGACAGTGGCAGTACGATCAAGGTATCTTGTTGTCTGTGTACTCCCAGAGGTGTTTTGTGGGCCACTGTGAGATGCAGGAAGCTGGACTAGATGGGCCTTCAGGGCCTCCGAGAGGAATTTTATCAGGGGGTACAAAATTTCCTTTTGACCCCTTCTCAAAGGGGGAGGGAAGGGAACAAAAGACATCTGGGAAAGCTCTGCACACATGCAATGCAAGGTACCAAACATATACCACCCCAATACCAATGTAACTTCCAGTATTAGAAATCATGGGGTGGCTTCTCAGATCCTCCCTCTCATGCAGATGTGTAATAATTTAGGGCACAATCCTAATGTGGAGTTTGCTGGCACAGTTTGGCCAGCCAAGTTCGGCTGGCACAAGGGACCCCATTTGGACCACTCTCAGAGTCAGAGAGGCCAACACAGAGACGAGCACCATCCTCCAAGAGTGGTCCAAACTCACTTTACGGTGGCCTTTGTGCCATATTGTGTTCATTACCTGAGTCACGTCTTCGTGCCACTCAATGCTGTCCCCATCAATGGTGAACTCTGTCCCTGGGGGAGCCTGAGGGTCCACCCTCCCCACTTTGACTCGGACGTAGGAGTCATTTTCGAAAGTGATCAAGTTGGTGATATCAAATCCGGCTATTAATTCTCCCTGTTCATTGAAACGAATTTCATCCCCACAAGTGTTATTGAAGGAGATCCTGAGAAAATGCGAGTGCAGCTGTGTGGAAAGACAAAGAGAACTGATAGAACGACAATGGCTTAAAAACATCACTTACAAACCCCCTCCATGTCCGCTCCACCACGGCCCTCTCAAAAAGACACTGCATCCGAGGTTGGCCTGCGTGTGATAGGACAGACTGCAGGAGAGAAGAAACACATTTTGCACTTTGCTGCTGGTACACCACACCTGCCGTTGGGTCTCCTCGGACAGAAGCCATTTAATTTGATGAAGGGGAGAAAAAGGAATGGGGAGGTTTTAGAAAGCAGGAATGAGATCTGGTGTGTTCCATTGCTGCTGGATCTTGTCCCTGCCTGCCCCTCCTTCCTCCCCCTACCCCAACCAGAAATGCTCCTGCCTCTCCCCCCTTCCCATTCATGGCCCACCCCTGCCCTTGGGGATACAGGTTTCTACTAAATGCCACTATTGCACAATAGTGTTCCTAGAGGGGGGCAAAATGCTGCATTTTGCAGGTCCGAGCTCTTCCGTAAAGTGGTCCCTTCCCCTTGCCTGCAGAGTCACTTGCGACTCGGAGAGCAAAGCCTCCAAGCCAGCTCTCCAAGCTGCAAATGGCTAATCCTAGTCCCGACCCCAGGCCGCGAAGCCCAGATTCGGGCCACTCAGTCTCCTCGGATCTGTGCCTGCTGTTTAGCAGCCACAGATCCGAGGAGGACATAGGGAAGGCCGGCGCCACCCCTCGTGTGTGGGAGAGGATCCAGCCTGCTCCTACGTTGCACTGGGTACAGTATAGGCCTGCCTGGCTGCCTGTTCCAGCGCTAGGTAGGCTTGCACCCTGACTCATTGTCTTCTCACATCCCACCATGCTATGGGAGGTATGATGGTATTTAATTCTGAGTGGGAAGCTCTTACCTTCCAGGGGTCAATGTTCAGCTTTCCTCCATCCTCCCATGGGCCGTGTCTGGGCCTAGGTAAGTTAGTCAGATGCAAGGCATGAGCCACAGCATGGACAGCATTGTAGATATTGTAGCTCTGGCCAGTCATCCCAGTCTCGAACACAGGTGCAGGCAAGCTCTCCAGGTCCTCCTCCCCAGTGCATGTTTCTGTATTCTTTGGTGGCACACCATGCTTTGGAAATGTGCAGCTGAATGCTTGCTCCCAGAAATGTTTGATGAAACCATCTCTTCTACCCTCCAAAGGGTCTATATTCTGGAGAAATTCTGAGAATCCCAGATGCTCATTTGAGTGGATTGTGAAGGAAAGTGCGCCATGGAGCATGCCATCACGGAACGGTTGTACGTTGAACGTCTTGTGATAGGTGTTGCTTGTGAAATCAATGTGGGCCGTCGTGATCCACACTTTCCCAGTTGGGACTTTATATCCAGGAAACAAGAGAGAGGCAAAGGTTTTTGCCCCCCATATAGCATCTACTAACCAGACAATGGACATTGGCTCTCCATCTATAACAATGGCATTGGCTTTGCTCTCCAAGAAAAATGGAAAGTTATTCATTAATATATCAATCAGTTCCTGTACAGTCACAGTAGGTATCTTATTCACAGCTCTTTCAGTGAATGCTGAGCAGATTCCCATCTGGGAGAGCATTGGTTCGAAGACTTGCAAGAAACGTTCTCCGGCATCATTATCCGTGGTGATGAGCCCGACCCATTTCCAGCCGAAATGTCGCAATAACTGGACAATTCCCCGGTACTGAAGGGCTTCGTTGGGGACCATGCAGTAGAAGGAAAAGGAATGAGTTTGCTCATTCCTGGCTGAGTCAGATGAGCCATATGAAAACTGAAAATAAAAATTGGGTTATAGTTCAGAGATATTACTGGATTATTGAACATTCTCTCCACTTATATACTTCTTTTATTACCTGAATCCAAACTCTCCATTTTCTGGAGAGAAATTTTCATAGCTATTCACATGGAGTTGTTAAAAGCACTTGCATTTTCCAAACCACTTGCACATAATTGAGAGAGCAATCCTGACCTGGAGTTAGGCTCGCACAGTTTGGCCAGCAAAGTTAGGCAAGCACAAGTGATATCATAAAGCGCGTCTGGACCACTCTCGGAGCCTGGGAGGATGACGCATGTCTTTGTGCTGGTCTCTCTGACTCTGAGAGTGGTCCAAACATACTTTACGGCGTCCCTTGTGCTGGCCAAACTTTGCCGGCTTATCTTATGCCGTCCTAACTCAGTTTAGGATAGCACCATTAGGATGACTGTGCATACAATAACATTCTTGCATGCAATAACATGCATACCATAACATTTAATGATTCAATGAAAATCGATCTTTAATTAAATAATTGCCTTGAAGATTCGTTTACGAATTTAACAGCCCAATCATCCACTAAGCTAGAGCAGGCGGGCCAGGAGGCCTGTGCTGGGACAAGCAAAATATAGGGCAGAGGTGGAGGCTGCCTTGGGGTAAGCCCCATCAGCCCCAATTGGGCTACTCAGAGCTGCATAAGGGACTACTGGCACCATTCTGGCACCACTCTGAGTGGCCTGTACAAAGCTAGCCGGGACAGGGATGGGGGTTAGGATCCAGTGGAATTGAGTTCTCTCTCCACCCCCTTCCTGGGCCAACCCGTCCACAGGTCCACCCTCCCTCCAACCTCTCCATGCCTCCAAGTGCCTGTCAACTCCCTCCCCAGCCCCCTGCACTTCCTGAGCTCGGCCAGTGCAAGTCCCATTTGCTGGACTGACATGGTGACCGGATTTGACCTCGATGGGCCAGTTTTGAGTCAGTTGGTACATTCTGGTGGAGCCTTGCGGTCTGTATAGTAGTCCCTAAGAGCAGCGTTCATTGTACTCTACTGTGGACTTCTGCCTTGTGCAATGTAGATTTCTCTGTATAGAGTTAACTGGTGGCAGAAACATCTGTCCATCAAACTGCTTTGTCTTGCAAGAGAATCTTTTTTTATGGGGTTCCATCATCCCCGACACCCTTCTTTCATGCACCAAGGGGGCCAGACTCTCACACGCATGTAGATCATCTAAACCCATCTGCCGATCCAACTGCTATGCTCTCATTTTTAGTTAACCACTCGATCCTTTGCTGCCCAAGTGCCAGAGCCACAGGGGTGGCCAAACGGCTACCTCCACCAGGCAGGTGCCAGGGGCATCTCAGGAGGAGGGGAAATTTGTCCCCTTTCCTTGGGGTAGGGGCAGAGAGCTGCTTAGGGGCCTCCTCAGGTCTGCACCAGCTATATCACTGGGACAGACATGAGGGTCTCCCACCCCACTCTGCCCCTTCCCCTCCCATTTCCCCTCACCTGCCCGGAAAGCTTGCAGTGCCAGCAGCAGTTCACCTGACCACCTGCTGGCTCCATGTCCGCTCTTCCAGGTGCTGGCATTACACCACTGCTAGCAGTAAGTCCTGACCACTGGTGTGGGACGTTTCAGTGCTACACTGTGCCAGTGCTAAGGGTTTATCACCAACACTAGCACCAGTAGCAGGGGACCCTAAAACTCTTCATTCAGAACCATGTAATTATCAAAAACTGGAAAAAGGCAAATCTGTGCGAACTGTGGCAAAATCTCCATGCCACTCTGTGTATGTATCTCACCTGTGGAATCTTGTAAAGACTTAAGATGTCCGCCATATATGAGGAGGTATCAGAATCACGCCCCCCAATGGTTCCCATCACATTCCGTTGGGTGCCACATCTGTAGTTGGGAAGAAATCTACGTGATCTGAAGAGCAGGTCTAGAGTGACTCGGTAGGTCATCCTTGCAACAGTGTGGCTGTCATAGATGTGGAACCCAAGGGTGACATTGGGCAAGATCGCAGGGTTCTCATTGATCTCATCCACTGCAAATGCCAAGGACAAAAGATTCTGGTAGAACTTTGTCAGCACACTGCCAAAAAGAAAAAGAAAAAAAAGATCTGGCTGTCATTGGCTGCAATTAGGTACTCTACAGTGTCTGAGAGCGCAATCCTATTCTGGCCGTGCGGTCTCCTCGGATCCGAGGAGCGCATAGGGGAGGCTGGAGTCCCCCTACCATCAGGGGAACGTGCCCTTGCCACGGGGAGGCTCCAGCCTCCCCAAGCAGCGCTAGGATATGGCGCAGGCCCGTCGGCCTCTCCATTCCAGCTCTGCCTACGATTGCACTCTAAATCCCACAATGTGTTCTAATCCATGGCTTGAATGTGTTCTAATCCATGGCTTTAAAACATTTTAAGCGTTTTAGATTAGGAGCTCTCTACAAAAGAAAAGTACTACCATATGGTAGAGCCCTGCCGTATGTACTCTAAACATTGTAAGACTCAAGTTTAAATTCCTATAACCCATCAGCTGAAGATGATTCATGGGGCAATTATTTTGGTCTCTGTGCATTTTAATGCCTTTGTGAGAGTTTTGCTGGTTCTCAGTTGGCCATCCATTTAATTTGGATTACCCCCATTTCTTCAAAAGTACCAACTGTGTGCAGTCCCTTGAACACAGAAATCAGACAACTAAAAACAAAAAGAGTCACCCTGCTTTGGAGAAGAAAGAGAATTCCTTACAGTAGCAGATTCTTAGCCCATTCTTGAGAAGGGTGTTTACTGAAAGAATATCCGGGTAATAAGTAGAGGATATGAGATACAATCCCGCCAATGAGGATGTCCCCCGGCTGGTGCCAGTCTTGTGGAATATGCAGAGGATTGTTTCCAGTGCACTTGGCCGCATGCCCTCTGCTGACTGTATGTGGGAGGAGTAGCAGTAACAGGAACATAAGAGGCTCTGCCATGCTGGCTGAAAACCTTCCCTCGAGTGCTGGAATCTGCTTTTTCTTTCTATAGCATCATTTCCAGTCTTGTCCTGATTAGACCATCCCTGTGCCCATGACAGCTAATTCTACCTATGCATTTCTGAAAGGAGTAATGATCCACCTTATCATCGATCTCAATAATGTTAGAAGCGCCAGCCTTGAATGCTAATAGGTGAAGAAAGACTTGGGGCACAATCCTAACCAACTTCCCAGCAGCAGGATAAGGGCAATGCAGCTCCAAGGGAATGGGAAATTCCCTTACCTCGAGGAGGCCTCCGTGACTGCTACACCATTGCAGAATGCAGAACACGCCCCACTTGCATAGCTAGGTCAGTGCTGGAGTGTTGGTTAGGATTGCGCCCTGGAAGTCTGGTGTCTAGAAGGTTTGTGAGAAAGGGTTCAAATGGATGGAGTCTTGCCTGCCTCTTGACCCCAATCTTAATGTCAGTGGTGCATTTATGTGCATTTTAGACCTACTTGGGGATTATTTCTTTTTTGCATGTTCTGGGAAAGAACTGGATCTTTGGAGAAGTGAGCTAATTACAGTGCTTGCCCTAATTCTAGGGGAGAAAATCACTTCTGCAATTGGGGATTGCAGTTCCATCATCAATAGCAGGTCTAGCAAAGCAAATGTCTTTGTCTGATGTCACTGCGAGCACAATCCTAACCTGGAGTTGGGCTGGCACAGCTAGGCCAGAAAACTTTGGCTGGCACAAGGGCCACCGTCAAGTACGATTGGACCACTCTTGGAGTAAGAGAGGCCAGCACACAGAAATACCCAGCGATGGGATTGACAAATGACCTGGGGGAACGCTGGGCGGGACGTACTCGTAATTGGAATCCTGTGATTGGCAGCCTGCGCGATTGGCAGCCCGTCTGTTCTGCCCCGCCACCATCCCCCGCTGGCTGCGCGGGGCTGGGTCCACTGCCCCCGGTTGGCATGTTCCAGCACTGCATGCCCGGGCACCCGGGGGAGCCCCCAGGCGAGCAGGCACCCCGTCCGAGGCCTGGGCGGCCCGTGCAGCGGCGGGGAAGGCATTGGGGCGGAACTGATGGGCAGCCAATCACGCGGGAGTTCTGCATACATCCCGCCCAGCATTCCCCTAGGTCGTTTGTTAATCCCATTACTGGACATACCCATCCTCCCTGACTTTGAGAGTGGTCCAAACACACTTGACGCAAGTTCTTGTGCAGGCCAAACTTTACTGGCTTTACTCCAGGTTAGGATTGCACCTTGGGTCAGTTCCAGCCCACTCTAGTAACAGGCATGTCTTCAGTGGTGTGCCAAAGGCATTTGGCACCTGGGGCCCATAGATTTTTGGCACCCCCATGGAAAAAGGGAATATTTTCAGTAATAGTCATGACTGCCAGCCATGCGATGCCAGAGGTAGAGGGCTCTGCAGCTGACCCAGACACTCATCGTGGGGCCTGGTAACATCTTGGGGGCCCCTCCACGCCCTCCCTCTTCACCTCGGCAGCTGCCTAGAACTGGCGGATAGACTCTCCTCTGGCTTCTCCTTCAGCTGCAGCCAGCTAGATAAATCACATGCATTCAAAAACTCACAGGGAAGTCTCCAAACTCTCAGATGGATGAGAGAGAAATATTTCATTATCTGGAGACACGAAATGTCTGGGATGACGGGAGTCACATGGATATATCTTCCGAACATATGCTTGTTCCATGGATTCTCACCCACTTGGTCTTAGCTATAGTCAGTTAGGAGAAAATATATTCCATATTTATCACATAGGAATGATTTTTTTTTTTTTTGGATTTCTAAACCTCGAACATTCAAAAAGTTGAAAAGATGATTTTACCGCAGTCACTAAGGATAGAGACGCTACATCATTAGAACTGATGCGGGAGGCTGAGCGCCACCCCTGTGTCAGCACTGCAGGTAGCGCCGGGCAAAGTGCCTCCCTTGTGCTAGCTGAAGCCGGCTGGTGCAGGGGAGGCCCCATGCCGGTGAAAGGGAGGGAGTGGACGGGGAAGGCATTTCTGGGTGGGCTGTGGGCGGGCTGGGGGCTGACTGGCAGGCCCAGGATTCCACCATAAGGCCAATTCTGGTTACGGAGTCTCCTCGGATCTGGCAGGCCCAGATCCGAGGAGTCCATAGGAGAGTCTGGCGCCTCCCCTCCAGCAAGAGCACGAATGTGCCCTTGTGCTGGGGAGGCTACAGCCTCTCCTATACTACTACGCTGGATATCGAGCAGGCCCGTCAGCCTAGCCATTGCAGCACTGCATAGGATTGTGCTCTGATAAAGGTGAAGAAGCCATTTTGAATACTCTTGATGGTGACATACTCAGTAGAAAATTCAGTCAAGACACAGCCAGTGGAACAGGCCATATTAGATCGAACCTCATTTTCTCCTTACTAACTGTCCCCTTTTGTTCAAGTCAGGCCTCAGAAGGATGACATAGCATTTGGGAAAGAAGATGGAGCCCAGGAGTCCGGCACTGGAGGCCAAGATGGAGAAGATCTCCACGGCCACCATGTATTTGCCTTTGGCGCTCAGGTAGGTTGGCACAAAGGACAGCCACACGCTGCAGAAGACCAACATGCTGAAGGTGATGAACTTGGCCTCATTGAAACTGTCTGGCAACTTCCTGGCCAGGAAAGCCACAGTGAAGCTGACCGTGGCCAGAAAGCCCATGTAGCCCAGGACACAGTAGAACATGAGAATGGACCCTTCATGACATATTACCAGGATCTCTCCTGATGATGAAGACATGTCCAAATGTGGGAATGGAGGAGACGTGGCTGCCAAAGAGCACAAATGCTCATTTGAACAAAGGAGCAAGACAGGACAATGGAGTATGTCAATCTTTTCCCCACCCATTTTTGGAAACTATTTCCTGGCTTGGTGGCCATGAAAACGACAACCACTGTGAGAGTCTTGGCTAAAACAGAAGAAACAGCAATGGAGAAAATGATGCCAAAAGATGTTTGCCGGAGGAGGCAGGTCACTGTTTTAGGCACTCCAATGAAGAGCAAAGAGCAGAGGAAGCAAAGGAGGAGAGAGACCAGGAGAAGGTAGGTGAGGCTGCGGTTGTTGGCCTTCACGATGGGAGTGTTCCGTTGCCTGATGAAGGTTCCGAGCACCAGTGCTGTGACCAGAGAGAAGAAGAGAGCCAGGAAAGTGAACACAATGCCCAAAGGCTCTTGGAAAGAGAGGAAGCTGTGCATCTTGCAAATGCAGTGATCTTGGCCGTGGCTGGGATATTCGTCTTCTGGGCATTTGATACAGTCATCTGCGTCTGAAAGAAGAACAAAGTTCTACTTTAAATCCGCAATAATAATATTCAACAGAATGAATGGCTTTGTAAGGATCTGTCTCAACCTGCAAGACTGGCTATTGTTGATTCCACCGTCAAGTAGTATAGTGTGGAAGTGTGCTTCTAATATGCATATAATCCCATCCATATTTTTAACCATACATTTCTTACCTATGTGGTTTGAGATTTTCCCTTCTGGACATGGAGCACAATCATAGCAGCAAAATTTCTCCCCCTCCTTCCTTTTCTTGCTGGAACCGGGCTGGCATTTGTCATTACACAAAGATAAGGGAGGCACCTATCCTTCAACAAAAGGAGAAGTGAACATTGACATTCTTGTCTGTTTTGCCCTACAAGCCATGATGACGATATCCAACCTCATAGTTTTAGAGAGACCCTATTTCTAGGTGATAGCAAAATTATTTCTGTGTTGTAAGAGAGTGGCAATACGATAAAGGCAGTAATGGGATTGACTACAGGAATTCTGGGCGGGACTTACGCGTGATTGGCAGCCTGCCCGTTTCGTTCCTTTGGCTGCCCGCTGGCCGCGTGGGCTTCTTTTGGGGAGCGCGCCCCACCGCTGCTCGTCGCACCCCCGGCGCACCCCCCACCCGTCCCTCCCGGCGAGCCGGCACCCCTCCGAGGCCAGGGCGGGTGGCGGACCAAATGGACGGGCAGCCAATGACGCGGAGGTCCCGCCAAAGTCCCGCCCAGCGTTCCTGTAGTCAATCCCCAGATCCCATTACTGGATAAAGGTATCAACTTGTTTGTGCACTCCCGGAGATGTTTTGTGGACCACTGTGTGATGCAGGAAGCTGGACTAGATGGGCCTTTGGCCTGATCCAGCAGGGCTCTTCTTATGTTCTTAAGTCCCAGATTGGGTTGCAAGTTATTATTGACCTCAGAATTTTACCTCAGAAATTTACCTCAGAATGCCAGATACAAGGGAGTGGCAACAAGGTGCAGGTATCTCGTTGTCTTGTGTGCTCCCTGAGGCATCTGCTGGGCCACTGTGAGATGCAGGAAGCTGGACTAGATGGGCACTTCACACAGGGCCTCCAAGAGGAATTTTATCAGGGGTATAAAATTTATTTGGGGCCCCTTCTCAAAGGGGAAAGGAAGGGGACAAAACAGAGTGGGGAAAGTGGTGATCTACCTGCCCAGGTCTACCTGCACACACAGTGCCAGTATAAAAAACCAAACACACTCCTCTCTACAATCCTTTAGAGCACAATCCTAACCTGGAGTTAGGCCAGCACAATTAGGCCAGCACAATGGCTATTGTATAGCACAGTGATGGAGAACCTTTTGGACTCAGTGTGTCAAAACTTAGGAAAATACTTAACTTGACTCTGCTGTTGTGTCAACCCCGCTCCCAAACAAAAGAGAAACAATTCTTTATATTCATTTATTTAAACAAAAAGTACAGTCTAAAGATGGAGGATGCTGTGTATTATATAAAGAAACATCAAATAAGTATAAAAATGAAAAATGAGTAAAAAACCTCAGTTTTTGTCATGCATTGGTGAGTGCTGGTGTGTCGCCCCAAATGTTGTGGTGTGTCAGCTTTGACACGCATGTCATAGGTTCGCCATCAGTGGTATAGCGTGTTTAGACTAGTCTCAGAGTCAGGAAGTATGGCACATGTCTGCAGTGGTGCCATCTAAATGATTTAAGAACAGGTACTCACTTTTGATTGGCACGTGTCGGGACCCGCCCACCAGAAGTGATGTCATAAGCTGGAAGTGATGTCGTGGCAGGAAGTGACATGAAAAAAGCCCTTTTTGAGGCCTCAGATAATTTTAAACTGACCCAACAGCTGCAACAGTATTCCACAGCACCCCCAGAACATGTTAAGGAGGCCTGGCATCATGTTAAAGTGACCCAACAGTTCCAAAACACCACAGCAGCTCATTTTTCAGTGGCAAGGCAAGGCAAGGCTCCGCTCGCTGCCTGCCTGCCTGCCTGGCTCTGAGAACATGCAGGCAACTCAAACGTGCAGGAAATTCAAACATTGCAGTGGGCGGAGTCAACGTGTGGGCGGGTGAATGGGCGGGGCCAGCCGTAATCCTAGAAACCGGGACTCGCGTACCCCCGCGTACCCCCTGCATGACATCACTGCATGTCTGTGCGCTGGCCTCTCTGACTCTGTGACTCCGAGAGTGGTCCAAACATACTTTACAGTGTCCCTTGTGGTGGCCAAACTTGACTGGCTTCACTGTGCCAGCCTAACTCCCAGATTAGGATTGTGCTGTTAAATATAGAAAATCTTTGCAGGAAATTAGCATCATCATATTTAGACTCACCCTAGAATGGAAGCGTCCGGTGCGCCCCTAAATGTACTGCTGCAGCAGCTATAGTACTGCAGCTATGTCCCTGAGCTCTAATACACTTCTTCATTGTAAACTGATCCACTACTATAGCAGGCCATTTTCCTCTGGGCTATTTGACGTTGGGCGAAGGAGAGTCATATATGCATTCCTTGGCCTGGCACATGTGGCATTGTCACGATTCCTGGGAGTCAGGCATGTCCAGACTGCCCTCAGGGATCGCAGGATGATTCCCTCTCCCGGCCACTAAACCTCAAGTGGCCCAGGAGGCCTTACCTTAGCCCAACCAGTAGTGTAGCCCAATGTCAAGACTGGATAACTAGTGCAACTAGACACATTGTCATAAAATAATCACATTGCATTCATTACCTGAGTCACATCTTCATGCCACTCAATGCTGTCCCCGTCAATGCTGAACTCTTCCCCTGGGGGAGCCTCAGGATCCAGCCGTCCCACTTTGACCCGGACGTAGGAGTCGTTTGGGAAAGTGATCAAGTTGGTGATGTCCAATCCCGCAATTAATTCTCCCTGTTCGTTGAAATGAATTTCATCCCCACAAGTGTTGTTGAAGGAGATCCTCCGAAGAAGTGAGTGGAGCTGGGTGGAAAGACCAAGAGAATGGCTGGAGCTACAAAGGCTTTGCTTTTACAGAATGCGCCCCTGACCACCCAGTTCCTGCCCACTCCACCGGGGCCAATGCAGTCACCTCAAAAAGGTGCCCACCACATCCTGTGGGCTGATTGGAGAGGCTGCAGGAGAGAAGTGGATGCATTTTGCACTTACCTGCTAGTATGTGCCTGGTACGCCTTCGGCCCTCCTCCTATTTTGATCACATCCAAGGTGAGAAAAGGAATGGGAAGGTTGTAAAAAGAAGGAATGATAGTCCGGAGTAGTCTGTTGCTTCTGGATCTTGTCCCCGCCTGCTCCTGGTTTCCTCCTCTTCCCCATCCAGAAATGGCCCTGGTTCTCCCAGTCCCTCCCCCTCCCAGCCCGCCTCTGCTGCTGACTCACAGGTACTGGGGGATACAGGTTTCGGCTGAATGCTAATATCGCACTATGGTGTTGCTAGAGGGGGGCCAAATGCTAGGTTTTGCAAGGGCCTAAGCTTCCAGGTAAGTGGCCCTACTCAGTGATGTCATGCAGGGGGTACACGGGGGTACGCGAGTACCGGTTTCTAGGATTACGGCTGGCCACGCCCATTCACCCGCCCACTCGTCGACTCCGCCCCCTGCAACATTTGAATTTCCTGCACGTTTGAGTTGCCTGCACGTTCTCAGAGCCAGGCAGGCAGGCAGGCAGTGAGCGGAGCCTTGCCTTGCCACTGAGAAATGAGCTGCTGTGGGGTTTTGGAACTGTTGGGTCACTTTAACATGATGCCAGGCCTCCTTAACATGTTCTGAGGGTGCTGTGCAATACTGTTGCAACTGTTGGGTCAGTTTAAAATTATCTGAGGCCTCAAAAAGGGCTTTTTCATGTCACTTCCTGCCACGACATCACTTCCGGCTTATGACATCACTTCTGGTGGGCGGGTCCCAACACGTGCCAATCAAAAGTGAGTACCTGTTCTTAAATCATTTAGATGGCACCACTGGCCCTACCCCTTGCCTCCAGAGTTCCAAGCCAGCTCTCCAAACCATGAATGTCTTTGGAGGTGAGGGAGAGCAGCCGCATTGCCTGCAAAACTGAGCACTGTCCCCCTCTCGGAACGCCACTGGCACCACTCGCCATTTCTGGTACTGGCAACACCATAAGTCAGGCCACACTTTGGGAACACGCATTCTGGCAACAGTGGGCTGACAGGACCGGACTGTTAGATGGATTTAAGTTCTTTCTTCTTGAACACAGTGTCCAGAAGATAGTTCCTGTACAACAGATAACAAATGATCGGTTTTTTGGACATCATTCAGGGCACACTCCTGGAGTGAGGGAGGCAAACTAAAGCCAGCAAAGTTTGGCTGTCACAACGGCAACCGTAAAGTATGTTTGAACCACTCTCGGAGTGAGAGAGGCCAGCACACAGACGTGCGCCATCCTCCCTGACTGTGAGAGTGGTCCAAGAATACTTCACGGTATCCCTAGTGCCACCCAAACTTTGCTGGCCCAACTCCAGGTTAGGATGACACGCTCACAGGCAGAGCATGGCAAATTGTTTCTTCAGAGTTTGTTAATCAATTCCTTATTACCCTGAGCAGGAAACTTTCCAGAATGTCCCTATGAAGGAATAATTTGTGTATTAAAAATAGAGTGGGTTTTGACTGCCTCAATTTAGGACAAGAAAGGAACAACATGGCTACGTGTATGGATTTGGAAGTCAGTGACACACTGGCTTCTCCACCTCCCACCCTGTGGTGGGACTTTGGATGGCTCTTACCTGCCAGGGGTCAATGTTCAGCCTTCCTCCATCCTCCCATGGTCCATGTTTGTGCCTGGCTAAACAAATCAGATGGAAGGCATGAGCCACAGCATAGACAGCATTGTAGATACTGTAGCTGTGGCCAGTCATCCCAGTCTCGAATACAGGTGCAGGCAAACTCTCCAGGTCCTCCTCCCCAGTGCACGTTCCTGTATTCTTTGGTGGCACCCCATGTTTTGGAAACGTACAGCTGAATGCTTGCTCCCAGAAATACTTGATGAAACCATCTCTTCTTGCTCCCAAAGGATCAATATTCTGGAGAAATTCTGAGAATCCCAGATGCTCATTTGAGTGAATTGTGAAGGAAAGTGCTCCATGGAACATGCCATCACAATATGGTTGTATGTGGAGCATCTTGAAATAGATGCTGCTTGTGAAATCAATTTGGGCCGTTGTAATCCACACTTTCCCAGTAGGAACTTTATATCCAGGAAACATGACCGGAGCAAAGTTTTTTGTCGCCCATATGGCATTTGCTAATGATAAAATGGACATTGGCTCTCCATATATAACAATGGCATTAGCTTTGCTCTCCAAGAAAAATGGAAAGTTATTTATGGATATATCAATCAGTTCCTTTATAGTCACAGTAGGGATTTTATTCACAGCTCTTTCAGTGAATGCTGAGCAGATGCCCATCTGGGAGAGCATTGGTTCGAAGACTTGCAAGAAATGTTCTCCGGCATCAGTATCCATGGTGATGAGCCCGACCCATTTCCAGCCGAAATGTCGAAATAACTGGACAATTCCCCGGTACTGAAGGGCTTCATTGGGGACCATGCAGTAGAAGGAAAAGGAATGAGTTTGCTCATTCCTGGCTGAGTCAGACGAGCCATAGGAAAACTGAAAATAAAAATGGGGTTATACTTCAGAGATATTAATGGATTGTTGAATGCTCTCTCCACTTATATTCTATACTTCCTTTATTACCTGAATCCAAACTCTCCATTTTCTGGAGAGCAACCCTCATAGCTGTTTACATGGAATTGTTCAAAGCATTTGCATTGTCTTGCCTTGCACATAACTTGCCTTGCACATAACTGAGAGCACAATCCTAACCTGGAGTTAAGCCGGCACAGTTCGTCCAGCAAAGTTTGGCTGGCATAAGGGCCACCATCAGGAGCATTTGGACCACTCTCTGAGAGCGCAATCCAAGCCAGCACAGGATTGGCTGGATTGCTATACAGCAGGTGCAGAGCCGAGGAGACTGTGTTGGCGCTAACAAGGTCGCATCGATGGGGGTGCTAGGATTGTGTTGCCTGTCAGGGAGGATGGTGCCCGTCTGTGTGCTGGCCTCCTTGACTCTGAGCTTGCGACATTCCTAGCCTTGAGCCAGGAACCAGCACTGGCCTAAGTGGCCTTCAGGATTGCACCCTCAGATTTGCAGGAGTTTCTGAAAAGATTGGCCTTACAGTGGTAAGGTTTTCTGAAGGAAAAAATAATGACTATCTATGAACTGTGGGAAAGGAGTTGTGGTTCCTGGCATGTAGGTTCACTCCAGGAATGCTTCCTCTGTCAAATGCTAAGCAGGTTGCCAAGAAGGAAGACTGAGTCACCTGCTTGGATGCTTCTTTAGTCAGTAAGTAGATTCTGGTGGAGGCAGACAGCAGTTCCGAATAATCACGTTCATTTACTCTGTTTTGGACCTCTATAGATGTCTTGGTATAGAATTAGATCATGGCAGAAACATTATCCCGGACACCCTTCCTTCTCGCACCAGGGTAGTCGCACTCTCACATACACGTAGATAATCTCTACCTGTCTGCCAAGCCAACTGTTCTGCTCTCTGTCATTTTTTAATTCAATTAACAATTCAACTGACATCCCAGTCCTTTGCTGCCCAGGTGGCCCAACGGCTACTGCTGCAGTTTGCCAGCCCCGGGCAGGTCCCAGAGGCACCTTGGGAGAAAAGGGCTGGGCTGTCCAGGCCATGATGGAGAACCTTTTGGGCTCGGCGTGCTTAACCTGACTCTGCTGGCGTGTCAACCCCCCTCCCAAACAAAAGAGAAACAATTCCTTTTATTCATTTATTTAAACCAAAAATACAGTCCAGTCGTGTGTGGTGCTATGTATGATATAAAGAAACATTAAAGAATTACAAAAAACGTAAGTAAAACAAATTCAGTTTTTGTCGGGTGTTGGTGAACGCTGGTGTGTCACCTCAAATATTGGGGCGTGTCACCTTTGACATGTGTGTCTAGGGGTCTCCTCAGGTCTGCACCTGCTATTTCACTGGCACAGACGTGAGCGTCTCCCACCTCACTCTGCCCCTTTCCCTCCCAGTTATACCCTCTTCACCTGACCGGGAAATGTGCCATGCCGGCAGCGGTGAAACTTCCTGCCCGCTGGATCCATGTCTGCTCCTCCTGCTACTGCTGGTGGAGGAAGTGCCTGTGCCACTTTCCTGACACTGCTGCTGGTGGTAAGGGTTTAATGCCAGCACTAGCACTCATAGGATTGGACCCTAAAACTCTTCATTCTGAATCAAGTAACTATCAAAAACTGGGAAAAGATAATCTGTGTGAATTGTGGCAAAATTTCCATGCCACTCCATGTATGTATCTCACCTGTGGAATCTTGTAAAGACTTAAGATGTCTGCCATATATGAGGAGGTATCAGAATCAATTCCCCCAATGGTTCCCATCACATTATTATGGATGCCACATCTGTAGTTGGGGACAAGTTTGTGTGATTGGAAGAGCAAGGATAGAGTGACTTGGTAGGTCATCCTTGCATCAGAGTAGCTGTCATAGATGTGGAACCCAAGGGTGACATTGGGCAAGATCTCGGGGTTCTCATTGATCTCATCTGTTGCAAATGCCAAGGCCAAGAGATGCTGGTAGAACTTTGTCAGCACACTGCAAAAAATAAAAAATAAAAATCTAGCTGTAATTGGCTGCAAGGAAGTATTCCACAGTGGCTGAAATCCCATCACTGGTCCACAGTGGCCCTTTAAGATTCAGCTGCCTTGCATCCAGTCAATGGGACAATCTAGTAGAGTTACAGCATCATCCTAACCTGGAGTTAGGCCAGCACAGTTAGGCCAGCAATGTTTGGCCAGCACAAGGGCCACCGAAAAGCACTTTTGTGCTGACCTAACTCCCGGTTAGGATTGCACCCTTCGTCATTTTAAAATGCAAATAGTGGGTATCCCTTTAAAAATACAAGCTGGAGTTAGCAAGGAAGTCTGTGGCCTGCTATCAAGTGAGGCCAATTAGGCATCCCTTCAAAAGGGATGCTATTCAGCACAGTGACCAGAGGATACAGAATTCTTTGTAACCCCCTGAAGAGGCTTTCCACAGATCAAAATGAAACATTAGGACTAAATGGTGCAATGTTTTTTTAATCCATGGCTTGAAGACTCGAGCAATTTGTTAAACTATGTTTTAGATTAGGAGCTCTCTAAGAAAAAATTGTCCTACCAGATGTATTCTCCACTTGGTAAGACACAAGTTTAAATTTCTATAACCTATCAGCTAAATATGTGTAATTGTGCCACTATTCTTTGTTTCTCTGCGTTCTAAAGCACTTGTGAGCATTTTCCTGGTTATCAGTTGGCCGTCTACTCAATATAAAGGTAAAGGTTTCCCCACGACCAAAAGATCTAGTTATGACCCACTGTAGGGGCCAGTGCTTATCTCCATTTCAAAGCCTGTAGAGCCGGCGTTTTGTCCGAGGACAAGCTTCCGTGGTCATGCAGCTGGCATGACTATACGCCGAGGTGCACAGAATGCCGTTCCCTTGCCACCAAAGTGGTCCCTACTTACCTACTTGCATTAAAGTGCTTTCAACCTGCTAGGTTGGCAGGAACTCCAAAACATCAGTTTTGAACTCCCAACCTTCCAGTCGGAAAACCCAGCAGGTTTTAGGTTTGGAAGTAAAAGATAGATAGTAGTTTTCTCCTCTGCTGCATTTTATATCACTTATTATAATAGCAAATGCAAGCCTTTCCTTCTTGTCTTGTTTTTTTTCTTTTCTCTAGTGGTAATATTTGCTATGCTTTGCCTGCTCAGTGAGAAAGAATGTACTATGATAACATTTAGTCAAAACAAGGGAGAAAAAAAAAGGGGGCCAATGAGAATCAGGAATAGCGTAAGATAAGAATTGACGTCAATAATAATATTTTTTTGCTCAAACTTTTTGGCTCCAAATAATTTTAAAGATTGAATTACACTGACAGACAATGGATTATCAAGACTACTAATATAGATTAATAAATTAATTTTGATGGATACATTTGTTTAACGATACATGAGGCTTGGTTTAACAGTATTATATTATTAATAATTGTTGAAGAAATGTATTGTAGGTAAAGTAGATTTCAATATATGCATGTAATCTCTCCATGACCTTATGTGTATACCTGTGTTACTATCCCCTCCCCCTTCATATTAATATTTTCCTTTTCCCATTACTGTATAGTAGAAAATAAAATCATTTTGAAAAAAAAAAAGGAAAACCCAGCAGCAGCGGTTTAACCCGCTGCGCCACCACGTCCCTCAAGTTAGATCACCCAAATTCCTACAAAGTTATCAAGTAGTTTGCAGTCACACACAGGAATCAATCAACTAAAAAGAAGTTTCACCATGCTTTGGAGAAGAAGGATGATCACTTACAGTGGAAAATTCTTTACCCGTTCCTGAGAAGGGTGTTTCTTGAAGGAGTATTTGGATAACACGTAATGGATGTGAGACACAATCCCCCCAATGAGGATGTCCCCTGGCTGGTTCCACTCTTGTGGAATATAGAGAGCATCATTTCCAGTACACGCAGTTGCATGCCCTCTGCTCTCGGTATGAGGGAGCAGCAGTAGCAGTAAAAAGAACAGAAGATGCTCTGCCATGCTGGCTATAGAGTTGGAAGGAACAGAGTTGATAGAGGGATCTTCTTTTCCTTCTCTCAAAGCACCAGGACCAGGGGACATCCGCTAAAACTGAGGGTTGGGAGAGTTAAAACAGATAAAAGGAAATACTTTTTTACCCAGCAGGTAGTTAATCTGTGGAACTCTTTGCCACAGGAGGTGGTGATGACATCTGGTCTAGATGCCTTTAAGCGGGGATTGGACAGATTTCTGGAAGAAAAGTCCATCGTGGGCTATAGGCCATGATGGATGGTGCAACCTGCTTACATTAGTAGTAGGCTACTTCAGAGGAGGCCTCCGTGAGTGCTACTCCATGGCAGAATGCCGAACATGCTCCATTGGCACAGCTATGTCAGTGATGGAGCCTTGGTTAAGATTGCGCCCTTGAAGTCTTGTGCATGCAAGAAATGTGAGAAACGGTTCAAACGGACGGAGCCCTTCTGGCCTCTGCCCTCATCTTAATGTCAGTGGAACATTTGTAAGCATTTTAGACTTGCTTGGGGATTATTTCTTCGTGCACTTCGTTGGACAGAACTGGATCTTGGGGGCAGTGAGCTAATTACAGTGGTTGTCAAAATTACTGGGCGAAAATCTCTGTGATGCTTTAATTCCCTCACCAATAGCCACACCAGCAATGTCTGATGTCACTGGGGGCGCAGTCCGAACCTGGAGTTAGGCTGGCACAATCAGGCCAGAAAAGCTTGGCCTGCACAAGGGTCATTGTAAAGTTTGTTTGGATCACTCTTGGAGTCAGGGAGTTCCAGCAACACTCCCACTCTCGTCCCGGGCATGTCTTCAGTGGCGTACCAAAGGCATTTGGCACCTGGGGCCCATAGATTTTTGGCACCCCCATGGAAAAAAAAATATTTTCAGTAATAGTCATGGCTTCCAGCCATGCAGTGCGAGGGGTAGAGTGCTCTGCAGCTGACACCGACACCCATCGTGGAGTCTGGTGACATCTTGGGGGCCTCTCCACGCCCTTCCTCTTCACCTCGGCAGCTGGCTAGAACTGGTGGATAGACTCTCCTCTGGCTTCTCCTTCAGCTGCAGCCAGCTAGGCAAATCACAGCAGCAGCCAAGGGAGCTGCCATTAATGCCAACCTGGACAAAGATAGGGTCTGTCGCCTTCTTCCTCCAGCCACCTCTCTATTAACCGCTGCCTGGCCCCCAGTTTTAGCAATCACATACAGCATCGTCCATTTGAATCCCCTTCCTTACTTGGCACACCTAGAAAGATTCACCTTTCAGGGCGCAATTCTCACTTGGATTGGGAGGCTCTTCCTTTCTTGTCAGAAAATTCCATGATGGACACACCTTGCTTGGTCAGCAAATTTAAATGCGCATACAAGTCCCATCTTGTTTAGTCTAGGCATGAGGTCTAGTCGAGAGGGTAAAAGCCGCCGTTTGCCCGAAGATAATTTCCGAAGGTCCCTGGTTTCAGAACAGTGGAAGTTTCCGTGAGTGGCAGACCTTGAGAATGCAGTGATAAGATCTGGGCTGAGCTGTCTCCGGCTGCCTGTGAGAGAAGAGTTGTGCTGGGCCAGCTGTTTCTTTGGTGAGAGCAAAGAAGCCGTTTATCAGCTGGTGGGAAGGCGATCGTGCGGCCAGAAAGCAAGACTGGACTATGAAAGTTACATTGAATGTAGAAGTTCTTAAAAGATAGTTCTTTGTGATTTGTAAAACCCCTCGGGGTTAGAAAAGCCTGCCTATGTGAACTGCCTTGAATTAAAGTCAAAGGAGCAATCTAATGACCAAGAAAGGTGGTATATAAATACCAGTATCATCATCATCATCATCATCATCATCATCATCATGGGAGCTTCCTGACTTCCATGTAGCACCAAAAAACTGGTGCCTGATAATAACCCTCCAGCCTTGGCTTCTGCCAATCACGGGCAGCGCAATCCTCAGCTGTGCTGGAGCAGGCAGGTCAGCAGGTCTGTGCTGAATCCAGTGCCGCTCAGAGGTGCCCGGAGCCTCTCCGGCACAAAGGCATGGATGTGCCCTTGCACCAGGGGAGGCTCCAGCAACCCAATGTGCTCCTCGGATCCTCACCGCAAAATGGTGGGCGCAGAACTGAGGAGGCTGCCTGGCTTGAATGAGGCCTGGGGAGGAGCCCTTGGATTCGGCTGAATGGCCCAATCCCCCAAACACACACACCCCCGGCCAGCCTGCCCTCCCCCCGAACATCTATCCCCACGATCAACCCTCGCGCTCCCCCAGAACCGGCTCTGCGCCCCCGGGTTTGGCTGGCATAGCGGCGGATTGGTGCCCAAGCTCCCAGACCAGCACTGCCTCTAGCCCCAGTGTGGGACCATCACCACATTGCTTAGGCACTACGTCCCCTTTGGGATTGTGCCCTTAAGGTGAAGCTCAAGCAAGTGTTGCTTGGGAGTTGTAGCCCTGGTTCCCTAAGCCATCAAGAGCGCTTCTTCCACAGCCTTGACAGAACACAGAGCAAGAGAGCAGAGTGGGTGGAAGAATTGGGGACTGGGTTTGGCATGGACCTGTGAGGTGGAGATCCTTCCCTTCCAGTCCACACCCCACCCCTGACCTCCCCTCTCCTTACTCCAAACTGCCAATGGTCAGCATGTTTCCAGCATTAGGTCCTAGATGGCTGAAACATGATGTCAACAAAGCAAAGTTTAGCTGGCACAAGGGCCACCGTAAAGGGCATTTGGACTACTCTCAGAGTCAGGGAGTTTGGGGCATGTCTGTGTTCTGGTCTCTCTGACTCCAAGAGTGGTCCACACATGTGTCCCTTGTGCTGGCCAAACTGTGCCGGTTACAGCACTCGCTCCAGGTTAGGATTGTGCCCTGAACGTTTCTGTGGAGTTCGGGAAAACAACAGGGTCCCATTTCCCCCGTGCATCTCTCAGTGAAGATAATCCACAGGAGTGATGAAGACCATCTCTTTTCTGAAACTAGATCAGAAGCCAGAGCTTTAGAGATTCCAATAATAGGACTGGTTCAAAATGAGCTGGATTTGAAATGCCAGCCTGCGAAATGTGTAATGAAATAAACAAAACAAAAAAAACCACACTGTGTTTCTTTCTTTCTCTATAATATTGAACAGATGACTGGTCAGTGCAGGACAGCTCCGAAGGTGTCCCAGAGGCATGCTGGGGTGTAAGAGGGCGGTGCAGCGGTGTGTGTGTGATAGGGGCTGATGCAAAGCAAACCCTGTGTCAGCACTGCAGGTAGCACCAGTCTCAGTGCGCCTATGCCACACCTCCCTTCTGCCAGCTGAAGCTGGCTGGTGCAGGGGAAGCCCCATGCTGGTGAAAGGGAGGGAGTGGGTGAAGGAAGGCATTTCTGGGTGGCCTGTGGGCGGACTGTGGGCTGACTGGCAGGCCCAGGATTCTGCCATAAGGCTGATTCGAACCAGGCGGTCTCCTCGGATCTGCACCTGCTAAACAGCAGGCCCAGATCCGAGGAGTCCATAGGGGAGTCTGGCACCTCCCCTCCGGCAAGAACACGAATGTGCCCTTGTGCTGGGGAGGCTACAGCCTCTCCTATACTATGCTGGATATAAAGCAGGCCCGTCAGCCTAGCCATTCCAGCGCTGTACAGGATTGTGCTCTGACAAAGGTGAAGACGCCATTTTGAATACTCTTGATAGCCATCGTGACATACTCAGTCAAAAATTCCATCAAGACACAGCCAGTGGAACAGGCCATATTAGATCGAACCTCATTTTCTCCTGACTAACTGTTCCCTTTTGTTCAAGTCAGGCCTCAGAAGAATGACATAGCATTTCGGAAAGAAGATGGAGCCCAGGAGTCCGGCACTGGAGGCCAAGATGGAGAAGATCTCCACGGCCACCATGTATTTGCCTTTGGCGCTCAGGTAGGTTGGCACAAAGGACAGCCACACGCTGCAGAAGACCAACATGCTGAAGGTGATGAACTTGGCCTCATTGAAGCTGTCTGGCAGCTTCCTGGCCAGGAAAGCCACAGTGAAGCTGACCGTGGCCAGAAAGCCCATGTAGCCCAGGACACAGTAGAACATGATGATGGATCCTTCATGACATATTACCAGGATCTCTCCTGATGATGAATACATGTCCAAATCTGGGAATGGGGGAGAAGTGGCCAGCCAAAGAGCACAAATGATCATTTGAACAAAGGAGCAAGACAGGACAACAGAGTATGTCAATCTTTTCCCCACCCATTTTTGGAAAACATTTCCTGGCTTGGTGGCCATGAAAACGACAACCACTGTGAGAGTCTTGGCTAAAACAGAAGCAACGGCAATGGAGAAGATGATGCCAAAAGCTGTTTGTCGAAGGAGGCAGGTCACTGTTTTAGGCTCTCCAATGAAGAGCAAAGAGCAGAGGAAGCAAAGGAGGAGAGAGACCAGGAGAAGGTAGGTGAGGCTGCGGTTGTTGGCCTTCACGATGGGAGTGGTTCGTTGCCTGATGAAGATTCCGAGCACCAGTGCTGTGACTAGAGACAAGAAGAGAGCCAGGAAAGTGAACACAATGCCCAAAGGCTCTTGGAAAGAGAGGAAGGTACGCATCCTGCGAATGCAGTGATCTTGGCCCTGGCTGGGATATTCATCTTCTGGGCATTTGATACAGTCATCTGCGTCTGAAAGGAGAACAAATTTCTACTTTACATCTGCAAGAATAATAGGCAACAGAATGAATGGCTTTGTAAGGATCTGTCTCAACCTGCAAGACTGGCTATTGCTGATTTCACCGTCAAGTAGTGTGGAAGTGTGCTTCTAATATGCTAATATAATCCCATCCATATTTTTAACATCGCTTACCTATGTGGTTTGAGATTTTCCCTTCTGGACATGGAGCACAATCATAGCAGCAAAATTTCTCCCCCTCCTTCCTTTTCTTGCTGGAACCGGGCTGGCATTTGTCATTACACAAAGATAAGGGAGGCACCTATCCTTCAACAAAAGGAGAAGTGAACGTTGAGATTCTTGTCTGTTTTGCTCTACAAGCCATGATGACGATATGCCACCTCATGGTTTTAGAGAGACCCAATTTCTAGGTGATAGCAAAATTATTTCTGTGTTGTAAGAGAGTGGCAATACAATCAAGGTATCATCATCTCTGTGTACTCCCGGAGATGTTTTGTGGACCACTGTGAAATACAGGAAGCTGGACTAGATGGGCCTTTGGCCTGATCCAGCAGGGCTCTTCTTCTGTTCTTAAGTCCCAGATTGGGTTGCAAGTCATTATTTAGCTCAGAATTTTACCTCAGAAATTTACCTCAGAATCCCAGATACAAGTGAATAGCAACATGGTGCAGGTATCTCGTTGTCTTGTGTGCTCCCTGAGGCATCTGGTGGGCCACTGTGAGATGCAGGAAGCTGGACTAGATGGGCACTTCACACAGGGCCTCCAAGAGGAATTTTATCAGGGGGTATAAAATTTATTTTGGGCCCCTTCTCAAAGGGGAAGGGAAGGGGACAAAACAGAGTGGGGAAAGTGGTGACAACCAAAATAGTCTTTGGAGCCCAGGTCTACCTGCCTACACAGTGCCAGTATAAAAAACCAAACACACTCCTCTCTACAATCCTTTAGAGCACAATCCTAACTGGAGTTAGGCCAGCACAGTTGGCCAGCACAATGGCTACTGTACAGCATGTTTAGGCTAGTCTCAGAGTCAGGAAGGATGGCACATGTCTGTGTGCTGGCCTCTCTGACTCTGTGACTCCGAGAGTGGTCCAAACATACTTTACAGTGTCCCTTGTGGTGGCCAAACTTGACTGGCTTAACTGTGCCAGCCGAACTCCCAGATTAGGATTGTAGTGTTAAATATAGAAAATCTTTGCAGGAAATTATCATCATCATATTTAGACTCACCCTAGAATGGAAGCGTCCGGTGCGCCCCTAAATGTACTGCTGCAGCAGCTATAGTACTGCAGCTATGCCCCTGAACTCGAATACACTTCTTCATTGTAAACTGATCCACTACTATAGCAGGCCATTTTCCTCTGGGCTATTTGACTTTTGGTGAAGGAGAGTCATATATGCATTCCTTGGCCTGGTACATTTGGCATTGTCGCTATTCCTGGGAGTAAGCCACGTCCAGACTACCCTCAGAGATCGCGGGATGATATTCCCTCCCGGCCACTAAACCTCAAGTGGCCCAGGAGGCCTTACCTTAGCCCAACCAGTAGTGTAGCCCAACGTCAAGCCTGGATTCCAGTGCAACTAGATGCATTGTCATGAAATAATCACATTCCATTCATTACCTGAGTCACATCTTCATGCCACTCAATGCTGTCCCCATCAATGCTGAACTCTTCCCCTGGGGGAGCCTCAGGATCCAGCCGTCCCACTTTGACTCGGACAAAGGAGTCATTTCGGAAAGTGATCAAGTTGGTGATGTCCAATCCCGCAATTAATTCTCCCTGTTCGTTGAAATGAATTTCATCCCCACAAGTGTTGTTGAAGGAGATCCTCCGAAGAAGTGAGTGGAGCTGGGTGGAAAGACCAAGAGAATGGTTGGAGCTGCAAAGGCTTTGCTTTCACAGAATGCACCCCTGACCACCCAGTTCCTGTCCACTCCACCGGGGCCAATGCCGTCATGCCAAACAGGGGCCCACTGCATCCTGTGGGCTGATTGGAGAGGCTGCAGGAGAGAAGTGGATGCATTTTGCACTTACCTGCTGGTATGTACCTGGTACGCCTTCGGCCCTCCTCCTGTTTTGATCACATCCAAGGTGAGAAAAAGAATGGGAAGGTTGTAAAAAGAAGGAATGATAGTCTGGAGTAGTCTCTTGCTTCTGGATCTTGTCCCCACCTGCTCCTGGTTCCACCCTCTTCCCCATCCAGAAATAGCCCTGGTTCTCCGACACCCTCCCCCTCCCGGCCCACCTCTGTTCCTGACGTACAGGTACTGGGGGATACAGGTTTCGGCTGATTGCTAATATCGCACTGTGGAGTTCCTAGCTTCTGTGTAAGTGCCCCTACCCCTTGCCTCCAGAGTTCCAAGCCAGCTCCCAAACCATGAATGTCTTTGGAGGTGAGGGAGAGCAGCCATGTTGCCCAGGCAACAGGATCCTGCAAAACTGAGCATTGTCCCCCTCTCTGAATGCCACTGGCACCACTCGCCATTTCTGGAACTGGCAACGCCCTAAGTCAGGCCACACTTCAGGAACACGCATTCTGGCAACACTGGGCTGACAGGATCGGACTATTAGATGGATTTAAGTTGTTTTTCACTTGAACACAATGTCCGGGAGATAACTCCTTTACAACAGGTAACAAACGATCGGTCTTTTGGACGTCATTCAGGGCACACTCCTGGAGTTAGGCAGGCACACTAAAGCCAGCAAAGTTTGGCTGTCACAAGGGCCACCGTAAAGTATGCTTGGGACACTCTTGAAGTCAACAGAGGCCAGCACACAGTATGGATTTGGCAGTCAGTGACACACTGGCTTCTCCACCTCCCACCCTGCTATGGGACTTAGGATGGCTCTTACCTGCCAGGGGTCAACGTTCAGCCTTCCTCCATCCCCCCATGGTCCATGTTTGTGGCTGGCTAAATAAATCAGATGCAAGGCATGGGCCAGAGCATAGACAGCATTGTAGATACTGTAGCTGTGGCCAGTCATTCCAATCTCGAACACAGGTGCAGGCAGGCTCTCCAGGTCCTCTTCCCCAGTGCACGTTTCTGTATTCTTTGGTGGCACACCATGCTTTGGAAACGTACAGCTGAATGCTTGCTCCCAGAAATACTTGATGAAACCATCTCTTCTTGCCTCCAAAGGGTCAATATTCTGGAGAAATTCTGAGAATCCCAGATGTTCATTTGAGTGAATTGTGAAAGAAAGAGCACCATGGAACATGCCATCACGGAATGGCCGTACGTTGAACATTTTCTCATAGGTGTCGCTTATGAAATCACTTTGTGCCGTCGTAATCCACACTTTCCCAGTAGGAACTTCATATCCAGGAAACATGAGAGGGCCAATCCTTTTTGCCATAACTATACAATTTGCTAACCATAAAATGGATGTGGCATCTCCATATATAACAATAGCATTGGCTTTGCTCGCCATGAAAAATGGAATGTTATTCATGAATATATCAATTAGTTCCTTTACAGTCACAGTAGGGACTTTATTCACAGCTCTTTCAGTGAATGCTGAACAGATTCCCATCTGGGAGAGCATTGGTTCGAAGACTTGCAAGAAACGTTCTCCGGCATCGTTATCCATGGTGATGAGCCCAACCCATTTCCAGCCAAAATGTCGGAATAACTGGACAATTCCCTGGTACTGAAGGGCTTCGTTGGGGACCATGCAGTAGAAGGAAAAGGAATGAGTTTGCTCATTCTTGGCTGAGTCAGACAAGCCATAGGAAAACTGAAAATAAAAATGGGGTTATAGTTCTGAGATATTACTGGATTCTTGAATGCTCTCTCCACTTATATCGTGTACTTCCTTTATTACCTGAATCCAAACTCTCTGTTTTCTGGAGAGGAACCCTCATAGCTGTTTACATGGAATTGAAAAAGCAGTTGCATTGTCCAAGCCACAGACTTGCCTTGCACATAACTGAGAGTGCAATCCTAACCTGGAGTTAGGCCGGCACAGTTAGTCCAGCAAAGTTTGGCTGGCATAAGGGCCACCATGAAGAGCATTTGGACCACTCTCTGAGTGTGCAATCCAACCCAGCACTGGATTGGCAAGGCCTGCCGGCCAGTTCCACAACCAATGCTGGGTTGGAGAGGCTGGAGCCTCCCTAAGGCAAGATCACGCTTGCACCTTTATTGTCGGGGAGGCTCCAGCGCTCCTTGGCTCTGCATGTGCTAAACAGCAGGTGCAGAGCTTGGAGACTGTGTTGGCGCTAACAAGGTCGCATCCAAGCTGTGACGTAGTGTAGACATCATGGGCGTGCTAGGCTTGCGTCGCCCTTCAAGGAGGATGGTGCCCGTCTGTGCGCTGGCCTCCTTGACTCTGAGCTTGCGACATTCCTAGCCTTGAGCAGGGAACCTGCACTGGCCTAAGTGGCCTTCAGGATTGCACCCTCAGATTTGCAGGAGTTTCTGAAAAGATTGGCCTTATAGCAGTAAGGTTTTCTGAAGGAAAAAACAATGACTATTTATGAAATGTGGGAAAGGAGATGTGGTTCTTGGCATGTAGGTTCACTCCAGGAATGCGTCCTCTGTCAAATGCTAAGCAGGCTGCCAAGAGTGAAGACTGAGTCACTTGTTTGGATGCTTTTTTCAGTCAGTAGGTAGATTCTGGTGGAGGCAGACAGTAGCCCCAAATAATGAACCACATTCATTGTACTCTGTCTTGGACCTCTACAGATTTCTCTGTGTAGATTTCTCTGTATAGAATTAGATCATCGCAGAAACATTATCCCAGAGACCCTTCTTTCACGCACTCTCACATGCACGTAGATAATCTCAACCTGTCTGCCAAGCCAACTGTTCTGCTCTCTTTCATTTTTTTATTCAATTAACAATTCAATGGACATCCCAATCCTTTGCTGCCCAGGTGGCCCAACGGCTACTGCTGCAGTTTACCAGCCCCGGGCAGTTCCCAGAGGCACCTTGGGAGAAAAGGGCCGGGCTGTCCAGGCCGCAATGGAGAACCTTTTGGGCTCGGTGTGCTTAACTTGACTCTGCTGGCATCTCAACCCCCCTCCCAAACAAAAGAGCAACAATTCTTTATGTTCATTTATATAAGCCAAAAATACAGTCCAGTCATGAGTGGTGCTATGTATTATATAAAGAAACATCAAAGAATTACAAGAAACAAGTTTTTGTCGGGTGTTGGTGAACGCTGGTGTGTCACCTCAACTGTTGTGGCGGGTCACCGTTGACACGTGTGTCTAGGGGGTCTCCTCAGGCCTGCGCCTGCTATTTCACTGGCGCAGACATGAGGGCCTTTCTCCCCACTCTGCCCCTTTCCCTCCCAGTTCTACCCTCTTCACCTGACCAGAAAATGTGCCTTGCCGGCAGCGGTGAATCTTCCTGCCCGCTGGATCCGTGTCACCTCCTTCCGGTACTGCTGGTGGAGGAAGTGCCACTGCCACTTTCATGGCACTGCTGCTGGCGGTAAGGGTTTAATGCTGGCACTGGCACCAATAGGATTCGACACTAAAACTCTTCATTCAGAACCACGTAATGATCAAAAACTGGGAAATGATAATCTGTGTGAATTGTGGCAAAATCTCCATGCCACTCTGTGCATATATCTCACCTGTGGAATCTTGTAAAGTCTTAAGATGTCCACCATATATGAGGAGGTATCAGAATCTATTCCCCCAATGGTTCCCATCACATTATTGTGGACGCCACATCTGTAGTTGGGGACAAGTCTATGTGATTTGAAGAGCATGTCTAGAGTGACTCGGTAGGTCATCCTTGCATCGGAGTAGCTGTCATAGATGTGGAACCCAAGGGTGACATTGGGCAGGATCTCGTGGTTCTCATTGATCTCGTCTACTGCAAACACCAAGGACAAGAGATGCTGGTAGAACTTTGTCAGCACACTGCAAAAAAATAAAATAAAAAATAAAAAATCTGGCTGTAATTGGCTGCAAGGAAGGATTCTATATTGTCTGAAATCACATCACTGGTCCACAGTGGCCCTTTAAGATTCAGCTGCCTTGCATCCAGTCAATGGGACAATGTAAAGTTAGAGCACAATCCCAACCTGGAGTTAGGCCAGCACAGTTAGGCCAGCAAAGTTTGACTGGCACACTTTAAAGCCCATTTGGCCCCCTCTTGGAGTCAGGGAGGATGGCTCATGTCTGTGTGCTGGACACTTTCGCCAAGAGTGGTCCCAACATCCTTTACGGTGTCCTTTGTGTGGGCCAAAATTTGCTGGCCTAACTGTGCTAACCTAACTCCTGGTTAGGATTGCTCCCTTAGTCATTTTAAAAATCAAATAGTGGGTATGCCTTTAAAAATACAAGCTGGAGTTAGCAAGCGGGGAGACATCCCATTGGGGGAAGTTTGAAGCCAGCTCTCAAGTGAGGCCAATTAGACATCTCTTTAAAAAGGATGCTATTCAGCACAATGACCAGAGCAGGGCCGGCTTGAGGCCAATGTGACCAATGTCGCCACATCGGGCCCCGCGCTTCAGGGGCCCCCGCACTAGCAGGGTGAGCATCTTGCCTGTGGCTGCAGCTGGGATCTCGATGGGCTATAAGTCAGTGGGGCGAGCAGAGCAGTTTTACCTTGGTCTCTCCACCTGCCTCTGAACAGCCCCAAATGGGCCACCTGGAAGCAGTTGGCAGGGATGTTACGATATCCACACCAACCACTTCCACATGCCATGCTTTGCACGTGGCACGAACAGAGCTCTTCTTGGAGAGTGGGGGCCCCTGCAGAGAGGGTTGGGGGCCCCACAGGAATGCCCCACATTGGGCCCCGCCGCTACTAGACCTGGCCCTGGACCAGAGGATACAAGATTCTTTCTAACCCCCTGAAGAGGCTTGCCACATATGGAAAGGAAACATTAGGACTAAATTCCACCACGTGTTTTAATCCATGGCTTGAAGACTCGAGCAACATTTTAAACTATGTTTTACATTAGGAGCTCTCTTGAAAAAGAAAAGATTGTCCCACCATATATATTCCAAACTTGGCAAGACTCAAGTTTAAATTCTAACCTATCAGCTGAAGACGTTTAATAATTGTGCAAATATTTTTTTGTTTCTCTGCATTTTAAAGCATTTGTGAGCATTTTCCTGATTATCAGTTGGCCATCTACTCAATTTTGTTGTTGTTGTTGTTCATTCGCTAAGTCGTGTCCGACTCTTCGCGACCCCATGGACCACAGCACACCAGGCCTCCCTGTCCTCCACTAGCTTCCGGAGTTCGCCCAATTTCATGTTCATCGCTTCGGTGACACTGTCTAACCATCTCATCCTCTGCCGCCCCCTTCTCCTTTTGCCTTCCATCTTTCCCAGCATGAGGGTCTTTTCTAAAGAGTCCTCTCTTCTCAGGAGGAGGCGAAAGTATTTGAGCTTCAGCTTCAGGATTTCTCCTTCCAGGGAGCAATCAGGCTTGACTTCCTGTAGGATTGACCGATTGGATCTCATTGCAGTCCAGGGGACTCTCAAGAGTCTTCTCCAACACCATAATTCAAAAGCATCTGTTCTTCGGAGCTCGGTCCAGCTCTCACAGCCATACATTGCTACTGGGAAAACCATCGCTTTGACTATGCAAACCTTTGTTTGCAGGGTGATGTCTCGGCTTTTTATTAAGTTGTCTAGGATGTTGTTATTATTTATTTATTTATTTATATCCCGCCTTTCTGCCCAATGGGCACCCAAGGCGGCTTACAACATAAAATACAATAAAATTACAGTGTATAACAATAGAAGACAATAATTAAGAACAATATTAAAATGATTTAACATTTAAAACATTTAAAACATTTAAAAAGAAGCCCCGTGGATCCTAAAAGAGAATATAAAAACCAGCCAGCCTGTCAACAGTTAAAATAAAAGCCTGATGAAATAAGTAGGTCTTCAGCCCCCGCTGAAATATTGCCAAAGAGGGAGCAGTTCTTAGTTCTAAGGGGAGGGCATTCCAAAGTCGGGGGGCCTCCACCGAGAAGGCCCTATTCCTGGCTGCCATCCCTCTCACCTCTCCTGGTGGCAGCACAGTCAAAAGGGGCCCTCCCCTCCTCCAAAAGGGGGTAGGATTACATGGGAGGAGGCAGTCCCTCAAATAGCCCGGGCCCGAGCCGTAAAGGGCTTTAAAGGTCAAAACTAGCACTTTGAATCAGGCCCGGAAAGGAACCGACAGACAATGTAGTCACTGAAGCAACAGCTCGACAGAGTCAAACCGATGTGCCCCAGCAACCGCACGAGCAGCCGGGTTCTGTACTAGTTGTAATTTCCAGACCATCATAGCTTTCCTCCCAAGAAGTAAATGTCTTTTCATTGCATGGCTGCAGTCACCATCTGCGGTGATCTTGGAGTCCAGGAAAATAAACTCTGTCACTACTTCCATTTCTTCCCCTTCTATTTGCCAGGAAGTGATGGGAGTAGTTGCCACCATCATAGTTTTTTTTAATGTTGAGCTTCAAGCCAATTTTGGCACTTTCCTCTTTCACCCTCATCAGAAGGTTCTTGAGGTCTTCCTCACTTTCTGCCATTTCTGCCATATCTTTTAGCCTTTTTGTTCTGTAATCTATGGGGTTTTCTTGGAAAAAGTACTGGAGTGGGTTGCCATTTCCTTCTCCAGAGGCTCACGTTTAGTCAGAACTCTCTACTCTACCTGTCCATCTTGGGTAACCCTACACGGCATAGCTCACAGCTTCATTGAGCTACTCAAGCCCCTTTGCCATGACAAGGCAGTGATGAAAGCGTCTACTCAATTTAGATCACCCCAGATTTCTACCAAAGTATCAAATAGTTTCAGTCAACACAAACAGAGGAATCAATCAACTCAAAAAAAAAAGTTTAACCCTGCTTTAGAGAAGAAGGATGATTCCTTACAGCAGAAAATTGTTTACCCGTTCCTGAGAAGGGTGTTTCTTGAAGGAGTATTTGGGTAACACATAATGGATGTGAGACACAATCCCGCCAATGAGGATGTCCCCTGGCTGGTGCCACTCTTGTGGAATATAGAGAGCATCATTTCCAGTGCATGCAGTTGCATGCCCTCTGCTCGCTGTACAAGGGAGCACCAGTTGCAGTAACAGGAACAGAAGAGGCTCTGCCATGCGGGCTGAAAACCTTGCCTCGAGTGCTGGAATCTGCTTTGGTTTCTATAGCATCGTTTCCAGCCTTGTCCTGATTAAAGCAACCCTGTGTCCATGACAGCTAATTCTACCAAGGCATTTCTTCCTGAGTATCCACCTTAGTCTCAACAGCATTAGTAAAGCCAGCCTTGAACACTAATAGGAGGAGAAAGACCTGGGGCACAATCCTACCCCACTGGGCAGCACCAGGTTAAGGACAATGCAGCTGCAAGGGAAGGGAAATTCCATTATCTCGAGGAGGCCTCCATGACTGCTACTCCACTGCAGAATGCCCAACATGCCCCATTGGCACAGCTATGTCAAAGATGGAAAGCGGGTTAGGGTTGAGCCCTTGAGGACTGGTGTACACAAGTAATGAGAGAAAGGGTTCAAATGGATGGAGCCTCTTGACCCTAGGAACATTCATATTATATATGAATATATTCACATTCATATATGCCTTTTAGGCTTGCTTGGGGATTATTTCTTTTTTGCACTTTCTTGGACAGAGCTGGATCTTTGGAGAAGTGGGCTAATTACAGTGCTTGCCCTAATTACAGGGGAGAAAATCACTTCTGCGCTGTTTGGGGGCTTGCAGTTCCATCATCAATAGCAGCACTAGCAAAGCAAGTCCGTTTGTCTGATGTCACGGGACCAGTTCGAGCAGCACTCCCAGAGCACCGTCCTAACCTGGAGTTTGTCCGGCACAGTTAGGCCAGCAAAGTTGGACCGGCACAAGGGCCACCCTAAAGCCCCTTTGGACTACGCTCGGAGTCAGTCAGGGAGGATGGGGCACGTCCGTGTGCCGGCCTCTCGGCCTCCGAGAGGGGCCCAAACACACTTCAGTGGTGTACCAAGGTCATTTGCCAGCTGGGGCCCCCATAATGCTTTGGAGATCAGCATGACTTTCAGGGCACAATCCTGGGGCTGACACTAGCCCCTTGGGTTGGCCCAGCAGCACCAGCACCGATGCGGTGCCGCGCCCCTGTGTTGGCACTGGTGCCACTGGACCAATGCTAGCGGCAGCGTCTGCCCAAGAGTGCCGGCCCAAGGCCACGCCACACTGCACCACTCATGGCCAGCCAAATGCAGCAGATCTGGGTGGGGGGAGGGCGGGCAGAAGGAAGGACCTGGGCAGGGGGTGGGCGGGCCGGGAGGCATGCTGGCCCGGGGAGGGGAGTGGGGTTGGCATGCGGGCAGCCAGGAGGCTGTATGGCCTATACAGTGGGTGCAGATCTGAGGAGTCTACAGCGCAGGCTGCAGCTTCCCCTGGGGACATGTGCCACAAATGTGCCCTTGGCCAGGGAGGCTCCTACATTCATAGCTACCAAGCCATGCTGGATCCAGCACAGGCCAACCAGCCTCACTGTCCCAGCGCAGGTCAGGATCGTGCCCTCAGCCACAGTCACAACAGCCAGCTGTGCGGTGCCCGCAGCAGCTTGCACAGGGGCAGAGCAGGGCTTGCACAAGGTGTGGAGCGCTCTGCGCCTGACCTCTTGGCCTGATGTCCCTGGATCAGGCAGCTTGGCAGCTGGCACCCACCTTGGGGCAGGGTGACCGCTTGTGGCCCCCTCCACGCCCTTCCCCTTGACCTTGGCAGGTGGCGTGAACTGGGGGATAGGCTCTACTCTTGTTCCTCTTGCGACGGCAGCCAAATGGAAGCAGCAGCCAGGACAACCCCCATTGTCACCCTCTTGGACAGCCGCCCTCCTTGTACACCACGGCACGGTTCCCAGTTTCAGCTATCAAACACGACATGGTCCATTGGAATCCCCTCCCTCCCTCCCTCCCTCCCTCCCTGGGTGCACCTTTCAATATACACCTTTCAATCGTTGCACGTGTGCTTGAGTGGGTGGATCTGATGAGTCTTCCCCATGGGTTCTAAAACTGGAAGTTGCATTGGTACGGGGGGTGGAATGCGTTTGTCATATTGGGGGCAGGTCATATTGGATGCTCAGAACCAATGTCTGACATGTTTTGAACTGTTTGTGGAACACAAGTGCTCAGTGCGCATTGAATGCTAGGCAAGCATGAATGGTATCAATCTCGTGGTATTTTGCTTGAATGTATGGCATGGAAGCTCCAGTCCCTACAGGCCATTAGAGAACAGGGCAAACGTTGAATCTGCAGAGCGGTCCACCTGCCCCACCCTCAGTGCAACTTTTGCACTGGGAGGACAATTCATCTCTGGAACTCCTTGCCACAGGAGATGATGATGGCATCTTGCCTAGACGCCTTTGGAAGGGGATTGGACTGGTGCAGTCCATCGCAGGCTACTTGCGCTGGTGCAGCCTCCTTATTTTAGAAATGGCTATCTCAGAATGCCAGATGCAGGGGTGTAGCAGTGGGATGCAAGTCGTGTGGGCTCCCTGAGGCATCTGGTGGGCCACTGTGAGACACAGGAAGCTGCACTCGGTGTGCCTTGGCCTGATCCAGCTCTTCTTATGTTCTTATTTTCTTACGCAGGCTCAAAAGAAGCCCTTCCTTGCTTTTCAGTCAAGTGCAGGTATGTTGGGGCCACTCTTGGAGTCAGAAAGGTCAGTACACAGATGCGCACCGTCCTCCCTGACTGGTCCAAACGCGCTTTAAGGTTTAAGGTGGTGCCGGCCAAACTGTGCTGGCCTAACTCTGCTGGCCTAACTCCAGCTTGGGACTGCGCCCTGAAGTGAGTTGCTTGAAGCGTTTCACACCTGAACCAGAACACGCAGAGCAGCCAGATGCACTCAAAGAGCGCAATCCTATACCTGCGTTGCACTGGCACTACGCTCTTGCGCTGCTCCAGCACTGTCACAAACGTGCCGTCAAGCGCATCTGCCTCAGCCCTACGGCACTGGACCGGTGTAAGCAGCAGCGCCAATGGTTGGGCGCCGCCCTGACTGTCGGCATCGCTGGCGGTGCATCGGTCGAGCATGAGTGGCGCTCAGTCGGCACAGAGCCGCGCCGAGGGCGATCCAGAGGCGTGCCGGGGGCGGAACTGGGCGGCGCAGAGGGCGGCAACTGGGGCGGTGATGCCTGAGTGCCAAATGCTCAACCCCGTCCCCGGCCATGGCGGCCCCGATTCAGGCTGCTCAAGTTCACCTGCGCTTGCAAGACAGCAAGGGCAGATCCGAGCAGACCGAAAGGGATGACTGGGGCTTACGTGGGTGCAAGGGGGAAAACCTCCCCTTGGCCTGCACTCTGCTGCCACCGCCTCCTAATCGGCCTTAGGATACAGCCCTGCTGTCGGCCTTACTATGTCGGCCTTACTTAGGATTGGGCTACCTCAGTGTTTGTAAGTCTTGCAAACATACGCTTTATTGTATAAGCTCACAGAACGGTTGCAGTTTGCTGGTAAATGTGAAGAACCCATTTGGAATACTCTTCATAGCCATAGTGACATACTCAGTCGAAAATTCAGTCAAGACACAGGCAGGCAATATTAGATCTTTCATCATTTTTTTCCTTATTAACTGTTCCCTTTACATCAGGCCGCATAGGCTATGGGAAGAAGATATGCACCATGAAGAAGCATGACCGGCCCAGAGAGAAGGTCTCTCGCTCTGTGAATCTGGGTGGACTCTCAGGAACGGAAGGATGGGGAAGCCAAGAGAGCAAAGAGCGTTCATTCTCATACACCTGAGTCAGAAGACCCACAGTGTGTGCATGGGCATGAGACAGACCACAGCTCTGACTGAGCTTGCAATCCTATCCACACTTTTGGGGGAGTATGTCCCATTGAACATGGTGGAACTTACTTCTGAGTAGACGTGCATAGGATTGGGCTCTGAAATGCACTCCCATGCCCCAGTGAGACGAGAATGGCAGCACTTAGCTGCAGCTCTACAGACCTCTCCTGGACACACACGGGTGACGGAGGGAAGCAGGAGGAAGGAGACCGCAAAAAGCAAATTTCCCATGCAACACAAACAGTGCACACATTCCTGGGGGGAAGCCCCATGGAAGATGAGGAAACTTGCCTCTGATTAGGCTAGGATTGTGTCCGAAGTACCACTTCCTGCCTCTGTGTCCACCCTCTCTTTTTTACCGCTCTTTTTTTCCATTAGGGGGAAGGAGCAGGAAGCAAAAGAGCCCAGCCCGTCTGACAATCCTGACTCCAACCACAGGCTGCTGCTCCCCAACTGAACCCCCAAGAGCAGGAACACACACACACACACACACACACACACACACACACCTCCTCCAGTAGTGGCATCTAAATGATTTAGCAACAGGTACTCACTTTTGAGTGGCACTTGTGTCGGGGCCCAACCACCGGAAGTGGGGTCATCGCTGGAACCCAGGAACCACCCCCAGGAACTGTACCTGCTCACACTGCTGCTGCCGTCGGTCTCCCTCACTCCGGTGCCTGCCTGCCTGCCTGGCTCTGAGAACGTGCAGGCAACTCAAATGTGCAGGGAATTCAAACGTTGCAGGGGGAGGAGCGGAGCGCTGATGGAGTCGACGAGTGGGCAGGCGAAATGGCGGGGCCAGCCCTAAGCCTTGGAATGGGTATGCGCGTACCCCCGCATACCCGCTACATGACATGTCTGCTCCTAACGTTTGGAAAGATACTTCCTTTCTGAAAAGAGGGGGGGGGAAGGAATTCCTTAATGAAAGCCAGACGTTTAATGTTTACTTGCGCTAGTTTGCAAGACAAATAGCAGTCTCCTCCTTCCTTGAGCTGCAAAGGTTTACAAAGCAGCCCTGTTGAACACAATGGGATTTACTTCTGAGTAGACATGCACAGGGTAACATAAACTGACAGTACTTTCTCCCACTTCATGCAGGAAGGGATCAAGCATTTGTTGTCCTCCAACCTCCTCTCCTCCCAGAACCCAAGCAGATACCCCCCCCAAATAAAGTAAGATGTGCTTTGACTGTTTTTTCCCCTACTCCCCACAAAAAAAGCGGGGAATGAACTGTGGCAAAGAACAGCTCCATAGGAGGATACAACTAGGATGCCATGTCACCTACAGTATCAAGTTTCAAAGACCACCTGTTGTGACCATGCATTCAAAAACCCACAGGGAAGTCTCCAAACTCACAGATGGATGAGAAATGCTTCATTATTTGGAGGCATGAAATACATGGGATGAAGGGATTCAAATGGACATTTCCTCACAACGTAGGCTTGTTCTGTAGAAGATGCCCATTACTCCATCAATTCTTACCCAACTGGTCTCAGCTGTAGTCAGTCAGGAAAAGAAAAATGTGTTCTATATTTATACCATAGTAATGATTTTTTTGGATTTCTAGAACTTGAACATTCAAAAAATTGAAAAGATGAATTTCCTGCAGTCACTAAGAGCATAATCCTAACCTGGAGTTGGGCCGGCACAGTTAGTCCAGCATGGTTTGGCTAGCACAAGGGCCACTGTAAAGTACGTTTGGACCACTCTCTGAGTCAGAGAGGCCAGCACACAGATATGCACCATCCCCCCTGACTTTGAGAGTCAGCCAGTGGAACAGACGATGTTAGCTCTATCATCATTTTCTCCTAACTAACTGTTCTCTTTTGTTCAGATTGGGTCTCAACACAATAATATAGCATTTGGGAAAGAAAATGGAGCCCAGGAGTCCGACACTGGAGGCCAAGATGGAGAAGATCTCCACGGCCACCATGTATTTTCCTTTGGCGCTCAGGTACGTTGGAACAAAGGACAGCCACACGCTGCAGAAGACCAACATGCTGAAGGTGATGAACTTGGCCTCATTGAAAGTATCAGGTAACTTCCTGGCCAGGAAAGCCACAGTGAAGCTGACCGTGGCCAGAAAGCCCATGTAGCCCAGGACACAGTAGAACATGATGATGGATCCTTCATGACATATTACCAGGATCTCTCCTGATAATGAAGACACGTCCATATCTGGGAATGGGGGAGAAGTGGCCAGCCAAAGAGCACAAAGGTTGACCTGAATAAGGGAACAGGACAAGACAATAACATGGGCCAGTCTCGTTCCCACCCACTTCCGGAAAATGTTGCCTGGCTTGGTGGCCATGAAAGCCAGGACCACTGTGATGGTTTTGGCCAAAACAGAAGAGACGGCAATGGAGAAGATGACTCCAAAAGCTGCTTGTCGGAGGAGGCAGGTGACCTTATTAGGCCTTCCAATGAAGAGCAAAGAGCAGAGGAAGCAAAGGAGGAGGGAGCCCAGGAGAAGGTAGGTGAGGCTGCGGTTGTTGGCTCTGACGATGGGTGTGTCTCTTTGCTTGATGAAGATTCCGAGCACCACTGCTGTTACCAGAGAGAAGAAGAAAACCAGGAAAGTGAACACAATGCCCAAGGACTCTGTGAACGAGAGGAAGCTGTACATCTTGGGAATGCATTGATCTTGGTCCTTGTTTGGATATTGATCTTCTGGGCACTTGATACAGTCGTCCAGGTCTGAAAGAGGAACACAGTTCTACTTTAAATCTGCAATCATCATCATCAACAGAATAATTATCATCAACAGAATGAACTGCTTTCTAAGGTTCCCTCTCAAACTATGAGTCTGAATATTGCTGATTTGTTGATCTATTTTTAATCTTAGGAAAACATTGCACACAGATAGATAGGTAGATAGGTAGATGGATAGATAATCTTAGGAAAACATTGCGCATGATGTTGAATAATGGAGCTCCTGAGTTCTGGCGGACTGGGAAGGAGCAGAGGAGCAGGTCTGGAATGGCCTTTGAGCTGGGGATTTGATTCACGGCACAATCCTATCCTGAAGTGAGGCCGGCATAGCTTGTCAGGATCCCAGCTGCATCCCAGCCCCACCTGCACCACCTGCACCCCACCTGCACCAGCCGGAACCTCCCCTGCACCATCCGGACTCTCTCCATCAGCTACTGGTAGCGTCGGCCCAAGAGCTCTAGTGCCAACGTGGGGGTGCCCACATGGGGGCCCCATGTCAGTGCTAGTGATGTAGCGCTGACGCAATGACATTGCCTCAGCGCTACGTGGGTGCTGGGATTGCATCCTGTACCCTAGCAAGGCTCACATTCTGCTGAGCATTA
>JAJKFI010000395.1:18411-72221 GCA_029204185.1 Lerista edwardsae
GCTTGCATCCTGTTGCCACTCCCTTGCACCCAGTACTCTGAAGTAGCCCACCACCAATGTAAGAAGGTTGCACAACCCATCATTGCCTATAGCCCACGATGGAATTTTCCTCCAGAAATCCGTCCAATCCCCTCTTAAAGGCATCCAGACCAGATCCCATCACCACCTCCTGTGGCAAAGAGTTCCACAGATTAACTACCCGCTCGGTAAAAATGTACTTCCTTTTATCTGTTCTCACTCTCCCAACCCTACCAACCATGATGGGACCCTTCCCTCCAATTCTCACCAGCAACATTTAATGGCCGCCCCCAGAAGTAGGAATGGGGCGCAGGAAGCAACGGGGGCGGCACATGGAGGGCAGTGATGGAAGCAAGCAACTGCCCCATTGGACCTGCCCCCTCCCTCCCTCATAGCCCCATGCACAGGTGAAAAAGGCAAAGTCCGAGCTGGGTTGATTTGCTGGTTTCTCCCCACCTCTGCCAGCTGCTGATAGCGATGCCAAGGACCCTCGAAGGAAGCTGCGGGCAACGCAAACTGTCAAATTGATGCCAAAGTCACCACCTGCCTGTGCTGGCACACAGGATGCCAGTCCCCTGTAGCCAGTGGTGTCATTCAAATGATTTAGGGACAGGAACTCACTTTTGATTGGCACTTGTCGGGAACCCGGAACCAGCCACGGAGCCCGTTAGGATCCGGAACGCCCGTTCTGGTCCGTTCCCCCTGAATGACATCACTGCCTGTAGCGCCTGGCGCATAATGCAGAAACTCTTGCCGTTCACCACTGGCTTTCTGCCCTGCTGTGACCGCATCGCGCACTTGCTGCGGTGTGGCCAAAGTCAAGCACAAGGGCGCCACTGATCACTGGCTTCCCACAAGTCTCGAGCACCCACCCGCAGGAAGCACCCATGGGTGCCGTCGTCAGCTACAGGTGCATTGACAGTCAGAGCAATATGCGGAGCTTTACGAGCCTTCACTGGGCTGCTCCTCCTCCTCCTCCTCCTCCTCCTCCTCCTCTTCCAATCTAAGCAGGCTCAGAGCTTCTCGACTGTGGATCTTCTGGTGCCGAACAAGGACCGCCCGGTGAGAGAAGCTCTTCCCGCAGGTTGCGCACTGGTGCGGCCTCTCCCCCGTGTGGACCTTCTGATGCCGGATGAGGACGGCCCGGTCGCAGAAGCATTTCCCACAGGTGGTGCACTTGAAGGGCTTCTCCCCTGTGTGGATTCTCTGATGTACCATAAGGATCTGCCTCTGGCTGAAGCTCTTCCCGCACTCGGAGCAGGTGTAGGGCCGCTCCCCCGTGTGGACCCGGTGATGCTTGACCAGCTGGGAGGAGGTGTTGAAGGACTTCTCGCAGTCCGGGCACTTGAAGGGCTTCTCCCCCGTGTGGGAGCCCTCGTGGATCATGAGGCTCGAGCTGCGACTGAAGCTCTCGCCACACCGGGAGCATTTGTAGGGCTTCTCTCTCATGTGCACCTTCTGGTGGTTGAGGAGCTGAGTTTTCCGGCTGAAGCTCTTGTCGCACTCCGAGCAGCTAAATGGCTTCTCTCCTATGTGAATCCGGTAGTGCCGGGTGAGGTCCGAGCTCACGGTGAAGCTTTTCCCGCACTGTGAGCACGTGTAGGGTCTCTCCCCCGTGTGAGTCCTTTCGTGCGCCACCAGGGTGGATTTCAAGCTGAAGCACTTCCCGCAGTCCATGCACATGAAGGGCTTCTCTCCCGTGTGGGTTCTCTGATGTGCAACAAGCACCGTCGTCCGGCTGAAGCTTCTCCCACATACGGAGCAGACCTTCTCCCCTCTGCTTCTGCGCCTTCTCTTGACAACGATAGTTTGATTTTGGTCTCCGCTCTCTCCTACGTAAGGGAAGAACACACCCACTCTCGGCTCCAGGTGGTTCTTCCTTCCCTTCTCTGATCCAGCATCATCGTGACTTGCAGAAGCCTCCCCATGCTCTTGGTGCCAGGAGAGTTTTCCCCAAGGGCCAGGGGGCTTCACTGGCTCTGGATTCTGCAGTTGTGAGTTCTCCATTTTGCTCTCTGCCATCCACCCATCACCTGCGGGAAACAAACAATGGTCTTTATTTTTCACATGTCTAAACTGCCCTTCCTTCTTTTACACAACAAGAGGAAGACAATCCTAAGACAATGACAACGAAGATCAAACACAGAGCCATGGATTTTCATGGGAGCAAGGGGAAAGGCCTCTACGTACACAGCCTAACTAGCAGGTTGTTAGGGTTCAGAGGGGAAGCACCATACACAAAAATGAGAATGAAGCCCGCAAATTGCTTGGAAACCTTAGAGCAGCCATTTTCAACCAGTGTGCCGCAAAATATCTACAGGTGTGCTGCAAAAACTCAAAGCAAAGCAGCTGAAAATCACTGGAAAAACTCTTCCAGGTTCTGGGGCTTTGTTTCTAGGGCAACAGTCTGTAGTAACAAATTGTCTTGACTGTTCCTCTTCCTCTGCCAGTGGAGGAAGGGGACAGACAATTAGTTACTAATACTTTTTTACCCATTGGGTAATTAACCTGTGGAACTCCTTGCCACAGGATGTGGTGATGGTGTCTGGCTTGGATGCATTTAAAAGGGGATTGGACAGATTTTGAGAAGAAAAGTCCATCGCAGGCTAGAGGCCATGATGTGTGGTGCAACCTCCTTACATTACTAGTAGGCTACTTCAGAATGCCAGGTGCAAGAGAATGGCAGCAGGATGCAGGCATCTTGTTGTCTCGTGTGCTCCCTGAGGCATCTGGGGGGTGCTGGGAGATACAGGAAGTTGGACTAGATGGGCCTTTGGCCTGATCCAGCGAGGCTCTTCTTACCATGAAGTTATTATACACTGGAGAAGCCATGACGTCACATTCTTGAAGCCATGGACGGAACAATATGGCTGACTCAGATCATCGCCGCGAAGGAGGAGGATTGCCGCGAATTCTCGAATAAAAATCTCCCTGCATGCATGTAAAAGTTAATTTCAACGTCTTTAAACATGCCTGCATGTTCTGTATACGGGTGTGCGAATCACTGTACAAAAAATGGGATTTAATTTCCGCGGAAAGATTCATGTATTCACATTACATCGGCTCAATAAAACGACCGTTCAGTGAGTACTGAACATTAACAGAATTTGGTTTTTTTTGGGGGGGGGGGTGAGTGTAGAAGTTAAAAAAAATACTCTTAATAGTCTAGAAGTAAAAAAAAAATTACTCTCATATTGACAACTACTTGTGTCATGAAGAGATTTTAATGTAATTTTCCTTCGCGGCGATGATCTGAGTCAGCCATATTGTTCAGTCCATGGCTTCAATTCGTCCCTATTAACTGCATGGGAAGGGCCAGGGGTTGCTTCTTACATTCTTACTACAGTTGCCCTAGAAAGAGAGCTGCAGAAGAGTATCCTGGAAACAGGAAGTGACATCACAAGAGGCAAAGACCATAGAGAAGACCATAGAGAGTATTCCATGAGAAGATAAATACTGAAAATGGCTCATTTAAACTGTAAGAGGCCATGAGCGACACTAACACAGGGAATCCTTACACTGTTCCTTCTGTTGCAAGCTGGTGTCACTGCCTCCGTCTGGCTGGGATTCTGTGCAAAGCTGTTTTCCTCCAGGGACAGGGAGAGGCTGCTCAGCTGTGGGGAAAGTCAAGGCCTGCTCCTGGATTACTGATGGACCCTGGAACAGCAAGCAAGGACCCCATTCAGGAAGGGCGAAGTAGGAGGGAGAGCAATAGAGTCTGCCCCCTCCACCTGGAGCACCCGTCTACCCCAAGGGGTTGTGCCGGGAATAACCATAGATGAATGACAGATCGGGCTTAGTTCCCTCTCCAGAATTTCCCAATCTGGAGCAGCAATTAAAGCTCCTTGCCACAAGTCAGAGAAGCCACAATGTGCATGCAGCAGACCGAGACAGGAGATCAAGTGGATTCAAGAACGCAGTTCATTGGACTGCACTGCTTTGGACTAGAGGGTGGAGATCATGTTCTGGAGTGCCCCCACCCCTGTAAAAACCAGGACAGCAGGACAGAGGGAGATCTAAGGGAGGGCAAAGCTCTAAGTTTTGCAAGAAGCCTTACCTTGCAGTGGAAATCACTCCTCTCCTGCACCGTTTTAGCCAATCCTCACAGGGAAAAGCAACATCTTGGCGTTGCTTACAGGCTACAGCAGCAAGGGAGAGGAGGGATTTCCATGACAGGGTAAGGCTTCTTGCAACACTTAGAGCTTTGCCCTCCCTGTAGATCCACCTCTGCAGCAGGAAGAGAGCTAGGCTAGATCCATTTCCCCTGACATGCTATTTTTCTCCTTGCAGGGAGTTTAAAGAGCCACGCATCCTTAGGTCAACACTCCAAAACGCAACGGCCCCGCCAACAGCGTCGTTCTCACCTCTGGTTCCGGCTGCCCGGCTTCTTGCCGCCTCCGCAGGAAGTCTTCGGCCAGGGCCACCGCCTGGTCGCAGCTCCGAGGACCACCTCCCTTGACCCAGCCCTGCAGCTCCGCGGGCAGGATGGCCAGGAACTGCTCCAGGATCACCAGCTCCAGGATCTGCTCCTTGCTGTGCCGCTCGGGCGTCAGCCAGCGGTGGCAGAGGTACCAGAGGCGGCTGCAGACCTCGCGGGGCCCCTCCGCCTCCTGGTAGCGGAACTCCCGGAAGAGCGCCCGCTGGGTCTCGGCAGCGGCGGGGCCCTCTCTTAGGAGCTCCTCCCTCTTCATCCAATGATCCGGCATGTTTCCGGCTTCCATCTTTCCGCAGTCCTGCTGCGATTCGGCACTGCGGTCCAAGCGCTCTCGAGGCCTCCGAGAAGCGTCGGAAAGTCCCTCGAAGGAGGCGAGGAGCCCCTTCGCGGTCTCCCAAGGGGCTGGCCTCAGTGGTGTCATCTAAATGATTTAAGAACAGGTACTCATTTTTGATTGGCACGTGTTGGGACCCGCCCACCGGAAGTGACGTCATAAGCCGGAAGTGAGGTCATGGCAGGAAGTGACATGAAAAAAGCCCTTTTTGAGGCCTCAGACAATTTTAAACTGACCCAACAGTTGCAACAGCATTCCACAGCACCCCCAGAACACGTTAAGGAGGCCTGGCATCATGTTAAAGTGACCCAACAGTGCCAAAACCCCAGAGCAGCTCATTTTTCAGTGGCAAGGCAAGGCAAGGCTCCGCTCGCTGCCTGCCTGCCTGCCTGGCTCTGAGAACGTGCAGGCAACTCAAACGTGCAGGAAGTTAAAATGTTGCAGGGGGCGGAGTCAACGAGTGGGTGGGCAAATGGGCGGGGCCAACTGTAATCCTAGAAACCGGTACTCGCGTACCCCCGCGTACCCCCGCGTATGACATCACTGGCTGGCCTCTGCTGCGGAGGTGTTCCCCGTTCCGAGCGAGGGAACTGCCCTGCCTGGGGGGCCTCATCCAATTCCAGACGCTCCAATTTCCTCTCCCCTGGTCCACCCGTTCCCTGATCTGGGGCCTCCTTCTTCCGACAACCCGGGTCACTCCTAGTCTGGGATGCGTGACGACCCCTTCCTGCAACCCCAAATGCCAGCCCGGGTTCAGGGGCTGTTTGACCTCCATCCTCCGGCTGCTCCCAAACCTTTCTCCCCTCTTCTGGCCCAGGATGGAACTGGATGGCAGGGCTTGGCGTCCTCCCCTTCTCTGCCGCCATCTTGCTCTCTGGCGGGGTTTATCTCAGCAGGTGCCCTCTGGCTGGGAAGAGCCTGCCTTGGAGCTCCACCTTTGACTGTTGGCTCAGGCCCACGCTGGTCCCACAAGATCCACGGGTCTTTTTCAGTGGGGGTGGAGAGTCTCTAGGCAAGTGAGGTGCTTCATGGGGAGAACTGATGAAGAGGCCACTTCCTAGGAGGGAGGGAGGGAGAGACAGGCAACGAGGGGAAATGTAAGACAATTTCACTTCCAGTCTCACAGCATTTGACATCTGGCCTCACCCTCACTGTGCGATGCACCCAAATGCTCCACCAAGGCTGCCCGTCTCAGGAGAAGGTCCGTAGCGTTGGACAAGGCCAAAGCAGCTATTTTCAACCTGTGCGCTGCGGCAGGAGGAGCACAGAAGCAGAAAATGGCTGAAAATCTCTGGGTCCTGCAGCTCTGTTTCTAGGGCAACGGTCTGCAGCAACAAATTGTCTCTCTTCGTCCACCAACCAGAGGAATTTGTAAATACATTTTATTATTATAGACTCGTGGTTCCCAAACTGGGGGGTCAGGACCCACCAGTGAGTTGCGAGCAGTGATGTCATGCAGGGGGAACGCGGGGGAACTCGGTTCCACTAGTTAAAATTTGGGCTGACTCCGCCCACTTCACTCTCCCTCCTCCCCCCCTCCCAATTCCTCTGCAAAGAGCTTTTCTTCTTGGTTGGCCGGCACTCAGAGGGTTAAAGGGAGCGACTCCGGATTCCTAGGGGGCGAAGGCAGTGATGTCATTCAGGGGGAACGGACCAGAACGGGCGTTCCGGATCCTAACGGGCTCCGTGGCTGGTTCCGGGTTCCCAACAAGTGCCAATCAAAAGTGAGTTCCTGTTCCTCAATCATTTGAATGACACCACTGGTTGCAAGCCAATTTCAGGTGGGTCATGTGAAGCTCCTAGTTGTGTGAAGCATATTGAAAATCTGGGAAGACGGGATGCTGGGACGGGGGGGGCTGGGTGGTGGTTCTGCTTGTGTCAAGGTTGTAAATAGGCTTTTTTTCTTTCCGATTCACTTTGCTGTTGGAAAACAACTTCGTTCTGCATGAAAAAGAAAGCAGCAGGTTTTGGCATTCCAATGACGGCACTTCCGGCTGCGACCACTTCTGGTGGGTCCTGGACAGGTTATCGTTCGTAAAAGTGGGTCCCGGTGCCAGAGACGGATCTACAGGGAGGGCAAAGCTCTAAGTGTTGCAAGAAGCCTTACCCTGTCATCAGTGGTATCATCTAAATGATTTAAGAACAGGTACTCACTTTTGATTGGCACGTGTCGGGACCCGCCCACCGGAAGTGACGTCATAAGCCAGAAGTGAGGTAGTGGCAGGAAGTGACATGAAAAAAGCCCTTTTTGAGACCTCAGATGATTTTAAACTGACCCAACAGTTGCAACAGTATTCCACAGCACAGAACATGTTAAGGAGGCCTGGCATCATGTTAAAACCTCAGAGCAACTCATTTTTCAGTGGCAAGGAAAGGAAAGGCTCCGCTCGCTGCCTGCCTGGCTCTGAGAACATGCAGGCAACTCAAACATGCAGGAAATTCAAACGTTGCAGAGGGCAGAGTCGACGAGCGGGCGGGCAAATGGGCGGGGCCAGCTGTAATCCTAGAAACCGGTACTCGCGTACCCCCACGTACCCCCTGCATGACATCACTGCCTGTCATGTAAATCCCTCCTCTCCCTCGCTGCTGTAGCCAGTAAGCAACCAAAGATGTTGCTTTTCCCTGTGAGGATTGGCTAAAACGGTGCGGAAGAGGAGTGATTTCCACTGCAAGGTGAGGCTTCTTGCAAAACTTAGAGCTCTGCCCTCCCTTAGATCTGCCTCTGCCCGATGCTAAAATGTTTGAGAACCACTGCTATAGGATGGAAGCCAAGCTATAGCCCTAGAAACAGAACCACTGGAAGAGTCTCCTGGAAGTGACATCACAAGAGGCAAAGACCATAGAGAAGACCATAGAGGTTAGTGTGCTGTGAGGAGAAGGACCCTTTGGTTGTCCCCGGGGAGCTGTCCAGACCAACCGTGGTCCTGAACCTCTGCAAAGGTGCTGGAAAGAACTGTCACCCACCTAATGCAGGATTATAAAATGAGGGCAACCATCTGCTTCTCTAGAAACTGTGTGCTTGAGTGCCATTGAATGCTCAGTCTGGAGCCTAGGCTGGCGAGATGGGGACTGAGGACAGAGCTTATAGAGCAGTGGTTCTCAAACGTTTTAGCCCAGGGACCCACTTTTTAGAATGACAATCTGCCTGGGACCCACCAGAAGTCATGTCAAGGACAGAAATGCCATCACTGTGATGCCAGAGCCTGCTGCTTTCCTGAGAATGCAGCAATAAGTTGGGTTTCTCAGCCGTTTTCCAACAGCAAAGTGAATCCAGAAAGAAAAAAGTCTATTTACAACCTTGACACAGGCAAAACAACCGCACAGCCCTCCCCCCTTTCCTGCCTCCCATCGTCCCACATTTTCCATATGGCTGCTCTAGGTGCTTGATGACCCACCTGAAATTGGCTTGCAACCCACTGGTGGGTCCCGACCCACAGTTTGAGAACCACTGTTATAGAGCATCTTGGTCCCACTAGCTAGTCTTGGCTGGACCTGGAAACGCCAGCAGGCTGAAAGGTCTTGGCAGTCCAATGAAAAGGGAACTATGAAATATGAACCACAGCAGAGGTGCCTGATGCAAAATCCACAATACAAGAGCAAAAGAACCCTCAATATTTTTCAAAACAATTATTGTAACTGATGAATTTATTGAGACCAACCAAAGGGTGATGTAATTCTCTCTCACTAGAGACCGTCAAGGTCTTGACAGGCACCTGCTGGAGATGCTCGAGTCGAGGGGGATTTCTTGCAATAGGCAGAGGAGGTGGGCTAGAAGTCCTTATAGGCATTTCCATCTCTATTACCCTACTTGCTTGCTCAGATGATGTCCAAGGTCCCTTCCAACGCTTAACATAAGAACATCAGAAGAGCCCTGCTGGATCAGGCCAAAGGCCCATCTAGTCCAGCTTCCTGTATCTCACAGCGGCCCACCAGGTGCCCCAGGGAGGCAGGAGACAACAAGATGCTTGCATCCTCTCGCCACTCCCTTGCACCCAGTACTCTGAAGTAGCCCACCACTAATGTAAGGAGGTTGCACAATCCATTATTGCCTATAGCCCACGATGGACCTTTCCTCCAGAAATCTGTCCAATCCCCTCTTAAAGGCATCAAGACCAGATGCCATCACCACCTCCTGTGGCAAGGAGTTCCACAGATTAACTACCCGGTGGGTAAAAAAGTACTTCCTTTTATCTGTTTTAACTCTCACAGTCCTCATTTTTAGCGGATGCCCCCGTGGTTCTGGTGTTTTGAGAGAGGGAAAAGAACATCCCTTTATCAACTCTATCCCTTCCGTGCATAATTTTGTATGTCTCATTCTACATTGTTACATTGTATGTAACATTCTACCTGGGTTTTTTTTTCTAACGGACCAGCTTGGCCACCTACAATTTCACCAGATAAAGAAATCCTACATGGAACTCCTACTTAAGTCCCAATGAGATAAGTGTGCATAAGTCAGACTAACATGCAACTTAACTATTAGTTCATTAGATCCATTCCACATAAGTTTAAGTTATTAGGAAAAAAAAAAAAACAGTTCAAAAGTCTACTTCGGATGATGATTGCATTGGATACACCCAATATTTTGTGGGAAGAACTCTCCTGTATCTGATCATGCAACAGGAGCTGCCTCTTCAAAGACAGCGTGAGAAGACTTTATGCTAACAATAATTTCAATTTAAACCCAATTCAGCGGTTTGGCCCATTAATGATGCAGTACTTGTTAGCGGATCAAAATGCTAGAGACCAGCCGATCAGTGCAGGTCTCTTGCGGTCCTGTCTGCTCCCGGATGCATCTGAGGGGCCGGTGTGAGACCCAGGAAGCTGCACTAGGTGGGCCTTTGGCCTGATCCAGCACAGGGGCTCTTCTGATGGTCTTGCGATTGGCTGGTGCAGCTGATGCGCAGAGCCATATCCTGCTCCAGTGTGGGCCCCCCAAGTGAGTCCGGCTCCGATTCCAGCCTCCAGCGCAGCGCTCGGTCCCGTCTCCCCCACCCCCGCCGCCTCCATTGTCTGCAGGCCACCCCGCCCGGCCAGCACTTCGCAGCCCCCGCTCCGCTTGCCCCTCTGCCCAGCCCCCGCAGGAGCACGGCGGGGAGGGCAGCGCCGCGCAGGAGGGGCGCCCGCCCACGTGCGCGCCGCCCCCACACGGCCATTGGCGCAAGGAGCCCGGCCCGGCCCGGCCCATCCCCCCTGGGCCCTGCCCTCTACCCCACCCCCCGCCTGTCCCCGGGGACACAGCCCGGCGGAGGCACCGTCTGCGCGCCCCAGGGCGCCCCCGCCCCGAGCCCAGCCGCCGATCTCACCCGGGCCGGCCGGCCAGCCAGCAGACCCACCCCGCCCCCAGCAGCGCCGCCGCCCCCTCTGCGCGACGCGGCTCCCCCAAGGGGCACCCGGCCCGGGCGCGCGCCCCTCTCCGCCCCCCCCCCGCGGCACCGGCACCCGGCGGCCGCACCTGCCAGCCGCAACAGCTCCGTCCGGCGGGCGCCCCGCGAGTCCGCCCCGCTCGCAGAGCCCGGCGCGCCGCCCAGGGGCCGCCACAAAGGAGCGGGGGAGGGGGGAGGGGGAGAAGGGGCGGCCCAGGCGCGCTCCAGCCGGGCTCCGTCCACTCTGGGAAGCGGCGCTCGGTCAGCTTAACCCTTCCAGGCTCCGCCGCCGCCGCCGCCTGCGCCCGTCCAGCCGGAGAGCCGCCCGGCCCGGCGCCCTCCACACAGCCGCTGCAGCCGGGGGTCGATGTCGACGCAGGCGCGGCGGCGCGGCCAACTTTGGCCTGGAGCTGGAGCCGCGCCGGGGCGGGACGGCTCGCGGCCGGCGCTGCAGAGGCCGGGGATGCGGTGCGGAGACGTTCCGCGTGGAGACGTTCCGAGGCGGGCACAGAGCGGGCTGCCAACCGCGTTCCAGGCAGTCAGCCTTTCTGAAGGCTTCAGGCTTATTCGGTTCTGTCGTTGTTTTCCAGCCTCCTGCCAACATCAGTGGTCCATGGTGCATATAACATAAGAAGAGCCCCGCTGGATCAGGCCAAAGGCCCACCTAGTCCAGCTTCCTGTATCTCACAGCGGCCCACCAGCTGCCCCAGGGAGGCAGGAGACAACAAGATGCCTGGATCCTGTTGCCACTCCCTTGCACCCGGTACTCTGAAGTAGCCCACCACCAATGTAAGGAGGTTGCACAATCCATCATGGCCTATAGCCCACGATGGACTTTTCTTCCAGAAATCCGTCCAATCCCCTCTTAAAGGCATCCAGACCAGATGCCATCACCACCTCCTGTGGCAAAGAGTTCCACAGATTAACCACCCGCTGAGTAAAAAAGTACTTCCTTTTATCTGTTTTAACTCTCCCAACCCTCAGTTTTAGTGGATGCCCCCTGGTTCTGGTGTTTGGAGAGAGGGAAAAGAACATCCTTCTATCGACTCTATCCTTTCCGTGTGTAATTATGACTCAGGCTGCAATTCTATCCATGCTTACCTGGGAGTAATCCCCATTTACCGTCATGGGACTTGCTTCTGAGTAAGCATGCCTAGGATTGGGCTGTCAACAATTCAAAAGATGTCTCAGGGAACATACAAAATGACAAGATGCCTGCATCTTGTTGCCACTCCTTTGCACCTGGCATTCTGAAGTAGCCTAGTACTAACGTAAGGAGATGGCACAACCCATCATGGCCTGTAGCCCACGTTTCCTCCAGAAATCTGGCCAATCCCCTTTTAGAGGAATCTAGGCCAGATGCCATCACCACCTCCTGTGGCAAGGAGTTCCATAGCTTAATTACCCACTGGGTAAAATAGTATTTCCTTTTATCTGTTCTCACTCTCCCAGCACTCAATTTTAGTGGATGTCTCCTGGTTCTGGTATTGTGAGAGAAGGAAAAGAACTTCCCTCTATCCACTTTATCCATCCCATGCATAATTTTGAATGTCTCAATCATGTCCCCCCTCAGGTGCCTTTTTTCTAGGCTGAAGAGCCCCAAACGCTGCAGTCTGTCTTCATAAGGGCGGTGCCCCAGCCCCGTAATCATTTTTGTCGCTCTCTTCTGCACCTTTTCCAACTCCACTATGTCCTTTTTGAGTTGTGGCGACCAGAACTGTACACAGTACTCCAGATGTGGCCTTACCATCAATTTGTACAGTGGCATAATAATATTGGCCGTTTTATTCTCAACCCCTTTTTAAATTACCCCAACTATGGAATTGGCGTTCCTGAGCCACTGGGGAACAGTGACCATGTGGCAATTTGTTTTGCCATGCATGCTGGGCGAAGTGTGCTGAACAAATCTGTCACCAATGCCCTTGACTTCCGAAAGGCAGGTTTCCCTCAGTTGAGGAGGCTAGTCAGAAAGAAATTGAAAGGGCCTTCAGGACTTCCCAGCTACATTTGCCTGCGTCGTTGGTGCCAACATGCACCACAACCGCTACCTCCTCCCCAGCACTCTCTACCAGCCTATCTAGATGAGAGGCAGTGGTGTTATTCAAATGATTTAGGAACAGGAACTCACTTTTGATTGGCACTTGTCAGGAACCCAGAACCAGCCACGGAGCCCATTAGGATCCGGAACACCCGTTCTGGTCCGTTCCCCCTGAATGACATCACTGCCTTCGCCCCCCTAGGAATCCGGAGTCGCTCCCTTTAACCCTCTGAGTGCCGGCCAACCAAGAAGAAAAGCTCTTTGCAGAGGAATTGAGAGGGGGAAGGAGGGAGTGAAGTGGGCGGAGTCAGCCCTAATTTTAACTAGTGGAACTGAGTTCCCCCGCGTTCCCCCTGCATGACATCACTGATGAGAGGTGATGTCCACATGACTCATTATTTGAGTGCTTGGCGCTCCTTGCACCGAGAACAAACCCATGACTTATGCCCCAGGGGCATATAAGTTATACATGTGGCACTCTGTGCAAAGCACTGGATAGCCCCCACCCACCTGCTGTGTAACTCACCCAGATGTGTAACTCACTTGTCTCACCTCACCCTTCGTCGCAACGAGGCCACTTGTGCTCGGGAAAAGAGCACATCAGCAGGTCAAAGAACAGGATAGACCAGCCCTGCCAGCATTCATAAAAGGTAAAGGTTTCCCCATGACGAAATGGTGTAGTCGTGACCGACTGTAGGGGGCGGTGCTCATCTCCGTTTCTAAGCCAAAGAAGGGCAAATTTCTGTGGTCATGTAGCTGGCATGACTATACACCGTAGCGCACCAAACGCCGTTACCTTCCCACTGAAGTGGTCCCTATGTATCTACTCGCATTTTTAGGTGCTTTCTAAATCCTAGGTATTATTATTATTATTATTATTATTATTATTATTATTATTATTTATTAGATTTTTATCCCGCCTTTATGCCCGAAGGCACCCAAGGCGGCATTACAAAAAATATATAATTTAACATTAAAAAAACAATATAAAAACAATATTAAAACAATATAATAAAAACAAAATTAAAATAGAATTTAAAAACAAGCCCTGTGGATCATAAGATATAAAATATAACACACCAGCTAGCCAGCCTGTCAACAATTAAAAGCTTTTTGAAATAAAAAGGTCTTCAGCCCCCGCCAAAATGTTAACAAGGAGGGAGCAGTTCTCAGTTCTAAGGGGAGGGTATAAGGGACGTGGTGGCACAGCGAGTTAATCCGCTGTTGCTGGGCTTTCGACCACAAGGTTGGGAGTTCGAGACTGTGCGACGGAGTGAGCTCCCATCGCTTGTCCCAGCTCCTGCCAACCTAGCAGTTCCAAAGCACCTAAAATGCAAGTAGATAAATAGGGACCACTTTGGTGGGAAGGTAACGGCGTTCCTTAGAGTCGTGCCGGCCACATGACCACGGAAGCTTGTCCTCGGACAAAACGCCGGCTCTACAGGCTTTGAAACGGAGATGAGCACCGCCCCCTACAGTCGGTCACGACTAGACCATTCGGTCATGGGGAAACCTTTACCTTTAAATCCTAGGTTGGCAGGAAGACAAGCCAGCATTGACACAAGGAGACAAAAGGAAACTTCCCAGGCAAGTTCATTGTAGGCACTTCTAATTTTTTTAATTGAGTTTCCCGATACACAGTAGCCTCTGATGCGTAGACTTGGGAAAGAAGAGGTCAACGGCCGCCTTTGGGCATGAGAGGGGGGGATTTTCCCCCCGCCCCTGCAAAACAGAACGGCACAGAGACGAACTGAAATGTAGAATTTAATGGGGGGGGGGAATCCAATCCCTCCCGAGTCGTGCTCTACCTACAATGCTCATGCACCAAGCCCACCGGCTTCCACCAACCCTCCTTGACTATAGAAAGACCGAGAGGCTTCCGTGATTAACCGTAGTGCATAGCTTGAAAGACTGAAACGCTGTCAGTTGGCTTCACTGACACGCAACACATCCCGCTTGAGCACCAAGATACGAGTTCTGGACCAAAGGGGAACAGACAACCGGTCGCCCCAGAGATGCTCACTGCAGGGTGCTGGTAAGTGTGGGGGGGGTCTGTGTTGGTGGAGAGAAGGCTGTTGCCCCCCCCTGCTTAGACCTGGAAGTCCGGCAGTGCAGCTGAACAGAGGTACGGTCCATCGACTGCCCATGCTTCGAACCAGCCTCCTTGGAGGGTAGACGGTCACTCCTGCCGCACCTGAAGCCCAGGTAGCCTCCAAAACCGGCTGGCTTCCCCAGGGCTTCCCCGCCCAGGGGCGGACCTAGTCAAAATGGTGCCCGGGGCACCCAATGGAAGTGCGCCCCCATGGGAGCCCAGGTCTACCCACCAGAAGTAGCCCTGGGTACCCATTGGGTAGCCGCGAGTAGACCTGGGCTCCCTCGAGGGGAGTCTGCCCGCACAATGTTGCGGGGACCACTGGCGCCCCCCCTAGATGGCGCCCAGGGCTCTTCCCCCTGGATCCGCCAGTCCCCCCCCTCATACGGCTTCCTTCAGCCGCCGCTCCTCCTCCTCCAGCCGGAGCACATTCAGGGCCTCCCTCGCGTGGATCTTCTGGTGCTTCACCAGGACGGTGCGGTGGGTGAACCTCTTCCCGCAGGTCGCGCACTCGTGGGGCCGCTCCCCGGTGTGGACCTTCTGGTGCCGGATGTGGACGGCCCGGTCCGAGAAGCACTTCCCGCAGGTGGCGCACTTGAAGGGCTTCTCCCCCGTGTGGGTGCGCTGGTGCACCATCAGGATCTGCCACTGGCTGAAGCTCTTCCCGCACTCGGAGCAGGTGTAGGGCCGCTCGCCCGTGTGCACCCGGTGGTGCTTGACCAGCTGGGAGGAGGTGTTGAAGGACTTCTCGCAGTCGGGGCACTTGAAGGGCTTCTCCCCCGTGTGGGCGCCCTCGTGCTTCTTCAGGCTCGAGTTCCGGCTGAAGCCCTCCCCGCACTGCGCGCACTTGAAGGGCTTCTCCCGCGCGTGCACCTTCTGGTGGTTGAGCAGCTGCGACTTCTGCGTGAAGCTCTTCCCGCACTCGGGGCAGCCGAAGAGCTCCTTCTCGATGTGGACCCGGTAGTGCCGGGTGAGGACCGAGCTCACCGTGAAGCTCTTCCCGCACTGGTCGCAGGTGTAGGGCCGCTCCCCGGTGTGGGTCCGCTCGTGCGCCACCAGCGTGGACTTGAAGCTGAAGCACTTCCCGCAGTCCTTGCACATGAAGGGCTTCTCCCCCGTGTGGGTTCTCTGATGGGCAACGAGCACCGTCGTCCGGCTGAAGGTCTTCCCGCACACGCCGCAGGTCTTCTTGCCCCGGCTTCTGCGCCGCCTCTTGACGACGACCGCTGGGGCCGCGTCCCCCTCCCCTTCCGCACCGGAAGGGCCTGCTTTCGGGCCTGGGCAAGGCCGCCCCCCTCTCCCCGATCCGTTGTCGTGGCCGGCGGAGGCCCCTCCGTCCTCGTGGGGCCAAGGGAAGCTTCCCCAGGAAGTCCCTCGGAGCTTGACCGGGCCCGGATCCGCCAGCTGCGGGCGCTCGTCCTCCCTGGTGTCGATCACCCACTCGCCTCCTGCAGGAAATCAATCAATCAATCAATCAATCAATCACTAGTATTTATATACCGCTTTTCAACACAAAGTTCACAAAGCGGTTTACAGGCAAATAATAACATTAAAGCTAAACGGCTCCCTGTCCCAAAAGGGCTCACAATCTAAAAGGATGGAGAACACCCCCAGCAACAGCCAGGAGAAAGACACTGTGCTGGGGTGAAGAGGGACAATTGCTCTCCCCCTGCTAAATATAAGAGGACACCACTTGAAAAAGTGCCTCTTGCCCAGTTAGCCGGGAAAGACCATGAAACCAGACTGGTTGTTCCCCAGGGGAGAAGCGCCGGCGTGCCAAGCGGCCGTCTCCAACCCACGGTCACTGCTCCGCTGGGGAACCAAGTTACAGGCACAGCTACAGTCCCCGGGCATCACTGTGAACGCCGGGCGCTCAGCCTGCCGAGGCGATGGAACCCGGAAGGGGCTGGCCGTGGTGACACTGGGGGGCTGTAGCTGCGGCTGGAACGTCGCTGCCTGGCAGAACGGAGAGCGCGGCCTAGCGGAGGGAGGAAAGGTCCATCGTGGGCTATAGGCCATGATGGATTGTGCAACCTCCTTGCATTGGTGGTGGGCTACTTCAGAGTACCGGGTGCAAGGGAGTGGCCACAGGATGCAGGTGTTTTGCTGTCTCATGTGCTCCCTGGGGCACCTGGTGGGCCACTGTGAGATCCAGGAAGCCGGACTAGATGGGCCCGTGGCCTGATCCAGCACAGGGGCTTTTCTATGAGGGACTTTTTTTTTTTACCCAGCGGGTAGTTAATCTGTGGAACTCTTTGCCACAGGAGGTGGTGATGGCATCTGGTCTGGATGCCTTTAAGAGGGGATCAGATGAATTTCTGGAAGAAAAGTCCATTGTGGGCTATAGGCCATGATGGATTGTGCAACCTCCTTACAAAGGTGGTGGGCTACTTCAGAGTACCGGGTGCAAGGGAGTGGCCACAGGATGCAGGCGTTTTGCTATCTCATGTGCTCCCGGGGGCACCTGGTGGGCCGCTGTGAGATACAGGAAGCTGGACTAGATGGGCCTTTGGCCTGATCCGGCAGGGCTCTTCTTAGGTTCTTAGGTGGAGCTCAGAAGCAGAGGCATAAAGCAAAAGTGGGGGATCTCCCCGCTATGGATTATTTTGTAGCTTTTCCCCCCAGGATCATTCAAGCAGAAGTTAATTATCTAATTGTTTCCAAAAACCCACCCAGAGCCGCAGGGAGACTGGCAGGGGGCGGCTGAAGCACTGTGTACGGCTTTCAGGGAGTGCCCGCTGGCTTAAAAAAAACAAAACCACCCAACACATTCCTGTTCTAAAAGGGCTCTTCAATTCCTCCCGTGGAAGCCGCGACTCCACAAATGAGAAGGCCCTGTTTGCCAAAAAGCAAGTCCATAAAATCCCGGGGGGGTGGGCCTAAGTGCTCCTGGCCGTGCCCCACTGGGCGCCATCCTGCTCGCAGGCGGGTTTTGGGTGGGCCTGCAGCAAGCGATGGGAGAGGCGGCCAAGAAATGCTGGAAGTTACACTTGAAGGATCGCTTCCTGACCTGTACGGGGGCTTCCATCATCCCCTGTAGCAAAAGTAGCCATGTAGCCATGGAAAGGCCATGACCCTTCTCTCCAACTCAGCTCCTATCTCCAGGGCACACCCACCTCCCAGAGGCACACCTCGGGAGAGGCAGATGAAGTGGGCTGCGGTGGGGCGAAGGGAGGGCTTGCCCAAAACTAACCGAAAGGGACTTTGCTTTGAAGTGGGCAGCAGATAATGTGTAGCACCAGCAAGATAGTTGCAACACTGCGTCATCCAGAGAAAGCCTGAGAACTGCTAACGCAATTAGTGTGGATGCTAGTAACAGATAATGAACAATAAAAGGGGGCTGAGAGAAGAGAAACTCTCAGAGAAAAACACCTCTAGACCAGATCCTTGTTGTCAGTGTCTTTTCTCTTGCCTGCATCCCTACAATCCCCTGCAAGCAGCTTTTTCCAGCTAGATGCCACCTGTGAGGTCACCTGTGAGGTCACAGCCGCTTATCAGCCAGCAGGACAGGGATCCTGGCTCGGAATCACTTCCCAAAGGGCAGGAGCTACCTTCGAGATAAACCTAATTCTTTCCCTCCCACCCCCTTTTGGGGCCGAGAAGAGACGTTTCTCTGTGGCAGATTCAGCGAGTCTCGCAAGCCAGGCAGAAGCGCGAGACCATCCAAATTAGGCACGCGGGGAACCCTCACCCTCCGAATCGCTCTCGCCGTCGCCCTCTTGCTTGACCTCGGAGCACAGCAGCTTCTCTCCAGGGCCAGACGGGGGCTGCTCAACCTCGGGGAACCCCAACGCCGCCTCCGGGATCAGTGCGGGACTCTGGAACGACAAGGGAGGAGGTCAGTCAAAGATGAGGAACAAAGCAAGGAGGGAGGAGGGAAGGGTTTCCAGGGCTGGGGGGGGAGTCAGATCTCAGGCAAGTCCTGTCCAGAGAGTTCGCAAGGCGACACCTTCACTGCGATATTCCACCTGGGAGTCCGGTGCAGAGCTCCTCCTGCGCCTTCCATCTGCACGACAGCCCTGTTAGGCTAAGGGGCGGCAACTGGCTCAAAGGCATGCAGGAGGTGTGACGGCTAAGCAGGAATTTGAACCCAGGACTCAAGGGCAGGTCCTTGCATGGAGAAGGTCCCAGGCTCAGGCTCTGGAGGCATTTAATAATAATAATAATAATAATAATAATAATAATAATAATAATAATAATAATAATAATGATAATGATAATGATGATACTTGGATTTATATACCGCCTTTCTTAGGTCACCAGATTTCTCTAATGACTATAACTCAAGGCGGTTTACATAGGCAAACTTTATTCGTAAACCCAAAGGTTTTTACAATTTTACAGAAACGTGTCTTCCAAGAACTACACACATACAGATGGATCTTTCTGGATTTAGTCCTCCTTTCTGGCCACCCGTTTGTCTTCTTGCTGGCTGATAAGCGGCTTCCCTGCTCCCACCAGAGAAGCGGCTGAACTTCGGCACAATTCCCCCTCACACAAGGCAGCCGAAGCTCAGCTGTTAATCAGTCACAATTAACGAGGTCTGCCGCTCACTTCCGGCTGTCCCGAACTGGCGACCTTCAGATCTTCAGCTCTTATCTTCAGGCAAACGGAGGCATTAACCCTCTCGACTAAATCTTCTGCCCCATTTAGGCATGGGCAGGAGGTTTAGTCGAGAGGGTTAAAGCCTCCGTTTGCCCTAAGATCCGAAGGTCGCCAGTTCAAGAACACCGGAAGTCTCCGTGAGCGGCAGAACTTGAGAACTGCGACTGATAAGATAATCCAGCTGCCTGTGAGAGGGGAGTTGTGCTGGGCCAGCTGTTTCTTTGGTGGGAGCAGAGAAGCCGTTTATCAGCTAGCAGGAAGGCAATCGTGCGGCCAGAAAGAAGGACTAAACCAAGAAAGTTCCATCTGTATGTTGTTGTAGTTCTTGAAAGACAGAACTTCTTTGTAATTTGTAAAAACCCCTTGCAGGTTTAGAGAAATAAAGCGTGCCTATGTAAACCGCCTTGAATTAAAGTCAGAGGAGCAATCTAATGGCCAAAGAAAGGCGTTATATAAATACTAGTATTATACAGGGTGTCCACAAAGTCTCTTTACAATTGCAAAAAATCACGAAAAATGCAAACGAAGAGATGTGTTAATGATACCACGCCCCTATATTTCTTTCTGTGGGGCGACGTCACAGACATCGTGTACAGAACGAAGACACGGGACATTACTGGCCGTTGCCACCATTGATGAGACGATGCTACAGCGAGCATGGCAGGAAATTGATCATCGCCTTGATGTGCTGCGTGCAACCAATGGTGCACATATAGAGGTTTATTGATCGATGCAAAATAAACTTCAATATATACTCCTAATATCGTATACTTTCCATACATGTTATCTCTTCATTTGTTTTTGTAAGACAAGTTTGAAATTGTAAAGGGACTTTGTGGACACCCGGTATTATTATTTGGCTCGGAAGATGGGAGGCTGCCTAAACCAGGAGTCAAACCGCTGGCTCAGTCAACCCAGGCAAGGCGAGCACTTTCATGAGGACAATCCCAGGGCCTCCTGCGACTGCAGAACTTCCGCTCGGCTACCAAAGAAGGCTCAGGGGTGGCGTGAACTTTGCACCGCTGCCGGGTGCACGTGCCCACTGCGCCGAGCCTGGGCTGGGGGGGGGGGCAGGGGCATGTCGTGACCGGGAGGGGGAGGCTTGGGGGAGTTTTGCGGTGGAGGGGGTGGAGCCTGGCAGCAGCAACTTGTGCCAGGATCCTGTCTCTGCCGAGCCACCCTGCCCCCATCCTCTCCTGTGAACCCTTCCTGTTTGTGTGGGCAGCAGCACAAAGCACACAGGAGACGGCCACAGGACGGCTGCGTTCAGACAACGGCAAGTCATCTGCACGACGAGGGGGAATTTGTGAGCCGTGGATAAGCGAACCCCACAGATGCAGACATTGTGGGCTTTTAATATACTCTAGTGTGGAGTCACAGAGGGACGTGGTGGCGCAGCAGGTTAAACCGCTGCTGCTCGGCTTTCTGACTGGAAGGTTGGGAGTTCAAGACTCCACCATGGAGTGAGCTCCTGTCGCTTGTCCCAGCTCCTGCCAACCTAGCAGTTCGATGTCCTCATCCTCCCCTGCCTGCCCTCCCATTTCCTTCCTTCCTGCCCCTCTGATGTCCCTTCCTGGGGCTCCTTGCAAACGGCCTCCACTGCGGTCCTTCTCAGAGATGTCCACTGCTATTTACAGTTTACACTTCGGACTGCACCAATATCCATCAAAACAATAAGATCATTAAATTTGCAGATGATACCACAATAGTGGTAAGGGACGTGGTGGCGCAGCGAGTTAATCCGCTGCTGCTGGGCTTTCCGACCGGAAGGTTGGGAGTTCAAGACTGCGCGATGGGGTGAGCTCCCGTTGCTTGTCCCAGCTCCTGCCAACCCAGCAGTTCGAAAGCACCTAAATGCAAGTAGATAAATAGCGGCTACTTCGGTGGGAAGGTAATGGCGTTCCGTGCGCTACAGCGTAGAGTCACGCCGGCCACATGACCATGGAAGCTTGTCCTCGGACAAAACGCCGGCTCTACAGGCTTTGAAACGGAGATGAGCACCGCCCCCTACAGTCGGCCACAACTAGACCAAGACGGTAGACCTTTATCTATTATCTTTTAATTATGATGTAATTATTTTATTGTGTTTTAACTTTGTAATGCCGCCTTGAGTGCCTTCGGGCGGAAAGGCGGGGTAGAAATTTAATAAATAAATTTTTGTGTGGAGTCACAGCTCGGAAACTGGACGCCACAACTCTCTGTGACCACGTCAAAGAGCACATGACAGAATCACGACACGGGAGAGCGTCACCAACGTGAACCACTCCTAAGAGGCTTCCCTCCATGGCAAACTGCCTCCTCCTGTGGGCCCCCCCCGCTTTCCTAAGGGGCCTGGGCAGTGGTGTTATGCTGCCGGAACGCTGCGCGGGACATCCGGGTGATCGACAGACCGCCCGTTGCGTTCCACAGCATTCCGCCGTTTGCGTAACGTACGCAAGCGGCGTAATTGGTTACGCAAACGGCAGAACGCTGCGGAACGCGACGGGCAGGCTGTTGATCACCCGGATGTCCCGCCCAGCGTTCCGGCAGCATAACACCGCTGGGCCTGGGCCTTCGCACCCGCCTCTCTCCCACACTGGCCTCGGTCCCAAAGCTGACCCCCCCCCCGGAAAGACGGCCTCACCTCCCTGTCCAGGCGCCTCTTCTCCTGCCTCCGGGGGCAGAAGTCCTCGGCCAGGGCCACGGCCTGCTCGCAGGTCTGGGGGCCGCCGGCCTTGACCCAGCCCTGCAGCTCCGCGGGCAGGATGGCCAGGAACTGCTCCAGGATCACCAGCTCCAGGATCTGCTCCTTGCTGTGCCGCTCGGGCTTCAGCCAGCGGTGGCAGAGGTACCAGAGGCGGCTGCAGGCCTCGCGGGGCCCCTCCGCCTCCTGGTAGCGGAACTCCCGGAACAGCGCCCGCTGCACGTCCGCGGCGGCCGAGTCCTCCCGGGGGTCCCTCTGCACGTCCCCCGCGACCCCGGCCTCGCTCCAGCGGTGGTCGCTCCGGGGCTCCTTGCCGAGGCAGGCCAGGCCCTTGAAGCGCCGGTAGGCCTCCGCCGCCCCCTCCAAGGAGGCCAGGCAGGCCTTGGCGTTCTCCCAGGGCTCCGACTCCTGCAGCTCCGGCTTGCGGGACTGCGCCGCCTTCCGGGCCGCGTGCGGGTCCAAGTACTTCAGCCGCCTCTCCCCCGGCTCGCCCCCCGCAACCACCGCCTTCTCCGGGGCCTCCTTCCTCACGGCGCCTTTGCTGTCCCCGGTCCTGAGTTCGGGAGAGGAGCCGCCTGCCCCGGGCTCTGCGCCCGCTTGGCCTCCCGCCTCCAGGCTCCCCCTCGCGAGTCTTCCTGGCTCGAGCCGAGTCTCGTCCTGAAGATCCGCAGTGGGGCTCTTCCCCTTCTCCGGCACCATTTTGTGCCTCATGATGGCCTTCTCTGCGCCGGGGGTGCCCCCCTTGCTTGCCGAGGTGCGGGCTGAACTGGAGATGCCAGGAACGCCACACAAACACAGACGGAGATGGGTTATCTAGCTCTGTTCAGGCTGATCCTACAGCATCCATGGGGCATATCCGGTCCGCAGGCAGAGAACAAGGTAAGTCACTTCGGAAGCGGAAGGGGCGAGTAGAAGGGCTTCCCCTGGGGAAGAGACAGAAAGGCACAGATTGATGAGAACAGACAGGAACAAAGGCAGAATTCCCGTGCCGTTGTGGACGAGAGCCACAATGGGACGCAACTAGCTTTAAAGGAGGATCTGACGAACGGAGACGGCCTTGTGATGAGGCTCCCAAGTGGTGATCGTAAGAACATAAGAAGAGCCCAGCTGGATCAGGCCAAAGGCCCATCTAGTCCAGCTTCCTGCATCTCACAGCGGCCCACCAGGTGCCCCAGGGAGGCGTGAGACAACAAGATGCTTGCATCCTGTTGCCACCCCCTTGCACCCAGTACCAGTAGCCCTCCACTTTTGTAAGGAGGTTGCACAATCCATCATGGCCTATAGCCCACGACGGACTTTTCTTCCAGGAATCCTTTCCAATCCCCTCTTAAAGGCATCCGGACCAGATGCCATCACCACCTCCAGTGGCAAAGAGTTCCACAGATTAAATACCCGTTGGGTAAAAAAGTACTTCCTTTTATCTGTTTTAACTCTCCCAACCCTCATAAGAACATAAGAAGAGCCCTGCTGGATCAGGCCAAAGGCCCATCTAGTCCAGCTTCCTGTATCTCACAGCGGCCCACCAGGTGCCCCAGGGAGGCAGGAGACAACAAGACATTTGCATCCTGTTGCCACTCCCTTGCACCCGGTACTCTGAAGTAGCCTACTATTAATGTAAGGAGGTTGCACAAACCGTCATTGTCACTGCCTATAGCCCACGATGGACCTTTCCTCCAGAAATTTGTCCAATCCCCTCTTAAAGGCATCCAGACCAGATGCCATCACCACCTCCTGTGGCAAAGAGTTCCACAGATTAACTACCCGCTGGGTAAAAAAGTACTTCCTTTTGTCTGTTTTAACTCTCCCAACCCTCAGTTTTAGCGGGTGCCCCCTGGTTCTGGTGACTGAGGTTGGGGGGTGACCAATTCGTGGGTGAGACCCCGCTCTGCACCTCCCTTTCAACGTGTGCTTGGGCTGCCACGGAGATCCAGAATTGCTGTCTGGAGTCAGGGATGCTCTGGATGAGGGTGAACATGTTTAAGAATGCAATCCTCACCTGGAGTTAGGCTGATACGGTTAGACCTGCAAAGTTTGGCCGGCACAAGGGACACCGTCAAGTATGTTTGGAGCACTGTTGGAATCAGAGAGGCCAGCACACGGACGAGCACCATCCTCCCTGACTCCGAGAGGGGTCCAAACATGTTTTACGGTGGCCTTTGTGCCGGCCAAACTTTGCTGGCCTAATTGTGCCAGGTTAGATCTGCGCCCTAAATTACATTCAGACAAGACAGAGGTGCTATCATCAGTCAGACAGGAGGTCTCTGACCCAGGTTAGGGAATGGGCTGCACTCCCCTTGAAAGTGCCTCTGGATTTGCACCTCTGCCCAACTTAGGACCCAAAACTATCCAACCTTTTAGTACCGATGCAGCCGCAAGGCAAAACCCAGCTAAAGGAAAAAAAATGTCCCCTTACCTTGAGGAGGCATCCATGACTGCCTCCCCCTCCTCCCCGCCCACAGGCTACAGCGCACCCCCTGTTGGCATGGCTGCATCAGTGCTGGAAATCTGGGAAGGATTCGGCCCTTAGACTGGTGCGCCAACTAAGCCCATGCAGGATCTAGCAGACCTGACTACCATCGCCAACACACTTAAACATAAGAACATAAGAAGAGCCCTGCTGGATCAGGCCAAGGCCCATCTAGTCCAGCTTCCTGTATCTCACAGCGGCCCACCAGGTGCCCCAGGGAGGCAGGAGACAACAAGATGCTTGCATCCTGTGGCCACTCCCTTGCACCTGGTACCAGTAGCCCCCCACCTTTATAAGGAGGTTGCACAATCCATCATTGCCTATAGCCCACGATGGACCTTTCCTCCAGAAATCCGTCCAATCCCCTCTTAAAGGCATCCAGACCAGATGCCATCACCACCTCCTGTGGCAAAGAGTTCCACAGATGAACTACCCGCTGGTTAAGACCACGTTACTGTAACACACTTCACATCGGGTTGTCCTGGGAGACCACTTGAAAACTACAACTAGTACAGACTGCTGCTAGACAAGTCCTAACCCAGTGATGTTCAATGGGTGTGCCGTGGCACATTGGTGTGCTGCAAAAAGTCTGCAGGTATGCCACCCACGGGTGTTTGGAGCACAGTGGCTGAAAATAGCTGAATGTCCCTCCGGGTTTTATGGGGCTGTTTCTAGGGCCACTGTCTGCAGCGACATACTGTCTGTCCCTCTCCTGCCTCCGCTCTGCTATTACAGCTTCCCTAGAAACAGAGCTGCAAAACCCGGAAGAGTTTTTCAGCGATTTCCAACCACTGTGCTCTGAACTCCCGCAACACAACTGCAGGCCTTTCACGACACACTGGTTGAAAATTGCTCTGCACAGAATTCTGGATGTGGCCACATCACAGATTTATGTCGGGGAACTGTAAGATTGGTAGTTTTATTCTTGGCTCCTCTCTTCGTGCCACATACTGAGCCAGGGAGCAATTCACCACAGCATCCTTTCTCCGGCTCATCTCTGACAGCTCAGCCGGGTTTTTTGCACCAATCTGCATCATCTTGCAGTTATTGGAACTGGTCCACATTTGGCCTTTGCTTGCCCATCTACCTACTCTAGAGGGGCCCTTTTGGAGCAATTCACACTTTCATTGTCACTATCAATGCGTCACCTGAAAGCCTGGCCACTTTATCCTGACCTCCGGATCATTACGGAGAATCAAAGCTCTTTGGGGGACCCCTTGTCTTACTTTCCTCCTCTGCTGAAACTGCTCGTTTATTCCCATTTGCTGTTTGTGTTCTTTAGCCGGTTACCAGTCTGTTAAAGGGCTGTCCCCTCACTCCACGACGGCTATGTCGCCTCAAGAGCTTTTGGTGAGAGACTTTGTCAAAAGCTTTGTGAAAATCCAAGTACAAAATAACTTTTGACACCGTTACATGATTGACACCAGCTGCAGTTTTGTTTCCAGCTACGATTCAAAGGGCTGGTTCAAAGACCTTTAAAGCCCCCAAAAACGCAGGGCCCGGCTACCTGAATGAACATCTTCCACCTTCACCCCTGGGTCAGTAGGAACCCCCCCCCCTTATGCATTTGGCTGGTGGGGGCATAAGGGAGAGTTTTCTCTCTGTCAGTGCTCCACAGTTGGAACTCCCTGCCTCTTGAGATCAGTGTGGCCTCTTCTTTGCCAGTGTCCCAATGACAAGCCAAAAACCCATTTATTTGCTCCTGCTTATCTGGCCCAGTGTTTTGGGGGCTGCCCAGCTGCCCTGCTGTTTCCTGCTCCTCCCCCTCCGCTGTAGGCAGCCTCAGAACTTATTTTACCTACATTGACTTCTGTTTTAATTATTGCAACCTGCCTAGATCCCCCCCCCCCGAAAAAAAAAAGTCAGGAAAAAAACACATGTCTGTCTGGGAACTGAAAAACAGGATCCTAGACATAACTGACCTTGGGTATAGTGTTGAAAGTTATACTTCTCTCCCCCCCCCCACAAGCTCCGCTTGTACCGGGGAGTTCCTTCCTCTTCCTCAGCCAACCTCAAAAACTACTGCAGGGGTCGATTCTGGGAGGCAGGTGTGCCCGGAGCAGGGCAGGCTCAGGAGCCGGATGCTTGACAACATGCAGGTATTGGAAAAGCTGCAATGTTCGACATTTTCCATGACTGCCCCCAAACCCGACTGGCCAGTTGAGGGACCTGCCACCGCCCCCCCCCGCTCCCCCTGGCCCATTTCTCTCGCTCTGACCGGGCAGCAGCAGCAATCCCCCCCCAAGAGGCTTCTCCCAGCTCTACCAAGGGATTGGGGGGGGGTTCTCATGCAGGTGCGCCTCTAAGCTGCAGCCCCTCCCCAGAAGCGACTCGTGGCGGGGCTGTGGCGCGGCAGGGCAGCGCAGCAGCAGCCTCTCCAAGCCACCCACCCCCTGGGCGAGCTGCTTTCGGACGGCCGCTTTGGGGGGGGGAACGCGCGCTGGGGGGGGGGGCGCTCAGGCGTGCACACGCGCAGTGGGTAGCCCTGCGCCCAGCCACGCCTCTCCCCCGCTGGGGGGGGGGGCGCCGGAGAGGCCGCTGCTCAGGCCGGGCTGGGGGGGGTCTCCGCCTGCCCCCACCAAGGCAGCCCCGGAGCCCCGGACCGGCGGCAGCAGCAGCAGCGCCCCCTGTGCGAAGCACCCACATCCTCTCCTCCCCCCCAGGAGCCCCGGGGCGCAGCAGGGCGCGCGCAGCCTCCAGCGCGCAGCCCCTCACCTGCTGTGGAAGGGGGGGGCGCCGCCGACCGGAGGGGCGGGGAGCGAGAGCCGGACCCCCGCCTGGGCCGCCGCGGCAGGAAGAGGAAGTGGTCCCTCCTCCTACCCCACGGGCCGCTCTGGGACGGGCGCGGCGCGTGCGGCTCTCTCGACTTAACCCTTTAGTGCCCGGCGGGGCGGAGCGCGCGAGCCGGAGAGGCGCACCTGGCGGGCAGGAGCCCCGCAGCGCAGCAGCAGCAGCGCCTGCTTCCGAGTCGGCGCGCAGGAGACCGTCCCGTCCCGCCCGCCCCCCTCCAACCCAGGCAGGTCTACTCGGCTGCCTGCAGGTGCCCCTGTGTTCGGTGGGGCTTCCTCCCGGGAAAGGGGCTCTAGGGGGGCAGCCTCTGACCGGGGCGGTGTGTGTCCCCCCCCCCCCCCCGTTTTTCTCTCTCTCTCTCTCTCTCTCTGCGTGTGTGTTTGGAAGCGGACGTGGCTGCCCCTTGCAGCAGCAGCAGCAGTAGGGAGGATGACGAGGAACATAAGAAAATCAGCAGAGCCCTGCTGGCTCAGTCCAAAGGCCCATCTAGTCCTCTATCTCACAGCGGCCCACCAGGTGCCCCAGGGAGGCACGAGAGAACAAGATGCATCCTGTGGCCACTCCCTTCCACCCGGCACTCTGAAGTAGCCCACCACCAATGTAAGGGGTTGCACAATCCCATCATGGCCTATAGCCCACGATGGACCTTTCCTCCAGAAATCCGCCCAATCCCCTCTTAAAGGCATCCAGACCAGATGCCATCACCACCTCCTGTGGCAAGGAGTTCCACAGATTAACTACACAGATTAACCTGAGGAGGAAGATTATTTCCTGCATAGGAAGGAGAGGAGGACGTGCAGCATTTTCCAACCCTGCCTGTCCCGGCACACACCCCGGAGCAGGGACTCGACCCTGCAGCCGGGTCCAGGGGAGAAGCAAGCCCCACTTTCCCTCGCCGGGACGGCCACGGCTGCTGCCGTCTCCATCCCGCCCTGCCCCGGGCCCCTTGGAGATGCTCACAGCACCGAAGGTTCTCGGCATCTTCCCAGCGGATCCCCGCAACCTTCCTCCGAATGCCCACCTTGCAGGCGCTGAATATTTACCATCTTTGTTTTGCCTGAACTGAGCCTTCGCGGCAAAGGGAGGGGGAAGGGGAGCTGGGGACGGTGGAAGTGGATGAAGGGAGGTCACGGGCAGGAAGGTGCTGAGGCCTGAGAGCAAAGCGCAAAGAGGGGCTGAGGTCGTGGAGGTTGGGGGGGGCATCTTGAAGAAGCAGCTGAGGCAGGATCTGGTAGCCAGGGGGAGGTGGAGGGGAGCAGAGCAAGGAGAGGGGAGCCCTGGGGGGAGGTGGGGGGACAATAACAGAGGACCCAGAGGGTAGTTAATCTGTGGAACTCTTTGCCACAGGAGGTGATGATGGCATCTGGTCTGGATGCCTTTAAGAGGGTGTTGTGGGAGAGACCCCCCCCCAGGATTCTCTCAGACTTTGTTAAGCTTTTCCTGGCTGGCCGGGCTCTGCTCCTGCTCCAGCCATGTCTGCCACCAACCAAGCTTTTTTCCTGGCTTCCATAGCCATGTGCAACCTTCATGAACTCTCCTGGCTCACAGCACACTGCTGCAGCCATGCTGAAACCACTAAGCTCTTCCCACAGTGCAAGCCTGAACCAGAGTAAAACAATGGAGGTTTGGGCAACAATAGAACAGCTACCTACTCTGGTGGGGAAAAGCACTTCTTGGCAGGAGCCACTGTTAAGAGCCTCCTGGCTCTGTACCCCATTGTGGTAATTTGGCCTCCCAGGAACACTTGCATTGCTATGGTCAGATGCACATAATGCTGGGCCTGTACAGGTACAGGGGTAAGAAACTCCATTTTAAAAGTTGGGCTGCTGTAAGAGAAAAATCACAGAGGTGAGTCTCTTAACACAGACATTCCAAAGCCCCCCCCCCTCCCTGAGGGTCTTGTAATGCAAAATCTGGTCTGACAAAAGGCTTATGCAAAAGTCCTGGCTAAATTCAATCAAGCCAAGTGTTTTACCCCACCAGAATTCAAGGGCAGCTGCCACACCTCAGGGTGATTTAAGGTACTTAACTGTTATCAAACGTGTCAAGGGCTTGTCTGGTCTAGATGTCCCTTATCTGCTTTTGTGTGCCAACCTATTGTAATACTGTAATATTGTAATATTGTCTTCCTGAAGTCACAGTAAAAGGGGAGGAGGGCCACCTCAGGGAGAAATAACCAATCAGATGGCTCACATCCCAAATGGCCAATTACATTGGGCAAATATTCTTACTGGCTAGTTTTAAATCCATAGTTAGCATATTAAATTGTATAACTGGCCAAACGCACATGTACAATTTGCATAAGTTCTGTACCTCCAGGGAGGCACAGGTTTTGTAATCTCCTTGGAAGCCTGCATGCTTGTGTCCGTTTTGCTGATGTCCTTCACATAAGTAAAATGTACCTTTTTCCCCAACAACAAAGTCCAGCTGGTATGTATGTATCTCTCTCTCTTCCTCTCTCTCTCTCTCTCGTCGACATTAAGCAATTGGTATGCTATAGCAGTGATCCTAAGGGAGGATCACAGGTTTGTGGGGCTTAAGTATTTGCAGTAAGGACAGGGAGCACACGCCGGGGTAACGAACCTTCAAATTAGCAGCCCTTAAATTTAAAGGGGCAGACATGAGAGGAATCAAAAATTGGGACCTGATCCTCTCCAACTTCAAGGGGATTGGGCGGATTTCTGGAGGAATGGTCCATCGTGGGCTATAGGCAATGATGGATTGTGCAACCTCCTTACCTTAGTAGTAGGCTACTTCAGAGTACCAGGTGCAATGGGATGCAGGCATCTGGTTGTCTCATGTGCTTCCTGGGGCACCTGGTGGGCCGCTGTGAGATACAGGAAGCTGGACTAGATCCAGCAGGGCTCTTATGTTCTTATGACCAGGGAGAAGAAGTAAGAGGGAGAGATGACCAGGGAGAGCCTCACTCTTCAGTTCTGTTCACTTCCCGGTCCCGCTGCTCCTCGTCCCGTGGTCCCAGCGGCTCTGGGTGTCCCTGTGGCAAAGCCTCAGCAGGCAAGGGCAGGAGGAGCCCTCTCCTGCTCGCCCCCCACCGACGTATCATCTTGACAAGTGTGTGTGTGTGGGAAACTTCCTCTGACTCAGGTGCAGAAGGTTTTCCTCCCCTCTTGGCAGTACCCTCCAGAAGACCGAGTGGCTGCAGGATCCACCCTCCCTTGTGAGTTTTGTACAGGCCCCCAGAGCTGCTCCCTACCCACTGGAGGTGGAACCAACCCTCTCGCAGGCTCCCCACCCCCCACTTTGCCTTTCAGCACACTTGGGAGTCTCTCCTTGCTCAAGCTACGTCAGATCCCAGCCCTGGGCTTGAACGGAATTTAAATTTTAATTGTTTTAAAATTATTGCTTTTTAATGAAATTGTGAATTTTATTGTATTTTATTGTTTTTGTTGTAATCCGCCTTGGGTACCTATGGGCAGAAAGGCAGGGTATAAATTAAATAAATAAATAAATAACACACACACCCCTCGAACAGTATGCAGTGAGGCAGGTCAAAGAAGTGGGCAGCTCACTGGGGGAGCTACACCACCCCACCCCAGTTGCAGTAAACAGTGTTGGCTTTCGGCAGTCTGCCCCTTTCCACGCAGGACATGCCAGTCAGCAGAGGAGTTCAGTGCTGCCGTCTGCAAAGAGTGGTTTTGTGTACCATCCAAAGCCTGCACAGAACAGGAGCTGCCCTTTGACCTTTGCCTTTGCACTGACGCACTTTGCACGGTGCGGCCCCTCTCCAAACCATGGTGTGACAGTGTAGTGTGCCCCCCCTCTTCTACTCATCATGGCCCAGCATTTGAATTCTGGAACAGCTCCCCCTCCATGGTATCAGAATCCAGCCAGGTTGACCCTGTGACAAGCACTCGTTTTGTTTTTAAATAAACATTTATAGCCTACCCTGCGTTCAGGGTATCCTTCTGAATACAAAGCACCTTAAAAAAAAAATCCCTTCGCAGCAACAGCTATAACACAACGGAAGAGAGTTACAGCATCATCAAATCCAACTGCAGGCTGAGTCTGCGCCCAACGCTCATTCGGCCGGGTGCCAACGGAACAGCAGTTCTCAACGGTTTCCTCTGGCAGGCTGACCCCTGTGGTCTTGGCGTCCTACGATGTCACTTCTGGCTTCCAGGAGACTCTCCGGCCCCAGGGCAGCTGTCGGTGGCAACGGCACAGGAAGAGAGACAGACAGGAGGTTACTACGGACGGTTGCCCTGGAAACAGCTGGGGAGTCTCTGCAAGCCGGACGTGACATTTCAGTGATGCTCAAATGCTGTGATGCTCAAATGCTGCTCAAATGCTGTGCACCAAACTCCTGTGGCACACGGGGCGTTGGCGCGGATCAGGCTCGACTGGGCCCCTGCTCAGGTGGGCAAGCGGATCGCCCTCTGCTGCGGTCGGCGCTTGCTTGCCAGCTGCTGTTGATGAGGTTGGTGCTGCAGGCAGAGGTTTCCTTGGCCCCGAATGACCCCCAGAAACAGTTGGAGGAACGTCATCATGTCACGGCCACCTACGTCCAGGTGCTGTGCCCCACGGCAGTGCCACCTCTCGGCTGACCCAGTGAGTAAGGCCTCCCCCTAAACCAGGGGTCACAGAACTTTTTTTTACCTTTTACCCCAAAATATATTTAGATACACCGATGTTACCCCAGTTCCTCGACCACTGCTCTAAAGGAAATGAATACGCCAGCACAAATAAGGTCCTCCACTATCCCAGCAGCCCCTTCTCCGAGTGTGAGGTAATGGGGGAGGAATGTGCACGCCACTCCTCCGACCTCCCACCGACCTCATGAATGCCCCAAGGTGCAATGAAATGAAATTCCTGGGGGTAATGGACGGTCGCGCTGCCAAGACACAGCCAGGCATGCATTTGAATCCATATGCATGCCCGGCTGTGTCTCGGCAGCGCGACCGTCCATTACCCCCAGGAATTTCATTTTTACCCCATTTGGGGTAATTTACCCCTGTTCCCAGACCACTGCCCCAAACGATGTCGCTTTGGACCTTGCAGCTCCCAATTCTGGGGTGGCGCTGCAAAAAAGCCCCTGCGCAGTTCACCGCTCGACAGCACAAGCACCCAGAGAAGGGCTAGAGGTCTTTGCCCTCCTTTCAACAGCTAAGGCTGGCAAGTGCTCCAGAACTGGTGGGGAAGTGGGCACGTGGTGGCATCAGCCCCCTCCCCACCCCCCCGGCCGGAGTCTCCTTCCTCCATCAAACAGGCTTCCCCTTCCGGGCGCCGGAGAGAGCCGCTGCCCGGACGTCACTGGCACAGGGCGTCCGCCAGGTGCACCCTCAGGTGGGAGGTGAGGGTGGTCGTCTCGGCGAACCGCATCCCGCACTGCAGACACTGGTACGCCTTCCCCACCACGTGGGTCCTCTGGTGGGCGGTGAGGCTCCTCTTCCGGTAGAACCGCTTCCCGCACTCCACGCAGCGGAACGGCTGCTCCCCCGTGTGGATCGTCTCGTGCCGCGCGAGGTTCCGGGCCTGCCGGAAGCCCCGCCCACACACGCGGCAGCTGAAGGGCTTGTCCCCGCGGTGGGTCCGCACGTGGGCCCTCAGGCTGGACTGCCAGCGGAAGCTCTTCCCGCAGACGGAGCACTGCGTCTTCTCGCTCCCCACTTCCGTTCTTCCTCGGAGGGGGGTGGCCTGGCGGTCCCCAGAGGTCGGGTCCTCCTGGCTCTCTCCTGCTTCAGCTCCCGCATTTTGCGGTCCCTCCTCCTCCGAACTGCTTCCTTCCTGCGGGAATTTGGGTGGCTCGTCCCAGTTCTCACTCCTCCACCGATGGCCTACTGGAAGGGAGAGAGAGGAAAACGGGGAGGTCCAAGAGGGGAAAAGAAGCTGCAAAGGGACGCCACCAACCCCTGGCCCTGCCTTTACAATTAATAGGAGCGAAGTGAAGCCAGGGGCGGGCTTAGCGGCCATATTGTTAGACCAGACCCATGGCTTCAGGAATATGACATCATGCCTTCTCCAGTGTATAAAAGCCCCTTGGACGCCACCCATGAAGCACCCGTGTGATTGACAGGTGTAGAGGAGGGGCTGATTCTGATGCCCGTGAAACACTCTCCTTTGACTGGTGCGTGGACAGCCTGAACGTGGAGGGTGGAAAATGGGCTCTAGCTCCCAATTCAGGCCGGGGGTTGGGGCAGTCTTTCAGACTAATCCACCTCACAAGGCTGCGTGCAGGGCCCAGAAACCGTCTGTCTGCCTCCCAACATCCCTGAGTCCTTGCAGGTTCTCTGGCTAGAAACCACAGTTGTTTTCAGAAGGTTTAGTCGAGAGGGTTAAAGCCTCTGTTTGCCCGAAGATAAGATCTGAAGGTTGCCAGTTCGAGAACACTGGAAGTCTCCGTGAGCGGCAGACCTTGAGAAGTGCGACTGATAAGAGCTGTCTCCAGCTGCCTGTGAGAGAGGAGTTGTGCTGGGCCAGCTGTTTCTTTGGTGGGAGCAGAGAAGCCGCTTATCAGCCAGCAGGAAGGCAGTCCTGCAGCCAGAAAGAAAGACTAGACCACGAAAGTTCCATCTGTATGTTGTTTGTAGTTCTTGAAAAATAGAACTTCTTTGTAATTTGTAAAAACCCCTTGGGGGTTTAGAGAAATAAAGCCTGCCTATGTAAACCGCCTTGAATTAAAAGCCAGAGGAGCAACCTAATGATCAAGAAAGGCAGTATATAAATACTTGCATTGTTATTATTATTATTTCCATAGAAAGGCTTAAACTGGTTGAGGCTAAACTCACTTTTAACAGCTGTGGATAAGTTCTGGGAGAGGATGGACACACACACACACACACACACACACACACAACCACAAAGGCTCAAAGAAACACAAAGGCAGCCCACGGAGTTTGGGGACAGACACCCAGTTGGAGCCTCCCTTCTGTTAATTCTTACCCAGTGAGGCGCCACCTCCATCCCCCTCCTGCACAATCCACCTGAACAGCGGCCTCTCGCTGGCGTCCGACGGATCCTGCTCTGCCTCGGGGACCACTTCAAAGACTGGCTGCGCCTGAAACCACAGAGCGTGGGAAAAGGATGACCAGAGAGGCCCATGAGGGCCCTGCAAGGAAAGGCTGCACCTCCCCAGTGCTAGAAGGGATAGAGTTGATAGAGGGGTGTTCTTTTCCCTCTCTCAAAACACCAGTATACGCTAAAACTGAGGGTTGGGAGAGCTAAAACAGACAAAAGGAAGTACTTTTTTACCCAGCGGGTAGTTAATCTGTGGAACTCTTTGCCAGAGGAGGTGGTGATGGCATCTGGTCTGGATGCCTTTAGGAGGGGACTGGACGGATTTCTGGAGGAAAGGTCCATCGTGGGCTACAGGCCATGATGGGTTGTGCAACCTCCTTACAAAGGTGGAGGGCTACTGGTACCGGGTACAAGGGAGTGGCAACAGGATGCAAGCATCTTGTTGTCTCATGCCTCCCTGGGGCACCTGGTGGGCCGCTGTGAGATACAGGAAGCTGGACTAGATGGGCCTTTGGTCTGATCCAGCAGGGCTCTTCTTATGTTCTTATGTAATTTGGCCCCCACCAGAAAACGACACACTGCCAAGGCTCAAGCAGGCCAATTTCCTCTCCCCCAGCCCTATTTTGACGCTGGGTTTTCCCCCACTTCAACCCTGGAGTCCATCAGCTGTTTGGGTCACCCCCTTCACTTTTTCATGCTCCTGCACAACCACGTACTCCCTCAAGGATGCAGAACCACCACTTATTTTGGGGTTACCTTGTTTGCTCCAGACTGACTGGCACTCCAACCAGCCAAGTCTGCCATGCGTCTATATTATGGGACTCCTGCCAACCTAGCAGTTCGAAAGCACGTAAAAATGCAAGTAGATAAATAGGCACCACTTCGGTGGGAAGGGAACGGCGTCCTGTGCACTAACGGCGTTCCGTGCACATGTTCCGTGGACATGCCGGCCACATGACCACGGAAGCTTGTCCTTGGACAAAACGCCGGCTCTACAGGCGTAGAAGCAGAGTAGAGATGAGCACCACCCCCTACAGTCAGCCACGACTAGACCATTTGGTCGTGGGGAAACCTTTACCTTTTTCTATTATGGGACAAAGAAAGAACGTTCTTGTAGCATGGGCCCTTTGAAGGATTTCCAGAGAGGGCCAAGCAAGGGGGTTTGGGTGGGGTGTTAAGAATATAAGAAGAGCCCTGCTGGATCAGGCCAAAGGCCCATCTAGTCCAGCTTCCTGTATCTCACAGCGGCCCACCAGGTGCCCCAAGGAGGCAGGAGACAACAAGATGCCTGGATCCTGTTGCCACTCCTTGCACCCGGTACTCTGAAGTAGCCCACCACCTTTGTAAGGAGGTTGCACAATCCATCATTGTCTGTGACAGCTCAGGAGAGAGATCTCGGGGTGCTGGTGGACAATTCAATGAAGGTATCGACCCAGTGTGCGTCAGCAATTAAGAAGGCCAATTCCATGCTTGGGGTCATTAAAAAAGGGGTTGAGAATAAAACAGCCAATATTATCATGCCATTGTACAAATCAATGGTAAGGCCACACCTGGAATATTGTGTCCAGTTCTGGTCGCCGCATCTCAAAAAGGACATAGTGGAGCTGGAAAAGGTGCAGAAGAGAGCGACAAAAATGATTACGGGGCTGGGGCACCTCCCTTATGAAGAAAGACTGCAGCGTTTGGGGCTCTTCAGTCTAGAAAAAAGGCGCCTGAGGGGGGACATGATTGAGACATACAAAATTATGCATGGAAGGGATAGAGTCGATAGAGGGATGTTCTTTTCCCTCTCTCAAAACACCAGAACCAGGGGGCATCCACTAAAGCTGAGGGTTGGGAGAGTCAAAACAGATAAAAGGAAGTACTTTTTTACCCAGCGGGTGGTTAATCTGTGGAACTCTTTGCCACAGGAGGTGGTGATGGCATCTGGTCTTGATGCCTTTAAGAGGGGATTGGACAGATTTCTGGAGGAAAGGTCCATCGTGGGCTATAGGCCATGATGGATTGTGCAACCTCCTAACAAAGGTGGTGGGCTACTGGTACCGGGTGCAAGGGAGTGGCAACAGGATGCAAGCATCTTGTTGTTTCATGCCTCCCTGGGGCACCTGGTGGGCCGCTGTGAGATACAGGAAGCTGGACTAGATGGGCCTTTGGCCTGATCCAGCAGGGCTCTTCTTATGTTCTTATGTTCTTATCATTGCCTATAGCCCACGATGGACCTTTCCTCCAGAAATCCGTCCAATCCCATCTTAAAGGCATCCAGACCAGATGCCATCACCACCTCCTGTGGCAAAGAGTTCCACAGATTAACTACCCGCTAATAAGTAAAATAAGTAATAAGTAAAAAAAAAGTACTTCCTTTTATCTTTTTATCTTCCTTTTCATCTTCCTTTTAACTCTTCCAACCCTCAGTTTTAGCGGCTGTCCCCTGGTTCTGGTGTTTTGAGAGAGGGAAAAGAACATCCCTCTATCGACTCTATCCCTCCCGTGAATAATTTTGTATGTCTCAATCATGTCCCCCCTCAGGCGCCTTTTTTCTAGGCTGAAACAGTTGTCAGAAACAGCTGCTCACTTTCTCAATCTCCTGGGCGAAACAGCCTCACCTGTTCCTCTTCCTGCTTCTTGTCCTCAGCTTGACTGAGCAGGAAAACCTCCGCCAGGCCTACCGCTTGGGAGCTGGTCTCGGGCCCGCATTCCCGGACCCAGCTCTCAATCTCCGGCGGCAGAACAGTCAGGAACTGCTGCAGGATTGTCAGGTCTGAGATCTGAGCCTTTGTGCTTTGCCGGGCCTTCAGCCACTGATGGCAGAGATGATGGAGCCGGCTGCAAACCTCTCGGGGCCCCTCGGCCTTCTGGAGGCAGATCTGCCACACACGCTGGTGCTGTGAATCGGAGCCAAGGGGATCTTCCCGCAGGATCTTCTGGGCTGCTTTTTCCCAGAAATCTTCACAAGCATCAGGGCCTCTCCCTGCCTTGAAGTCAGCTGAATCTTCCTCATCCATCACCATGGCTTGTACATGATGCCCTCCAGCAGGATCAAGGGATCACTTTGTCTTTCTCCCAAAAGGCAGACACTGCTGTCATCTGCGGGCCAAAACGTTAATACGTTGTCAGAGGCGTTTCTACAGGGAGAGCAAAGCTCTAAGTGTTGCAAGGAGCCTTACCCTGTCATGTAAATCCCTCCTCTCCCTTGCTGCTGTAGCCAGTAAGCAACGCCAAGATTGGCTAAAACGGTGCAGGAGAGGAGTGATTTCCACTGCAAGGTAAGGCTTCTTGCAAAACTTAGAGCTTTGCCATCCCTGTAGAAACGCCACTGTACATTGTTCTATGTATGAAGGAGAAAGAGGGCACAATAGAGAGACTTTAGTCAAATTCTCCACCCCATGCATACAGCTTTTCTCCCACCCTCACAGCAACTATAACGTAGGTCATCCTGTGAAACGGACTGGGAGTAAATTAAGGGTAAAAATAAGGGCATAGGATCTATGGGGATCTGCTACTACAACATGCAACAGTGGCTGCCACATTGGAAGGCTTTTAAAGGAGATGAGACACATTCCAGGAGGTAGGCGTGGCAAGTTTATCTGTGGCTACTAGCTGATTTTTCGAATTATGGTGCTGGAGAAGACTCTTGAGAGTCCCCTGGACTGCAAGGAGATCCCATCGGTCAGTCCTCCAGGAAGTCAAGCCTGATTGCTCCCTGGAAGGACAAATCCTGAAGCTGAAGCTCCAGTACTTTGGCCACCTCATGAGAAGAGAGGACTCTTTAGAAAAGACCCTCATGCTGGGAAAGATGGAAGGCCAAAGGAGAAGGGGGCAGCAGAGGATGAGATGGTTAGACAGTGTCACCGAAGCGATGAACATGAAATGGACAGGGAGGCCTGGCGTGCTGCGGTCCAGGGGGTCACAAAGAGTCGGACACAACTTAGCGACTGAACAACAACTAGCTGATTAGCACACATTGCCTCCACATGCAGAGATGCCCATGGCGGCTGTTGAGTCCATGGTTGCTGAGAAGAAAGATGTGCCTACGTCTGGGCTTTCCAGAGGCATCAGTTTGGCCACTGTAGGAAAGAGGATGCTGGACTAGGCAGGCCATTGGCCCAATCCAGCAGGGCATTTTTTTCATTCCTCATACCCTTGAGATAGGAAAGTGCTTTATAAGACAAGGAGCCAGATTCCAGCAGCAGTGAAGTCTTTTCTTCATAGGGTGGGACGCAAAGAAAAGGAGAAAGAGAGACTGGGGAGGGCAGGTTCCTTCTTTTACTGCAGGTCAAAGTCTTCCACCTGGCTAAGGCTTGCAAAATGCAGCACCTCTACCTGGCAATTCCGCCCCCCAAGGAGGACACAATTGTGACATATAAAATTATGCAGGTGATGGATAGAGGGATATTCTTTTCCCTTTCTCACAACACCAGAACCAGGGGACAGCCACTCAAATTGCGTGTTGGGAGAGTGAGAACAGGTAAAAGGAAATACTTTTTTTTTTAAACCAGCGGGTGATGAATCTGTGGAACTCCTTGCCACAGGAGGTGGGGATGGGATCTGGCCTAGGTGCCTTTCAAAGGGGATTGGACAGATTTCTGGAGGAAAAGTCCATCATGGGCTATAAGCCATGATGGGTGGTGCAACCTCCTTACTTCAGAAAGCCAGGTGCAAGGGAATGGCCACAGGATGCAGGCATCTTGTTGTCCTATGTGCTCCCTGAGGCATCTGGGGGGCCACTCTGCGGTGCAGGAAGCTGGACTAGATGGGCCCCCTTTAGCCTGATCCAGCAGAGGTCTTTCTGATGGAGCCCCCCACACACTCGCTTGCTGCCCCCTTTTGCATCAGCTATCCCCTTTCCTCCCATAGACCTCTCAGTCAGGCGCTTTCCGCTTCCTCCATGGGGCAAAGGCAAGTTACTGTGCCTTGGAAGTGGTTCTAGCCTGTGGTGTTCCTAGGGGGAGGCATGCTTTGCAGGAGCCTGAGCTCCAGGGTCCCCTCCTCCTTGCTTTCACAGCCATTCGCGGCTTAGCATCCTGCAAAGCATCCCCCCAGGAACGTCACTGGCTCCTGAGCCCCTCCCTTGGGGCGCAGCGTGTGTGGAGATCGCTCTCCCCCTCCCTGCAGCGCCCTCCACGCGGGTCTCAGCAGAGCCTCCGCCCTGCCCTGCCCTGCCCTGCCCAGGAGTCTCCCCAGGGCTCCACTTCCGGCCCTCCTCCCTTCCCTCTACCTACGTCCAGGCAGCACCGACCATGGAGTTATAATAAGCACCGACCGGACCAACCTCGTCAAGCGCAGCGGAAACATAGAGTAATTATCACTAGAGAGGGCATGACGTCACAAACTTGAAGCTTCCGGGTATAACCACGCCCCTTTTTCCCCTTTCCCATCCCTCTTCCCTCCTCCCAGCGTCCAATCAGCGAGCGCCTTGTGATTGGGCCACGCCCCTTTCCTTCCCTCAGTCCCCTTCACAGCCGCTGGTATGTTCAGTAATATAATTCTGCGGAATTAAACCTTGGAATTGCATATTAACTCATAATATGGTTACCACTGATGTTTCTCCACGATCACACGTTGTTATTTTGGTAAGTTTTTGCTTCAGGAGTAAACGATTCAGCCCGAAACATCATGCGAAAACCCATTGGAAATCATTGGAATCAGCATTGTTGTGGGTATATTTACGTCACAGCTAACCCCGCCCCCTGGATTCACTCGCTGGCCTATCTAGTTAATGGGATGGCCACCCTTTGAGCGGAAACAGCTCCGGCATAGAACGGCGGGCGGAAGCGGAGCCGAAACCGCGTCCCCGCGCTCTGCCCCGCCCCTTTTCGAACGTTCGCAGCCCCTCTAGGATTCTCGGCTCTCTCCCCTTAACTCTGAACTGGAAGCTGCGCTGCCACCGCTAGCAGGACTCGACCAAGGACTCGACCTACCGGGCAGGGAAAGTGTTGCACGCCCGGAAAAATCTGGTCCAGAGGCCGGAGTCAAAGGGCAGGCCCGGGGCGCTGCTGCAGCCGAAGGGCTCTTGTGCAGCCTTCTTCTTGCAGAGGAACCGAAGCGGAGAACGCAGAGCATCAGGCTCTGAGGGAGGCCAGCTGAGACATTGCTCTAGGGGTCCAGACAAGGTCTCCAAGCTAGGGAGGGGGGCAGGTCCGGCCTGCCACCAGATTTTGGGCTGGGGCACCTCCCTTATGAAGAGAGACTGCAGCGTTTGGGGCTCTTCAGCCTAGAAAAAAGGTGCCTGAGAGGGGACATGATTGAGACATACAAAATAATGCACGGAAGGGAGAGAGTCGATAGAGGGATGTTCTTTTCCCTCTCTCAAAACACCAGAACCAGGGGGGCATCCGCTAAAGCTGAGGGTTGGGAGAGTTAAAACAGAGAAAAGGAAGTACTTTTTTACCCAGCGGGTGGTTAGTCTGTGGAACTCTTTGCCACAGGAGGTGGTGATAGCATCTGGTCTGGATGCCTTTAAGAGGGGATTGGACGGATTTCTGGAGGAAAGATCCATCATGGGCTATAGGCCATGATGGATTGTGCAACCTCCTTACATTAGTAGTAGGCTACTTCAGCGTACCGGGTGGAAGGGAGTGGCAACAGGATGCAAGCATCTTGTTGTCTCGTGCCTCCCTGGGGCACCTGGTGGGCCGCTGTGAGATACAGGAAGCTGGACTAGATGGGCCTTTGGCCTGATACAGCAGGGCTCTTCTTATGTTCTTATGACCAGGTTACCTTAACCCTTCTGGGATGCGATCCCACGTCTCCTCTATGGTCATCACCACCACCATCTGAAGCCAAGGAGACGGTGTCTGGGGCAGGGCCTTCTCTGTTACAGCACCACCCCTCTGGAACCAACTACTGGAGCATCTGCAGACAGCCCCTATAGACATTATCCTGTGGGGTTTAAAAACATTTATTTTGCTTGGCATTCAAGGAGGGTGGCAGAGCCTCCTAGGACCCCTTTTAATGTTCTGTGGCTGCTTTTGTCACGGCTTTTAGGTCACTGCTTTTTACATATTTTTAGTCGGCTCCAGTATAATTTTAAATGGCTTTTTTGTGTGTTTTTATTCGTTGAATTATTTTTAATCCTTATGCTGTACACTCGCCACCTTCAGCCTAGGAAAGGGTGGTGTAGAAACCTTTTAAATAAATAACTTGTTGCTTCAGCGGACGGCAAACTGCAAATGAAATGCAGGAAAGTAACCGGAGAGGCCGGCAGTGTTTGCAAAAGCAAGAGTTTGCAGCTTCGCAGCCCCGCGTAGCAGAAGATCCAAGCCATAAGGGGTGCCGATGCCCATAGCAGGAAGGGTAGAACCTAGAATGGTGCAAGCTGGTCAGAGCAAGAGGAACCTTGCTGGAGGAATTCAGTGGACCTTTACCAGCGAGGAGAAGCCCGCTGCCCCCAGAAGCTGGGACAGTGTCTGCAACATGCTCCAGAGGGGAAATGGACTTTCAAGGAACCAACTTGTTCATTCAGAAAGTTACTGGGTCTGAACCTAGCACCGCTCCCTTCCATTCACACAAGCCTCTTTCCAAAGTGCCTCCCAGCCTGGTTTTTTGTTCCGAGCATCCCTCCCTCCGTGTCTGAGGGCGCAATCCTAACCTGGAGTTGGGCCGGCACAGTTAGGCCAGCAGAGATTGGCTAGCACCAGGGCCACCGTAAAGCACATTTGGACCACTCTTGGGAGTCGGGGAGGATGGTGCATGTCTGTGGGATAGAGGAAGGATAGAGGAAGGGATAGAGTTGATAGAGGGATGCTCTTTTCCCTCTCTCAAAGCACCCGAACCAGGGGGCATCTGCTAAAACTGAGGGTTGGGAGAGTTAAAACAGATAAAAGGAAGTACTTTTTTACTCAGCGGGTAGTTAATCTGTGGAACTCTCTGCCACAGGAGGTGGTGATGGCATCTGGTCTGGATGCCTTTAAGAGGGGATTGGACGGATTTCTGGAGGAAAAGTCCATTGTGGGCTATAGGCAATGATGGGTTGTGCAACCTCCTTACATTAGTAGTAGGCTACTTCAGAGTACCGGATGTAGGGGAGTGGCAACAGGATGCAAGCATCTTGTTGTCTCATGCCTCCCTGGGGCACCTGGTGGGCCGCTGTGAGATACAGGAAGCTGGACTAGATGGGCCTTTGGCCTGATCCAGCAGGGCTCTTCTCATGTTCTTATGATGTGTTTACTTATTATACATCCTTTCTCCATTTAAGCAGGGCACAGTTTCTTTGTACAGGTCCCATTTATCTTTCATCCTGAATCATATACAGATTACAGAAAAGATCCAAGTAAAACGTTTTCATTCATTCATTTATACTGGGTTTTTTTTAACCTGCAAAACTCTGTAAAATATATGATGTGGCCCTTGTACTGAAATGCCTGGTCTAGACCAGTATCCTGTTGCCACTCCTTTGCACCTGGCATTCAGGAGCACCCTACATCACGCTTACCCAGTTGTAGTGAAGGCAAGGGGCTGCTTGACCCGGGAGCTCAGTCTCTGCAAAGCATCCCGCCCCCCAAGGAAGGAACCTTCTAAGACAAGGAGCAGACAGCTGCTGTCAAGTCTTTTCTTCTTAGGGTGGGGCACAAAGGAAAGGAGGAAGGAGAGACTGGGGGTGGACAGCTTCCTTCTCTCTCCTGCGGGCTGCAAGCCAAGGTCTTGCCAATTCCCCCTGAGGGAGGACATGGTCGAGACATGAGATTATGTAGGTGATGGACAGAGGGATGTTCTTTTCCCTCTCTCACAACACCAGAACCGGGGGACATCCACTCAAATTAAGGGTTGGGAGACAAGTGTTGGTGATGACCTTTAAAGTCCTACACAGCATAGGAACTTGAGACATACAAAATCATGCACGGAAGGGATAGAGTCGATAGAGGGATGTTCTTTCCCCTCTCTCAAAACACCAGAACCAGGGGGCATCTGCTGAAACTGAGGGTTGGGAGAGTTAAAACCGAAAAAAGGATGTACTTGTTTACCCAGCGGGTAGTTAATCTGTGGAACTCTCTGCCACAGGAGGTGGTGATGGCATCTGGTCTGGATACCTTTAAGAGGGAATTGGGCAGATTTCTGGAGGAAAAGTCCATCGTGGGCTATAGGCCAAGCATCTTGTTGTCTCCTGCCTCCCTGGGGCACCTGGTGGGCCGCTGTGAGATACAGGAAGCTGGACTAGATGGGCCCACTTTGGCCTGATCCAGCAGGGCTCTCCTTATGTTCTTAACAGAGCACAAGGAGCACAGGAAGGGTTTTGGTGTGAGGTTTTGTAGCACGGAAGTGGCAGACCCGAGACAGGATTAGGTGCTGGTCCAGGTTGCGCCACCTGAGAAGGCTCCAGGTTCACTCCACAGTGGCACCTCCAGACGGGGCTAGGAAACGCCCTGCCTGAAAACCCCGGAGAACTGCTGCGTCAGGACGTGTTGCACTATTTGTCTATGTGAAGGCAGAGCCGTTCCACGACTGGCCAGTTCAGTGCCTGATCCTTCTGCCCGCTGCTACAGTCCCTTCGTAGCATGTTCCGGACCCTTCCCTTCTTAGGGGCTCCTTTGCCCCCCAGAGCTGGGGGCACCTCCCCAGTCCAGATCCAGTCAGAGCCACATTCCCAGCCCCCCTCCCTCCAGGGCGCAGTATCTCTTCACCAGGCTTGGGACAGAGACAAAACAGCCTTGCTGGGATCTGTGACACTTTTTATTAAAAAGAAATTGGGAAAATGAGAACTCCAGCTTGTTAAAAAAAAAAACCTCAGCTAAAAATGCACAGAATCTGCAGCTGCTTTTCAGATTAAAAAGCCAGGCTGGATGAACCGTCAGAGCTGGGGCTAAGACAAGACGTGTAGCAGAGTCACTCTTTTTTAAAAGGGCGGCTTTGGGGTGCCATCAATACTTGCTGCAAACTGATAGCCCTGAACCCCTTAGCTAGGTTGATAGGGCTGACACGAACATACAGCCAATCCTCGTTGTATGCAAATTCGCTTACCTGCAAGGGGCAAAACTGCTACTTTATCTGTGACTCTGTTCTCCTTATTCACTATACAAAGACCTTCCCGAAGATGCAGACCTTTAGAATGGCACCTGTGACAAGCACTGACCCCCTTTAAAATGGCTGGCAGAAGCATCTGTTTAATGGGGCAGGACGTCTAGCTGAGAGGGTAAAAGCCACAGTCATGCCCGAAGATAAGATCTGAAGGTCGCCAGTTTGAGAACACTGGAAGTTTCCGTGAGCGGCAGACCTCGAGAATGCGGCTGATAAGATCTGAGCTGTGTCCGGCTGCCTGTGAGAGAGGAGTTGTGTCGGGCCAGCTGTTTCTTGGTGAGAGCAAGTTGTTTATCAGCCGGCAGGAAAGCAATCATGCGGCTAAGAAAGAAAGGCTGGACTTGAAAGTGTCAAGCAGTTCTTGTAAGATTAGAAGTATTTGTGATTGTAAAAACCCTTTGGGTTTAGAAATGCCTGCCTATGTAAACCGCTTTGAATAAAGTCAAAAGAGCAATCTAATGACCAAGAAAGGCAGTATATAAATACTGTATTATTATTGTTATTGTTATTATTATTATGGGTCCATTCTGAAGCTCCCTGCAGCCTCTGGAAGGTCTCTGCAGCATTCAGAGATCTTTTGGCCCTTCCTGCTACACTCTGCTGGCTTCTTGAGGGGGTCTGCAGGATTCGTCTGATGGCAGATAAGGTAACTCTTGCACCTAACCCCATTGATCCCGGAGGACAGTGATGGCGAACCTACGACACGCGTGTCAAAGGCGACACACCATAACATTTTGGCTGACACACCAGCATTCACCAACACCTGACAACAACCGAGTTTAATTTACTTGTATTTCAGTTTTGTAATGAAATTATTTGATGTTTGATATTTCTTTATATAATACACAGCATCACACACAATTGGACTGTATTTTTTAAGAAATAAATGAATATGTAAAGAATAGTTTCTCTTTTGTTTGGGGGTGGGTGACACACAAGTAGAGTCAAGTTGGGCATTTTCTGAATTTTTGACACACCAAGCCCAAAAGGTTCGCCATCACTGCCATAGGATCAATGATTCGTGATCTGCAGATTCACTACCCACAAGAGTTTCCAGGAACCTAACCCTAGCAGATAATGACTGACTGTATATTAATCTCAATGGGAGCTAGAAACTTAGTTAGTCTTATTAACGTTATGTTAAGACACTCTGTCAAGCAACTCTTGCTAACTGACAATTCTTATCTTACCTAACTGGATTCTTTTCATGGTTACCTAAAGAGAGAAAATGACAAAACTGCATTTGCTATCTTGTTCGTGAAGCAATCATTTCATGGTCTGAACAAACGTCATCTGCTCACTGAGAAATACAGTAAAGCAGTCCAGACTCTCTACTGGATTTGAATTATGGGTCAGAGGGTTCGGGAAAGGAACAGCTTCTGAACCAAGAGGGGGAGGAGCCCAGTGACTGTGGATGGGGTCTTCATTCCAACACCCCATGTGGGTGGACTGATGAGAAACCAGGTTCCTTTTCTCACTGAAACTTTTCCCGCACTCCAAGCATTTGTAGGGCTTCTCTCCAGTGTGCGTCATGTAATGTCTCAGGAGGTGAGCTTTTTTACGGAAGTTTTCTCCACAATCAGAGCATTTGTACGGTTTCTCCCCTGTGTGAGTTCTCTGATGGGAAGCCAAGTTTGTACTTGTACTGAAGCTCTTTCCGCACTCTGAGCAACTATATGGTTTCTCCCCTGTGTGAATCCTTCTGTGTGAAGTCAGGCTTGTACTCGTACTGAAGCTCTTCCCACACTCCAAGCATGTATATGGTTTCTCCCCTGTGTGAGTTCTCTGATGATAAATAAGGCCTGAGTTCTGAGAGAAACTCTGTCCACACTCTAAGCACGTAAACGGTTTCTCCCCTGTGTGCGTCCTTTGATGTGCTGTGAGGGTTGTGCTATGACCAAAACACTTTCCACACTCCAAGCATCTAAATGGTTTCTCACCAGTATGAGTTCTTTGATGTAAAGTAAGGTTTGTATTCTGGCTGAAGCACTTTCCACACTCCAGACATTTAAACGGTTTCTCCCCTGTATGGATTCTATGATGTGAAGTAAGCTGTGACCTATGACTAAAACGCTTGCCACACTCCAAACAAGCATATGGTTTCTCACCTGTGTGAATTCTTTGGTGCCTAATTAGTGTTGTCTTCTGACAGAAGCTCTTTCCACACTCCAAACAGGTATATGGTTTCTCCCCTGTGTGAATTCTTTGGTGTGTAATGAGTGCTGCACTCTGACAGAAGCTCTTTCCACATTCCAAGCATGTATATGGTTTCTCCCCCGTGTGGATTCTGTGGTGCCTAATTAGAGCTTTCCTCTGACTGAAGCTTTTTCCACATTCTGAGCATTTAAAAGGTTTCTCCTCTGTGTGTATTTTCAAATGAGCAGTAAGGCTTGATTTAGAACTGAAGCTTTTCCCGCACACAGAGCACTTATTACTTTCCTTTGCTTTGTTGATTTTTTCTTGGACTGAGAGTTCATCAAAGTCCCCATCTTGAGCAGCAGAGGATTTATTCCTCTTTTTCTGTTTTGCTTCAGTTTTCCTTTGTGGATGTTCTTCTTTACATCCAGATCTTTCCAGCATAATACCTGGTGGTTTTCCTTCCTTGCTCTTCGAGCCATCCCCTGCTTCAACAGAAAGAGAAAACTGGTAAGAGCCGGAGGGAGAAATTCTCAGGTCAAGCAACTAATCCAATTAACGGCTACTATACTGTGAATAGCAAAATAGGTAAGTTAAAAGAAGATCTCTGCCATGCATTAAATAGCCTCTGCCAGCTATTTAACTCCAACCAGGATTGTGAGAAGACAGTATGCCATAGCTCAGCTGTGAAGCTCTCTGAGTCATCTGGTCCAGGCAGTGATCTCATGCACCCACTACGCACCACTACGCGAGTACTGGTTCCTAGAAGTTGAGCTGGCCCCACCCACTCAAAAGCTGGCCCCGTTGGCTGGTTGGCTCAGCAGCTGAGAAGCTGTCATGACCTCACTTCTGGCTATGACCTCACTTCCTGCCATGACATAGCTTCCAGCTTACGATGTCACTTCCGGTGGGCGGACTCCGACAAGTGCCAATCAAAAGTGAGTACCTGCTCCTAAATCATTTGGATGACACCACTGGGTCCAGGTACTATTTCACAGCCCAATACTCCTGAAATGGTTGTCATACAGGTAAAAACCCACCTCACCCATGTTCCTCAGACTTAAGAACATAAGAAGAGCCTCACTGGATCAGGCCTTTGACAGCGTTGGAGTGTGGCACGGACGAAGGGCCACAAACTCCTGTAGCGCAATTCCACAGCCCAGTCCCAGCAGAACTGGCTAAAAGGAAGTTGGGTGCTAATGGGTCACCTGGCCACAGTGACCCACGCCCTAGTGACATCTAGATTAGATTACTGCAATGCGCTCTACGTGGGGCTGCCTTTGAAGACGGTCCGGAAATTACAACTAGTGCAGAACGCGGCGGCTCGGGTGGTTGCTGGGGCACATCGGTTTGACTCTGTCGAGCCGTTGCTTCGGCGACTACACTGGCTGCCGGTTCTGTTCCGGGCCAAATTCAAAGTGCTGGTTTTGACCTTTAAAGCCCTTTATGGCTCGGGCCTGGGGTATTTAAGGGACCGCCTCCTTCCATACAATCCTGCCCATACTCTTAGATCATCTTGGGGGGGGGCCCTTTTGACTGTGCCGCCACCAGGAGAGGGTGGCGGCCTGTAAGAGAGCCTTCTCGGCGGTGGCACCCCAACTTTGGAATACCCTCCCCTTAGAATTAAGAACTGCTCCCTCTTTGGCGGTATTTCGGCAGAGCCTGAATTAATTATTATTATTATTATTATTATTATTAATAATAATAATAATAATAATAATAATAATAATAATAATAATAATAATAATAAATGAGAGACAACAGCTGTAATTTCAGCCTTCATCACCTTTGTCGACAAAGGAGGAGAACGTGCCCAGTGAGGCCAGATTCTGGAAGTTCTCCTCCATGACCTCCGCGTGCAGGGCTCTCTGGGCCGCATCCAGCAGGGCCCACTCCTCCTCCGTGAAATGCACAGCCACCTCCTCAAAGGTCAATGCACTCTGTGAGAAGAAGAAGAAGAAAAGCCATTGTCTCCCTGCAGCTATCAGAAGATGCCTTTGGCTTCTGGCGCGAGCTGAAAACAAAGCTCAACCCTCCCCAGAAGCCAAGGGAAGGAGCCAGATTCCTTCAGGTCCAGGGAGATCCCTGGGGGGTTGAGGTGGGTCTGCCCTTCTCCTCCGGGATTCCCCCCTACCTCGTCAGACTGTATAGAAGCTTCTTCCACTCCGGCATAATAAAGAGAGGAGCCAGTGTGTCCTGGGGGCTCGCTTCCATCACCTGTGAGGGACAGAACAACAACAACAATTAATTAATTGGTATTTATATACCGTCTTTCTTGGTCATCAGATTGCTCCTTTGACCTTAATTCAAGGCGGTTTACAGAGGCAGGCATTTTCTAAACCGCGATTTTACAAATCACAAAGTTCTAATCTTTCAAGAACGACTACATGCAGATGACACTTTCATCGTCCAGTCCTTCTTTCTCGCCGCACGATTGCCTTCCGCCGGCTGATAAACTGCTTCTTTGCTCTCACCAAAAAGCAGCTGGCTGCCCAGCACAACTCCCCTCTCACAGGCAGCTGAGACAGCTCAGATCTTATCAGCCGCATTCTCGAGGTCTGACCCACATGGAAGCTTCTGGTGTTCTCAAACTGGCGACCTTTGGATCTTATCTTCTGGCATGACTGCGGCTTTAACCCTTTCGACTAGACCTTCTGCCAAGGGTGGTGGACAATATTTGACCTCCTTTACATGCACTGAATATTTCACTTCTTCATGGGGACAAAAATGTCTCTCCAGGTTGGCTGTTGGGCATGATTCAAATTTGGCAACGACAAACATCAACAGCGGAAGTCCATAGATGCCACCGAACAGCCATGCACAGTGACATGAATCCATGTGGGGGAACAGTGAAAGTCCATGGATTTCAGTCGTGTGTGTGTGTGTGTGTGTGTGTGTGTGTGTGTGTGTGTGTGTGTGTGTGTGAGAGAGAGAGAGAGAGAGAGAGAGAGAGAGAGAGAGAGAGATGAAACCCATTCCTGTATTGGAAAAGGCAGGAGATACCCTGAGGAGATAGGGAATGGTATCAGCAGTGGCCCCTTGTCCCAGATTACCTAGGAAGTACAGGGTTAATCCCAGAGCTTCTGCAAGCCTCAGGAGCACAGCTGCAGGCTGATGAGGGCCCTGGCTAGGAAGGGATTAGCACAGGTGCAAATGGGTGTGGCTGAAGAGCTAGAGCCTGCCCAGCAACAGACACAGATTGGCCTGCCTCAGTCTAAAGTTGGAGCTGCAGTAGGTTAGCACCAGGTAGATGCTGGATGGACAGGTTGGGACTGGCCAATGGATGGATTGTTAAAGGATTGGATAAAGGAAGGTAAGAAGGCTGTGGGAAGTTGTTGTATGGCTGCCACACCCCTGAAGCCACCAAGTGGAGGAGGCAGTTGTGGCTTAGGTAAGCTGACTGCCTATTGTTTTGTGGTGCCAAGTTAGACTTAGGGTATCTTGAGCTAAGCCGGTGATGAGGGCAGTCCGGAGGAGGCTGGCTAGCCGGTGAACCCAAGCAAGGCTGCTGGATGAGAGGAGGCCCAGTGGGTGAAGGAACCCCTCCCTCTTGCCTATCTCTGAGGCTGCTCTGGAGGGGAAACTAGTTAGCCTAGTGTGGGCATCAGGGCCCAGCAGGGAGTTTCTGGCAGAACAACCCCCTTAACGCTTACCTGGGGAAGTGGCTCCATGGTCACTCTCCTCCACGATCCACCGGAACGGGAGACTTGGGCTGGAGCCAGACTGAGTCTTCCTGAGCTCAGGGAAGTTGGGGGCCACGTCTGCAAACTGTCCCTGCTCCTGAAACAGAGAACAGGGAGTGGGATTAGGGAAGGAAGGTGCAGGGTTAGGGTGGAGAGCATGGGATGGCTCCTCCTTGGCAGGGATTCAGAAAGTGTGTGTGTGTGTGTGTGACGGCAGAAATAGTTAACTGAGGGTTTTGGGAATATATGCTTCTCTTAAGAACATAACATAAGAACATAAGAAGAGCCCTGCTGGATCAGGCCAAAGGCCCATCTAGTCCAGCTTCCTGTATCTCACAGCGGCCCACCAGGTGCCCCAGGGAGGCATGAGACAACAAGATGTCTGCATCCTATTGCCACTCCCTTGCACCTAGTACTCTGAAGTAGCCTACTACTAATGTAAGGAGGTTACAACCCATCATTGCCTATAGCCCACGATGGACCTTTCCTCCAGAAATCCGTCCAATCCTCTTAAAAGGCATCTAGACCAAATGCCATCACCACCTCCTGTGGCAAAGAGTTCCACAGATTAACTACCCGCTGGGTAAAAAAGTACTTCCTTTTACCTGTTTTAACCCTCCCAACCCTCTTTGTTGTTTTGTGTGCTTTGTGTACTGAAACCTGGAAGGTCCCTTGGATGGCTCCACTGCCTTGCAGTGAGAGAGGCTTTCCTCTTAACACGGTGCCTTGTTCCAAATAAAATCTTCCTACTTAAAGACTGGGCTTAGTACTCTTTTCCCGTGGGAGACTGCGCCCTGGGGGGTAACTGCACTTGAAACCAGTACTGAGACTTGTGGCAGAAGGGTAGCTGGGACTCCTTCGGCATCCTCGCAGTGGGACTGGAGGTGCCTTTGAAGCGGGGAACCAAGAATGGCTGTGAGACAGAGCTCAGGATGGGCTGTCTGCCCAGCTAAGGAGGTTCAGCTGTAAGAGGTGCTCAATGTAACCCAACTTGCACAAGTCCTCAATCACAGTGTGCACACGTGTGTGTGTGTGTGTGTGTGTGTGTGTGTGTGTGTGATTATGATTTATTATTATTTATTCAATTTCTATCCCGCCTTTCTGCCCGAGGGCACCCAGTGCAGCCGCCGAAGCAACGGCCTGACAGAGTCGAACCGCCGAGCCCCAGCAACCCCCCCGAGCAGCCGCGTTCTGCACTAGCTGCAGTTTCTGGAAGATATATGCGTTTCCCCAGCCCCTCGGCACCGCGTGGATGAAAAGCTCTCTCACCTGCTGCTCCTCCTGCTTGATGTCCTCCGCCTGGCTCAGGAGGAAGCCTTCGGCCAGCGCTACGGCCTGGGCGCTGCTCTCCGCCCCGCACTCCCGCACCCAGCGCCCCACCTCCGGGGGCAGGACGGCCAGGAGCTGCTCCAGCACCACCAGGTCCAGCATCTGGTTCTTCGTGAGCTGCTCGGGCTTCAGCCACCGGCAGCAAAGGGCGTGGAGGCGGTGGCAGAGGTCTCTGGGGCCCTCCGCGTCCCAGTACTGGACCCGCCTGAAGCTCTGCGGCTGCACGTCTGAGCCGGCGGCATCCTCACGCGGGCTCTTCTGCAGGGCCCTTCCCCAGAAATCCCCTCCGCTCCCCGCCCTGAGGGCTTCAGGGTCTCTTCCGGCTTCAGGGACAGGTCGGTTCTGCGCGGCAGAGTCTTCCTGCCTCATTTTCTGACCTGCTCTCCAAAGGCGGCCTCGAATCACCTCCGGCTCCTGCCAGGTTCGCTCTTCCTGCAAACTGAGGCGTCGTCTCTCCTGCAAAACCAGGCTGTGTGTGAGATATCGCAGCCCTGGAGCAGAAAAGTGCTTCACAAGCAAAAGTGGGGGGGGGAAAGCGCCTGAGCGGGGACATGATTGAGACGTACAAAATTATGCACCGAAGGGATAGAGTCGATAGAGGGATGTTCTTTTCCCTCTCTCAAAACACCAGAACCAGGGGGCATCCGCTAACACTGAAGGTTGGGACAGTTAAAACAGATAAAAGGAAGTACTTTTTGACCCAGCGGGTAGTTAGTCTGTGGAACTCCTTGCCACAGGAGGTGGTGATGGCATCTGGTCTGGATGCCTTTAAGAGGGGTTGGACAGATTTCTGGAAGAAAAGTCCATCTTGGGCTATAGGCCATGATGGGTTGTGCAACCTCCTTACATTAGTAGTAGGCTACTTCAGAGTACCGGGTGCAAGGGAGTGGCAACGGGATGCAAGCATCTTGTTGTCTCATGCCTCCCTGGGGCACCTGGTCGGCCGCTGTGAGATACAGGAAGCTGGACTAGGTGGGCCTTTGGCCTGATCCAGCGGGGCTCTTCTTATGTTCTTAAGAGTGCACAAGGCCAGAAAGCGAACACCTGCTCTTTAGAGGGTGGGAATCCCTATTTCAAGCCTCATCACAATAAGTTCCACATCCTTTCCCCTCCAAACCCACGCCTTGACCCCCTGACATTTTGAAGTCGCCTGCTTAGTTCTGAGCCTCACTGCCTAACTGTAGCTGGAAAACCTTGGAAAGGTTGCAGCAAGTTTCTTTTCTGTATGTGTTAACAGTGGCAGAGATAAGAGAGGTGAATGGCTGGAAAATGGAAAGATTATACAGGTTAGGTTGGTGCTTTGTCATATACGCAGCATTCTTTTGAGATATAACACACAGGGGAAGTAGAGAAAGGCATAACAACGGGTTTGAATATTTAGTTTTGACCCTCTCACTCTTGCGGGCTCCAAGAGAAGCTTGTAGCCGGGCCTGAACTGAAGTGTTCACTATGTGGGGAGAATGTTAAAAGCAACAGAAAAAAAATTGTAGACGGTTATGCTGATCCCATGGGACGTGATCCCACCACCATGGGACGTGGTGGCGCAGCGGGTTAATTCACTGCTGCTGGGCTTTCCGACTGGAAGGTTGGGAGTTCAAGACTGCGCGCCGGAGTGAGCTCCCGTTGCTTGTCCCAGCTCCTGCCAACCTAGCAGTTTAAAAGCACCTAAATGCAAGTAGATAAATAGGGAACACTTCGGTGGGAAGGGAACACCGTTCCGTGCGCTACAGTGTACAGTCATACTGGCCACATGACCACAGAAGCTTGTCGTCGGACAAAACGCCGGCTCTGCAGGCTTAGAAACAGAGATGAGCACCGCCCCCTACAGTCGGTCATGACGAGACCATTCGGTCGTGGGGAAACCTTTACCTTTTATGCTGATCCCTTGGGGAAAAAATCCACAAAACTCCACAAAATCCACAAAAGTAGAGCAATACTCTCACTAGTCCCATTAGTTGGTCCTATTTTTTATATTTTTTTTACACATTAATTGGTCTTAACCAAGGTATTGCCCTACTTTTGTCCTGTGATGAGTGCGTTTACACGTTTTTTAAAAGTTAAAATGAATCTTACTTTGATCCAAGGACAGGGACTGATGTAAACCATAATAAACAAGTTAATTGACTGTTGTGAGAACAGACCCCCCCCCCCCGGGGGGGGGGGGGGGGGGGGGGGGGGGGTTCCGGGCTGGCCGTGCTCTGCCCAGCCATGGCTGCAACCAACCAAGCTGAACACATGGGGTCTTGCTGATCACATGGGGTTTTTGCAATGCTCCCGAGCAAGCCCTTGCACTTTCCATGGGGAGACCCAGAGCAGGGCCCTCGGAGGTGCAGCCTGGTAGTGCAGTTTGGCTCCAGAGGCCAGTGGCGTTCGTAGAGGGGGGTTAGAATGCATTGCTGGCGCCTGGGTCAAGCGGCCCCTCCCCCTCGCCTTGACAGCCATTCGCGGCAAGCCATTCGCGGCAAGCTTGACCCAGGCGCTCAGGCTCCTGCAACGCATTCTGCCTCCCCCCTCCAGGAACGCCACGATGCCCGGTGATGGGCATGAGACAGGCGGGCCCCGCCAAGGGTGCAGCTCCCCGGGGGTGAGAAAAAGGACCCTCTGCAAGCCCCTCGGGGCAGAGCCCTGCTGCGTCCACGCGGGCGACGCTATACAGGCGCAACCCTCCCCTCCCCTCCCCTCCCCAGCACGAACAGCAGGACTCACCAGGGCGGCACATCCAGCACCACAAAGGGCTGTTTCCGGCGGGGGGGGGCGGGGCAGGAAGTGGCCGTCGCCATGGACGACGCTTCCTCCCTCCACCCCAAGCTGCCGCTCCAGGCAGCGCGACTCTCTCGTCTTAACCCTA
>JAJKFI010000395.1:72621-94627 GCA_029204185.1 Lerista edwardsae
GTTTATGCATAAAATGTTTCATGCATATATTGTGTATGTATATTGTTGATACATGTTTATTTTATGCATACACAATATATGCATGGAATATTTTATGCATCAACAAAAAAATTATATCGTTTTTAAGTTGTTCTGAGCCGCCCTGGGCACCGTGATTGATGGGCAGATAAGGAAACGGGTGCGGTTGGCAGAAGTTCCTTTCTACCAATGATATTGCGCTGGATATTGCATTTCTACCAGTGTTGCTTTAAAGCATCATTGGGAGAACATGGTAATATTATTAAGCCAAGAAGCGTTTCAGGCAGAGCTGGGAACTGCATTCCGAGCCTGTATACAATGCGGGAGCTCCAATTCCTACGCACAGAGCTGGCTGGGAGAAACCTGCTCACCGGGGAGACGGAAGAACGTACCCCGCTTGCTAAAGGACACACGGTGACCCGCCCCCAAATCAGACCCGAGCGCAGCGCCTGCCGAGGGGGGCTCAGATCACGTGGCTGGAGGGAGCTCACAGGGGCCAAGTGAATGCATGACTGCAGCCTGCCCGATCTGCCCAGCCCCCCCCCCCCCACGCCAATTCTGTGTGTTGGGCATGTGCAAAATGCAGGAACTATTATCTGAGGTGACCCCCAGATTCTTATTGCCTCTGAAACATCGTCCCCCACAAGGGATCACAGTTTGTGGACACACTTGTATGTATGTATGTATGTATGTATGTATTTATTTATTTATTTATTTATTTATTTATTTATTTGAAGAACTTATACTCCGCCTTTCCCATGCCGCAGCAAATGCCCAAGGCCTCTTACATAGAACAAAGCAAAATACAGTGCTAACTGGACCCCTGCGAGCTGGGCAAGAGGCCCTTTTCCAAGTGGTGCTCCTCTTATATTTAGCAGGGGGAGACTAATTGTCCCTCTTGGCGCAGGGTCTTGTCTAGCGGCTGTTGCTGGTGGTCTGCCTTTTTTCTTTTAGATTGTGAGCCCTTTGGGACAGGGAGCCGTTTAACTTTATTATTATTACTATTTGCCGGTAAACCGCGTTGTGAACTTCCGTGTTGAAAAGCGGTATATAAGTACGTGTTGATTGATCCATCGACAATGTAGCCAAATAAGTAGAACACATTAAAACAACCACCACTGTTACACACTAACGGGGAATAATATCCAAGCAGGAAATATCCAAAGCCCTGGGGATAATTTGGAAACTTCGCACTGCTGGGAGGTCTCCGGCCCGCGGGCAAGTGCAGAGATGCAATCAGACACACAAAGGACACCTCGCAACAAGAAACTGCACGTAGGTGGCCTGAGGCGCTGTCTCTGCGCTTATCAGCCTCATGCCCGATTAGGTTAGCACCTTTTGAGATACTATTTGGGCGACTTTGGCAGTTGGCAAGTGGGCGGGGGGGGGCGGAGACCTGGCTATAAGGGGACACGGAACAGCCACTGAGCACGTGAAACCCTTGTCTGCCGTCCTAACCTCAATCCGTAGGTTTGTGCGGGAGAATCACCGGAGAATTGCCCGCTGCCTTGCCGCTCCACGGATAGAAACTGGGTTTAGCCGGGTTGGCCTGGACGGCCAAAGCCCAGCTGAGAGGTCGGTGGAGAGGACCGCCTGACGCCCTGCTTGCCACAAACGCCACGCGCAAGCTAGGACGACCGGCGCGCACTGGTCCAAAGAGCAACTGGGGGATCGGACAGTCCTCCCGGGGTGGGGGTTAGGGCACCCCTGAGGACATCCATCCTAACCCCGAGCGGACAGCGGACTCAAGCGGCTGTTCAGGACAGCTTCAGCATCTCATCAGCAGGATCCCTCCCGGGACGAGCAGCCAGGAGTTCCGCCACATCCACTCGGAAAGCAGACCCCGAGTTTGGCGAGGAGTGGAGAGAGCCTCGGGATCTGGATTCCGGACCTTGAATTGGGGCTTTGGATTTCGGATCCGGACTTTGGATTTTGGCCAGGGAGGGACGCTGGAATTGGGATCACGGATCACGGATTTGGACTTTCGGATCCTGGACTCGTGGGACTGCCTTTAAAATCCCAGGATACTCTGAAACTAACCCCCCCCCCCAGCACACACTGATTCGGAAAAAGAAGGGGGGGGAGAGCCGGAGATGGGGGGACACGACAAGCCGCTCATCAAAGTCAAAAGCGGGCTGTTTGGAAATGCCAACCCGCAGACTCAGGCACACACGCCGACTCTGTGCGTCGCTTGGGTCATCGGGGCCGGAGAGGCGGGTTTCGTGCCACCCATTGTTCTCAACCGCCTCCGCCCCGAGCAAAGCCAGCCTCGGGCACGGAGTCCCCCGGAAGCCGCTCCACCGCGACCCGCCCAGCCGTGAAAGCACCAGCGCCTGGTTCGGGATCATCACCTTCCACTCGCAAGGGAAAAGGTGGCCACCTCATGCTGGACCAGCGCGTTTACCAGGACGCACACTGTTTGGGCAGAAACTCTCAGATGGCTGGATCCGCACCCAAATCCCGCATCATGCCGGAGTCTGGCCAGGATCTCCTGCGCATTGGTCTGACATCTGCAGTGACCTCATCGTGAAGAACTACACCTTCCAGCACGGAGGACTCAGGCAGGTCGCCTTTGCCCAGAATTGCACGCTGGAAGCCCCGAATGGACTCCTGAATGAGACTCGCGAGCCAGAATTCCCGGCAAGAAAGCCTCGCCCCATTGCAATGGGGCTGCTGTGCTATAAACCTCGGACTCAGTGGGGCCACTAGGGGGCTGCGGACTGCACCGGGGGATGCGTATAGGGGGTGTGACACCACTAGGGACCACAACTGCTAAAACTGCGGTTTTAAAAGATAATACCATCCTGCTGTATACCGTTCGATGCGGAATTTCATCCGGAATCCAATGAAAAAAAGCGTAGTGTACTATCTTTATTCTATGAAAAGTTACGGTCATAAAACTAAAAACCAAAAATAAAACTTTTATTGCCAAAATTGTGATTTTTTTAAAAAAAATATCCTGGTTTAACAGAATGATGCCATCATGTTACATACTGTTGGATGCAGAATACCATGAGGAATTCAATGAAAAAACTCAGAGTGTGATATCTTTATTCTATCAAAAGCTATGGCCAGAAAACAAAAAAAGGTGAAAATATAACTTATATAGCATTGGGCACAATCCTGACCAACTTTCCAGCCCTGACCTAGCTGTGCCAGTGGGGCATGTGCTGCATCCTGCATTTGGGGGGCAGTCCCGGAGGTCTCCTCAAGGTAAGGGGATGTTTGCTCCCTTATCTCAGAGCTGCATTGCCCTTAACCTGGTGCTGGAAAGTTGGTGAGGATTGTGCCCTTTCTGTATGATGGCCACATTGAACCTCCAGGTGTCAATGAGTACTATGTGCAGGGGAGCCAAAGCAGGGGAGGGCACTGACATTCACCCAGAGGCGGATCTAAGGGGGGGGGGCAAATCTGTAAGTTTTGCAAGAAGCCTTTCCTTGCGGTGGAAAACACTCCTCTCCTGCACTGTTCTAGCCAATCCTCACAGGGAACAGCAACATCTTGGCGTTGCTTACTGGCTACAGCAGCAAGGGAGAGGAGGGATTTGCATGACAGGGGAAGGCTTCTTGCAACACTTAGAGCTTTGCCCTCCCTGTAGATCTGCCTCTGAGCTGGGCAGCACCGCGAGAGAGACGCTCATGAGTCGGGGTTGGGCTCCGGCGCCAGGGACAGATCATGGGGCTACCGCGCATGTGCTCCGGGCTCCTGGGGGTCACTGCCCTCCTGCTGGGGGCCTGCTCTGGTGAATCCCTGCGGGGAGGGATTGTGCTGGGGAGGGAGGGGAGGAGGGCAGACGGGGCAGCCAGTCGAATCCCTGGGCGGGGTGGAGGGTGGTGCCCATGTCTTAGCCTGCTGGAATGGAGAAGGGGCAATTCCATGCTGGGGGTAATGGAAAAAGGGGTTGAGAATAAAACAGCCAATATTATCATGCCATTGTACAAATCGATGGTAAGGCTGCACCTGGAATATTGTGTCCAGTTCTGGCTGCCGCACCTCAAAAAAGACATAGTGGAGCTATGTGGAGCAGATGACAGGGGGCATCCGCTAAAACTGAGGGTTGGGAGAGTTAAAACAGATAAAAGGACGTACTTTTTTTACCCAGCGGGTGGTTAGTCTGTGGAACTCTTTGCTACAAGAGGTGGTGATGGTATCTGGTCTAGATGCCTTTAAGAAGGGTTTGGATGGATTTCTGGAAGAAAAGTCCATCGTGGGCTATAGGCAATATAGCCCCTGCTAAAATAACCCCTGCTAACTGGGCAAGAGGCACTTTTTCAAGTGGTGTCCTCTCATATTTAGCAGGGGGAGAGCAATTGTCCCTCTTCACCCCAGCACAGTGTCTTTCTCATGGCTGTTGCTGGCCAAACCCCGTTCTCCATTCTTTTAGATTGTGAGTCCTTTTGGGACAGGGAGCCATTTAACTTTAATGTTATTATTTGCCTGTAAACCGCTTTGTGAACTTTGTGTTGAAAAGCGGTATATAAATACTAGTGGTTGATTGATAGTGATTGATTGTGCAACCTCCTTACATTAGTAGTAGGCTACTTCAGAGTACCGGGTGAAAGGGAGTGGCAACAGGATGCAAGCATCTTGTTGTCTCCTGCCTCCCTGGGGCACCTGGTGGTCCACTGTGAGATGCAGGAAGCTGGACTAGATGGGCCTTTGGCCTGATCCAGCAGGGCTCTTCTGATGTTCTTATGTTCTTATGAGCTGCAAAAGGTGCAGAAGAGAGCGACAAAAATGATTACGGGGCTGGGGCACCTCCCTTATGAAGAAAGACTGCAGCGTTTGGGGCTCTTCAGTCTGGAAAAAAGGTGCCTGAGGGGGGACATGATTGAGTTATACAAAATAATGCACGGAAGGGATAGAGTCGATAGAGGGATGTTCTTTTCCCTCTCTCAAAACACCAGAACCAGGGGACATCCACTAAAACTGAGGGTTGGGAGAGTTAAAACAGATAAAAGGAAGTACTTTTTTACCCAGCGGGTAGTTAATCTGTGGAACTCTTTGCAACAGGAGGTGGTGATGGCGTTTGGCCTAGATGCCTTTAAAAGGGGACTGGACAGATTTCTGGAAGAAAAGTCCATCGTGGGCTATAGGCCATGATGGATTGTGCAACCTCCTTCCATTAACGGTAGGCTCAGAATTCCACCTCAGAATGCCAGGTGCAAGGGAGTGGCAACAGGATGCAAGCATCTTATTGTCTGCTGGGCTCCCTGAGGCACCTGGTGGGCCGCTGTGAGATGCAGGAAGCTGGACTAGATGGGCCTTTGGCTTGATCCTGCATTGGGGACCGGCACTCGGCCTTGGAATCCTGCAGCAGTCCAAAGAGTGCGGCGCGACAGAAGCCCAAGTAGGCAGCATCTGTTGGCGGGAGAACCTGGAAGGGTTCCGGAGGTTCTTTTGGAGTGTTGGTTCTAGCAATGCTAGAAAACAGTTCCTTTGTGATGCTCTTTGGAACGCTGCGCTGGGCACTGCGGAGTGAGCAAGAGAGCCGTTCTCCAGCAGACGTCCGGCGTGGCCCCCGAGTGCACCTTGACCCCCGGTCGCAAGATGGAGCCGGCTCCCGACTGCTTCCTCTTCCCCGCTTTGGACGGCTGCTCCGGGCTCTACATGGCCGTCGCCATCGCCCTGTTTCTCTCCCTGGCCCGAGTGATCCTGAGCAGCCCCATTATGTGGGACAAGAGGACTGGCAGGGGGCTGAGAAGCATCTCATCCTCCTCAGCAGCACCGCAGGTAAGGGGGACGCCCTCCCCCCACCCCCGGTGCCAGGAAGGGGTCGCCACTCCCGCCTTCCATTGCTCTGAGAGCAGCAGCCACCGAGGACGGAGGTGCCCATAAGAACATAAGAAGAGCCCTGCTGGATCAGGCCAAAGGCCCATCTAGTCCAGCTTCCTGCATCTCATAGCAGCCCCACCAGGTGCCCCAGGGAGGCATGAGACAACAAGACGCTTGCATCCTGTTGCCACTCCCTTGTACTCTGAAGTAGCCTACTACTAATGTAAGGAGGTTACAACCCATCATTGCCTATAGCCCATGATGGACTTTTCTTCCAGAAATCCGTCGTCCCCTCTTAAAGGCATCCAGACCAGATGCCACCACCACCTCCTGTGGCAAAGAGTTCCACAGACTAACCACCCGCTGGGTAAAAAAAAGTACTTCCTTTTATCTGTTTTAACTCTCCCAACCCTCAGTTTCAGAGGATGCCCCCTGGTTCTGGTGTTTTGAGAGAGGGAAAAGAACATCCCTCTATCGACTCTATCCCTTCCGTGCATGATTTTGTATGTCTCAGTCATGTCCCCTCTCAGGCCCCCATGTGGGGGGCATTCTTTGGCTGCAGGGTCCTAGTGCTCTCCGGCCAGAGTCACGGCATCTGCACATCGGCTCCCCCTGGCTTCGTGAAACGGGAGTAGTGGCCACACCCTCCTGCAGAGGAGAATCGCCGCTCCCCCAGGCGGCCTGCAGCACAATGCCGGGGAATGGAAGGCACCCTCCGTGTGGCCCTCTCCACACTGTCCCGGGTGGGCGATCTGCACAAATTGTGACACAGCTCAGTGAGGTGTGAGGCCCTGCAGGGGACCCCCCCCGGCCCACCTGTGCTGGCTCCTGTGGCCCCTGGAAGATTCTTCTGGGGAGGCCTCAGGCTCAGCTCTGCAGGGCGGGAGGTGCTGGGGGAAGAGATTTTTCCTGGCCTTTGGTGCAACTGGCCTGGCATGGAGAGAGGATGGTCCCGTGGCTTGGCACACACACACACCCCGGCCAAAGAGGGTCCTCAGTCAGTGGTGTCATTCAAATGATTTAGGAACAGGAACTCACTTTTGATTGGCACTTGTTGGGAACCCGGAACCAGCCACGGAGTCCGTTAGGATCCGGAACACCCGTTCTGGTCCATTCCCCCTGAATGACATCACTGCCTTTGCCCCCCCCCAGGAATCCGGAGTTGCTCCCTTTAACCCTCTGAGTGCCGGCCAACCAAGAAGAAAAGCTCTTTGCAGAGGAATGGGGAGGGGGAGGAGGGAGAGTGAAGTGGGCGGAGTCAGCCCTAATTTTAACTAGTGGAACTGAGTTCCCCCGCGTTCCCCCTGCATGACATCACTGTCCTCAGTGCCAGGAAAGGGGGTGGGGGAATGCAAGGGGGGGCTCAAGGACCACGTGATCTGCTCTTGTCGGGACTGGCCTGGTTGCTGAGAACGTCTTCAGAGGCTCTCTCCAGTGGCACTTTCCCGGGCTCTAGTGCCCCCCTCGGGAGACTCGCCAGCTTCTCCCCTCGGCCGTGCTGGGCAGCAGGTGGGGCGATTCTGGGCCCGGGGCCTGTGCAGGGCCAGGCAGATGCTTTTGCCCCTGGCTGCAGGGGCTTCTGAGTCCTGCCTGCCTGCCGGCTCTGCCCCTGGGCTGTTTCTGCAGGGTGCCTGTCTTGTTCTGAACCAGCGAGGAGCCCTGTGGGTTTTTTCCCCCTCTCACGTGGGGCCTTGCCAGGCCGAGTAGGCCATTCCGGAAACTCCCTCCTTCCCCTGTGAGGCTCACCTGGTGTCAGAGAGAGTCGACCTCTTCTATTTCCCGAGGAAGGGAGCAGCAGTTGAGCCTCCACAGTGTTTGCTTCTGCTTTCAGTGTGGACTTTATTGTTTTGATGCTCCTTCGTCATAAAACGGCCTCCTGACTCTGCACGGTCCCGCTCGTGTCCACATTAGGAAAGGGGCAGTGGTGTCATTCAAATGATTTAGGAACAGAAACTCACTTTTGATTGGCACTTGTCGGGAACCCGGAACCAGCCACGGAGCCCGTTAGGATCCGGAACGCCCGTTCTGGTCCGTTCCCCCTGAATGACATCACTGCCTTCGCCCCCCTAGGAATCCGGAGTCGCTCTCTTTAACCCTCTGAGTGCTGGCCAACCAAGAAGAAAAGCTCTTTGCAGAGGAATTGGGAGGTGGGAGGGGGGAGAGTGAAGTGGGCGGAGTCAGCCCTCATTTTAACTAGTGGAACTGAGTTCCCCCACGTTCCCCTGCATGACATCCCTGGAAAGGGGGTTATCGATCAGGGTCGCACAGTGCCGGACTCTCAGCCCGTGACTCTCTTCCTTGCAGGGTCATCCAGCGCCCCGACAGGGCCGGCTCCCGGAGACTGCTTCGGAGGAGGAAGGTAAGAGCTCTGGAGGGGGGAGGGGCTGGCCGTCCCAGTGATGTACTGTGCAGTCCCAGCGCCAGGCTCACTGGCAGCAACAAGCCTCCTCCCCCCCGTTTGTTGCTGGGGCTGATCAAATAAATAATAATAATATATTTGGTATTTATATACCGCCTTTCTTGGTCATCAGATTGCTCCTTTGACTTTTAATTCAAAGTGGTTTACATAGCGAGGCACTTTCTAAACCGCAAGGGTTTTTACAAATCACAAACAAGGTTCTAATCTTACAAGAACAACTACATGCAGATGCCACTTTCATCGTCCAGGCCTTCTTTCTAGCCGCACGATTGCCTTCCGCTGGCTGATAAACTGCTTCTTTGCTCTCACCAAAAAGCAGCTGGCCGCCCAGCACAACTCCCCCTCTCACACGCAGCTGAGACAGCTCAGATCTTATCAGCCACATCCTCAAGGTCTGCTGCACATGGAAGCTTCCGGTGGTCTCAAACTAGCGACCTTCGGATCTTATCTTCGGGCATTACTGCAGCTTTAACCCTCTCGACTAGACCTTCTGCCCTAAAGAATACAGTGCAATCGGCCTGTCAAGGAACATTGTAATTCACAGGGTCATATGCCCTGTAACTAGCCCAGGGCCCATATGAGCTGTGAACTTTCAGCAGAGTGTGTCCTTAAGCACTTCCAATTCAAGGCAACAAGGCACACATCCTCAGCTACCAGCCTGGGACCACAGTTAAGAGCAAAAAGCCTCCAACAGCAATAAACAGCCTCAACTTTTAAATCCACAGGCAAAACTATCCCCAACTACAGGGATCTATCCCAAAGCTATAAAGTTTAACTTTGTCGGGGCGCACACACTAATGGTCCTACGTGCGCTGGATGGGGTGCACGTCCTGCGGGTACCACAACAGCAGAGTAGCCCAGACTCACAGAAGCAAGGTCCACAAAGGTGTAATAGGTTCAGGCTATTTTACTTAGCAGTAGGGATTCCTCAAGGGAATCAGGCAGACACAATACAAGGTAGTGCACAGAGACAGGACACACAGGTAGATGGCAAAATACAGCTGGCACCAGTAGTGCTTCACTGGCAGGCAAGCTGCACCTGTGTGATAGAGTCCAAAGAAACACACCAGGTCCAAAGTCCTCTGTCAGAATCCACAGAAGTCTTCCCCTGGCAAGTAGTCCACCAGTCCTTCTGTCTGTCCAGGTCCAGCTACGGCTCCCCAGGCAGATGAACATTCGAAGAACTCCAGCAATAGTCCAGTAACACGAGCACAAAGTACACAGCCACAGTCAGGTTGAATCACGACACGAAGTATACAGGATGCAGATAGAAACGGAATGAGCAAGGAAAGAGTGGGATAGACTTGGCTTCTCTCCTGGCTATAAGCCCCTCCTGCCCTAATTGCTCCCAGGTGGTCACAGACACACCTGCAGGCAGGGCTGGGAGTAAAAGCTCCCTTAAAGGCACAAAATTACCTTTGGCTGTTTCACAGCAGCCTGATAAACTTAAACTGATCGAGTGTCCAAGCAGCAAAACTGAATTTAGTCTGGTTCCAAATACTCACAAACAAAGCTTTATAGATTAACTGTAATTTATTAAGAAAAAAAAAGCAGTTGCCAAAACTAGGAAAGGCTTAAAAGAACTAACAGAGAATTAACTAAGACACACTTCAAAATAACAAAACAGCTAGATGCCTAACACTGTCTAGGCCCTAAACACCTGCAAGGTGTTGCAGGGTCACCTTCTTCTCAAGTCCAAGCAGGCTGCAGGTCCATGCTGGGCATCCTGGAAAGGGTTGGAGAAGTAAAGGTGATCTGAAGATCTCTGATGGTCTGATTATCTTCTCTGATGGATCTTGATGGTGTGGATGGTATCCTGAAGGTCTGATGGTGTGTGTGTGTCTGTACCCCCAAAACTGGGTATCTTTATATCCCCTCTAGTATAATTAATTATCCAATCATGATAAAGGTCAGACCTCTTCCTGATGGGATGTTTGGAGGTCCCATCCTGTTCAGAAAAGGCTATGTAAACGAAGCACTAACTCTAAGTGATGGGGCCAGTGGTGTCATCCTGGCGGAACGGCCCGGTATGCCGTGCCGCCAGTTCCGCGGACGGGCCCGTGCTGTGCCGCCTCTCCTGAGGACGGGCGAGCTGCTCCTGGGCTCGCCCGCCCGCCCTCCTGCGCGTCCGAATCACTCTGAAATGGAGCAATTCAAGGCGCAGGGAGGTGTGGCTGCCCTCCGCCATAGGGCGCGCCCGGATGACGTCTCTGGATGGGGCTCATCTTAATTGCAGCACTAGCTGGATGGAACCTTCCTGATTAGGTACTTCCTTCCTAACCCTAGCTATGACCTCACGCCTTTCTGCAGAAAACCAAGCAAACAGGAAATTATACTTCCTGGTGAAATTACCTCAGGAAATGAGCTGATTATCCCCAGCTGGTACTTTAAGCTCTTTAGCTCTTTTTTTTTTTTTAAATCAAAATGGAGGTATTCTGACAAAATGGAGTCAGACCATGGCCTAGCCTTCTCTTGCTCTGCCTGGAACGTGCCTGGAGAAGGCAGGTTGACGGAGGGGAGTTGTGCCTGCAGGTTAGCACACCCCGGCCTCCTCCTGCGCTTTCTATTTTCACTGGGTCAGCAGCTGAATTGGAGGGTGGGGGAAATTGCTAGATCTATTCACTGCCTTCATCCCAGGCCAAGGAGATAACATGGGAGTTTTTTCTGGAGGAAAAAAACCCAGGAACACAGAACTTCAGGGGTCTTACTTAAAATCAAGCCCAGTCGCTTCTGCGGACGATCCGACATGACCACTCACTGCATGACTGTGAACAGGGCCTGGGCAGGCAAGGAGCTGAAGTGGCAGCAGATGATTAGAAATCCAAAAGAGGATGAATTTTTTTTGATGTGGAGGGGGGGCAGAAAAGGCACAACAAGGCAGGCTGGTGGAAAATGCATGAACATGGCTGGACGGCCGCAAAGAGAGAGCTGGGCCGGACTGGGTGTGCCAACTGGTACTATCGTGTTGCTGACCAGTGGTGTTATCCTACCGGTACGCTGGGCGGGACATCCGGGTGATTGGCAGCCCGCCCGTCGCGTAACGGCGTATCGCTGCAGTACGCGACGGGTGGGCTGCCGATCACCCGGATATCCCGCCCAGCGTACCAGTAGGATAACACCACTGGCTGTGACACTGGGGCAGGCTGCAGGTTGCTTTGGAGCGAGCAGAGCAAAGCGGGCCACATTCATGCCCCTCTGAGCTCAGCCGGCGAGGAACGTGGTCCCCGTTACATAAGAACATAAGAAGAGCCCCGCTGGATCAGGCCAAAGGCCCATCTAGTCCAGCTTCCTGTATCTCACAGTGGCCCACCAGGTGCCCCAGGGAGGCACGAGACAACAAGATGCTTGCATCCGGTTGCTACTCCCTTGCACTTGGCATTCTGAAGTAGCCTACTACTAACGTAAGGAGGTTGCCCAACCCATCATTGCCTACAGCCCACGATGGACTTTTCTTCCAGAAATTTGTCCAGTCCCCTCTTAAAGGCATCTAGGCCAGATCCCATCACCACCTCCTGTGGCAAAGAGTTCCACAGATTAACTACCCGCTGGGTGAAAAAAGTACTTCCTTTTATCTGTTTTAACTCTCCCAACCCTCAATTTCAGTGGGTGTCCCCTGGTTGGTGTTTTGAGAGAGGGAAAAGAACATCCCTCTACAGCAGGGGTCCTCAAACTACGGCCCGCGGGCCAGATCTGGCCCCCCAAGGTCATTTACCCGGCCCGCATGAGGCCCTAGACTCTGGGGGGGAAAAACCATGGGGAAAAAGGAAGCATGCTTTATGCTCTGCCACAGAGAGCAGAATCCGCCGCAGGAAGTGCCCCAGTCACGGCGAGAGAGCAAGAAGAGCCCGCCCACTTTCTTTCCCACGACAATTCAGCACCTCAGCAGCCCTCCTCCTCCTCCTCCCTTATCCAATGGCAGGGGCGGAGCCAGCCACTTGAAACGCTCCTCTTCCTTCCCACGCGGCCAAGTGGTTCATCGTGATGTGCATGTGCGGCTCGCGACCTCTTTGCTTCTCTGCTTCCGCAGTAATGCAGTGTCCTCTTTGGCCGTGAGGCAGCAGCGCTGGTGGTGGCGGTGGCACCGGGAGCTGGGGGATGGAGCAGCTGCCGCCGTAACTGCAGGAGTCGCTGGGTCGTCTCTGCGTAGAGGGCGGGGGACGTGTATCGGCCGCAGGCACTTACTACAGCCGGCCGACACGCTTCCCGCGCCCTGTTATGCGGAGAGCCTCCAGCGCCCAGAACCCCCTGTGGAAGCCCCCTCGCCCTTCCGCCCCTCCGCAATCCCGCACGCCTCCTTTGCTGGCTTCCTTCCTCCGGCGAGTGCCTGTTTTCTAAGGCCTTGCTCGCTCCTGCCCCTTCCCCCATCAGCTGTCCTGTTCCCCCCATCTCTCCCAGCTGGTGGCTGACACGCTTCCCCCACCCTGCTACGTGGAGAGCCTCCCTCCCCCCGTGGAAGCCCCGTCGCCCTCCCGCCCCCTCCCTCACCCCGCACACCTTCTTTGCTGGCTTCCCTCTTCCAGTGAGTGCCTTCTCTTCTCCCCCTCTTCTCTACCCTTCCCCAAGTGTTGTCTTCTCCCCATGGTTTGCTCCACTGTTGCCCTCTCCCCAGTTTTGTTCCCCTACCACTGACCTCTGTATTTTTAAAAACTTCTGGGGCAGCTTGGACAAGCTAGTGGTGGAGCAGGGTGAAATGATGCCTGTGGTCCCACGGCTGCTGTTCATGGTGAGAACTTGTGGGCAGCTATGAAGGAGGCACAGTGGTGTGGTCCAGAAAGTAGACTCCATAGCGGGTTTTTTTTTTTTTTTTTGATATGTGCAGTGTGCATAGGAATTTGTTCATATTTTTTTCAAACAATAGTCCGGCCCCCCAACAGTCTGAGGGACAGTGAACTGGCCCCCTGTTTAAAAGGTTTGAGGACCCCTACTCTACAGACTCTATCCCTTCCGTGCATAATTGCATGGCTGCACCCCATTGCCGGCTGCAGCTTTGTCCCACAGATCCTGGGCCTGCCCCGCTGGGAGAGCCGGGGGTGGGCGGGCCTTCTGCAGACCCACGCAAGGTTTCACAGCAGACGTACCAGCCACGCCTACGAGCATGTCTGGGCTTGGACACCTGGGGCTGACGACAGCCTGGGTAGCCTGGGTGGAGGAGTGGAACCCTCTCTGCTCCCGCACGGCCTGGGGCCACCCAGAGCTCCCTCCAAGGAGCACACCTTCCCTGTCTCCAGTCTGCCACTCTGCAGCCGCCATGCCTCCCCTCCATCCTCCCCTCCTGCTCTGCTAGGCTGGGCCTGCCAGTGTGATAACTTCATCCCCCCAGGCATAAACATAAGAACATAAGAAGAGCCCTGCTGGATCAGGCCAAAGGCCCATCTAGTCCAGCTACCTGTATCTCACAGCGGCCCACCAGGTGCTCCAGGGAGGCACGAGACAACAAGACGCTTGCATCCTGTTGCACCCGGTACTCTGAAGTAGCCCTAATACTGATATGATGTAAGGAGGTTGCACAATCCATCATTGCCTATAGCCCACGATGGACCTTTCCTCCAAAAATCCGTCCAATCCCCTCTTAAAGGCATCCAGACCAGATCAATCAATCAATCAATCAACAGGTACTTCACCTGGCAACAGATGCCATCACCACCTCCTGTGGCAAAGAGTTCCACAGATTAACTACCCGCTGGGTAAAAAAGTACTTCCTTTTCTCTGTTTTAACCCTCCCAACCCTCAGTTTTAGCGGATGCCCCCTGGTTCTGGTGTTTTGAGAGAGGGAAAAGGACATCCCTTTATCGACTTTATCCCTTCCGTGCATAATTTTGTATTATATGTCTCAATCATGTCCCCCCCCCCCCGCGCCTTTTTATGTCCCCCTTCAGGCATGGCCTCCTGTGGCTGACTCTCAGGTCTGTGGAAGTGGGGGGGGGGTCTTTCGGGGCAGGGGGCTGCACCCTGCTCGAGAGCTTACTGACGTCTTCTGCTCTCTTGCAGGTGCCCGAGAACCCCGGTCCGAGCGCCCACGGGACAGGGCCGGCTGGGCGGCGTCCGTCCGCAAACTGCTGTGCGACAACGTGGCCTGCGCCGTGTGCGGCCGGACAGCGCTGGAGGCGGCGGAGACGCTGCGCACCCGGGCCAGGGGCCTCTGGTCTCTTGCTTTCCCGAGGCGGCCACGTCCTGCCGCCACTTCAGCAGGGCGCCCTTCGGCCACGTCTGTCCCGAGAAGACGCCCCGCCTTTCCGCAGAGCTCCAGCGACGCTGCCCCTAGTGGCGGCCAGCCCGGCTTGTCCCGCGACGGGCCACCCCCACTTGGAAACGAGGAGCCCCAGGCCCGGGGGCGCGATGCGGCAGCTCCCTCTTGCCCCCACAGCCAGACCCCCTGCAAGGGGGAGGGGTGCTGCGGGAGCTCCGTCGGCTACCCTGGCCTCCCGAGACGTCTCAGAGCCTCGTCGAGCACCCCCGAGCCGGTCTACACGAGCTGGACGCCCCACGGTTCTCCTTCTGACCCGTCGGACTCTTCATCTGAGAGCATGGAAGAGGGCTGGGCGGGCAGGAGCGCCCTTCGGAAGCCACGAGGACGCCTGCCCCGCCGCAGAGCCTCCCCTGCAACGGCAGCCGGGCCTCTGCGGGCCTCCCCTGCAACCAGCGAGCCTCTGACTGCGGGCGTCAGTGCTGCGGCCGCCCCCTGGGTGGCGGAGGCCGTGCAAGAGGCCTTGGAGAGGCACGTGGCCGTGAAGACAGCTCAGCACCACCTGGGGCTGCCCCTGACTCTCCTTAGATCCCTCCGGGCCTTCTCGCCGTCGGTTCCAGGCTCCGCCCCGCCGGGGCCCCCACGGCGGGACACGACGGTGGCGGTGCGGACGAGGCCTCGCGCGCTCCCCTTCGTCAGCGCCGCCTGCCGGGGGCGGCTGGAGCAGCACGTGCGGTCGGTGGCGCACTGGAAGCGCTGGGGGCTGCCCAGGAAGGTCCGAGAAGCGCTCCGGCACCTGCAGCCCAGCGCCCGGCTCCTGGCAGGGCACGACGGGCAGAGGACAGGAGGGCCCCATCGCCGCACAGCCAGCGGGGGCGTGGACACTGCGCGCACCCAGGGCCCCCCCTTGTGGGGCCTCCCCACACCGGACACCCGGCCCCTGCCCAGCGCTCACCTGCTGCCAGCCGCCGCTCCGTCTCGGACAGAGCCCGCCGCGGAGTGTTGCCGCGCGGAAGTCCCTTTCCTGGCGCTCCGCGAGCTTCAGCGCCTGGAGTCCCACCTCCTCTGGAAGAGAGCCCGGCACCGGTGGGGGCTCCCGCGGCTGATACAGCGCTCCTGGCAGCAGTTCCGCCTTCCCGCCCCGACAACGGCGCCCCCCGGGGGCTCCACGCGGCACTTCCCAGGGCAGGCGGAGGAGCCCCCCGGCAGCAGCAGCTCCCCGTCTTCCGACGATCTGGAGACCCAGGAGCAGCTGGAGGGCTACATCCAGCGTGAGACTGCGCAGAGGCACTGGGGCTATCCTCGGGCGGTCGCGGAGGGTCAAGGCACGCTCACGCCGTACTCCCCCCCAGTGGCACGGAGGTTCAGAGACAGCGAGGAGGAGGACGGAGAGCCTCCTGCTGGGGAGGAGCTCTCAAGCGGCCAGCAGAGCCCCGCCCTGCCAAGACCTGTGGCCAGGAAGACTCTGGACATCCGCTTGGAGCTGGAAGAGCCTGTTTGCCGGGGGGCTCAGAGCAGGACACGCGACCCTCCCGCGACGGCCCCGCTCACGCTGAGAGTCCAGCAGCCGCGCGCGCAGGAGCTGCCCTTCGACATCAGGATCAGCATTCGCCGCAGAGGCCCGGGCTACAAGCCCCGCCCCGGGGCGCCGCAGGCTCCGCCCCCTCCCTTGCCCCGCAGGGCCGCCGCGCCTGCCTTCCTCGCCGCGGAGACCCCCTTCCTCGAGCAGAGCGCCCGGGAGGGCCTGGAGTGGCACGTGAGGAGGAAGGCGCTGCAGCACGCCTGGGGGCTGCCCGGGCTCGTCCGGAGGTCCCTGCGCTCGTTCCTCCCGCCGGCCCCCCGCCTGCAGGCCTCGGGGCACACGGAGGTGAGGGTTCTCCTGCCGCCGGGGCTCCCCTTCCTGCCCGGCGCCGCGGTGCGAGCGCTGGAGAAGAGCGTGCGGAAGAGGGGGGCTCTGCAGCGCTGGGGGCTGCCCAAGAGGGTCCTCGAGTCCTTGCGGCTGCTGAGTCCGGAGTATGGCCTGGGGACACCCCGGGGGCCCCCTGCCCCCTCACTGGGCCCCAGGACTCGGGAGAGCCGGCCGGGGCGGCCGGGTGGCCCCCCGGGGGTTGCTGGGCTCCCAGGGCTGAGCCCCCACTCGCCTCTCCCCAGCCGGGGCCCCTCCACCCCCTGGGCCCTGCCGTCGCGGAAGAGCACCTACTCCGTCATCCGCACCGAGGACTCGGAGCGCCTCTCCCTGGCCGTGCTGCGCAGGCGCCTGGAGTCCCTCTGGGGCCCGGGCGCAGGGCACAGCGATGCCCGCAGCGGCCTGGCCCCCACTCCTGCCGCTGCCCGGCTCACCCGGCCCAGCAGGGGCACCTACACGTTCCAAGAGGTGCAGCTCTCCTTCGTCCCAGCCCAGGACCAAGAGGCCCTGGAGCAGCACCTCGTGAGGAAGAGGCTCCACCACAGCTGGGGCCTCCCCCTCCTGGTCCGGCGGTCGCTCCAGGGCTTCGTGGGGCAGGTGCCCGCCGTGCCCGCCCGGCCGAGGACCGAGGTCCACGTGCACATCCTCCAGCCGGAGGCCGGCTTCCTCCCCCGGGACGTCTGCCGCCACCTGGAGCTCCACGTGCAGAAGGTGAAGCTCCAGCGGCGGTGGGGCTTGCCCAGGAGGGTCCTCCGGTCCCTCCGGCCGCTGCACCCAGAGGCCGCGGGCCTCCCTGCCCCAGAGCACGGAGCCTGGGGGCTGAGGGGGACGGCCGCCACGCCCACCCTGGCCCGGCCGGAAACGCCCTCGGAGACGTGGCGCTCGGAAAGCCTGGAGCAGCTCCAGCTCTGCCTCGCCAAGAAGTGCCTGGAGGTGCAGCTGGGCATCTCCTGGCAGAGCCCGCCCCCGCCCCCTCGGACGCCCCTGCCCAAGCCGATCCCCCCTGGCCACAGACCCCTGCAGCCCCGCAGGCACCTGCTGCCCTTTGGGCTGGCGGAAGGCCTCGAGCGGGTGGAGATGGCGCTCCGGCGCCGGCGCCTGGAGTCGCTCTGGGGGCTGGGCGCCCGCTACGTGGCGGCTCTGGGTGGGCTGCCGCCCCCGCTGCCCTTGCGGCCCCTCAGGGCCAGGAGGGCCGCCGTTGCCTGCTCGGACGCGGAGACCCCCTTCCTCCCGCCGCTGGAGCGGGAAGCCCTAGAGCTGCACGTCAGGAGCAAGCAGCTGCAGCACTTGTGGGGCCTGCCGGGCCTGGTCCGGAGGTCCCTGGCAGGCTTCTTGCAGGAGTCCCCCGCCCAGAGGCCCCTCCGCCAGGCGGCGGCCACTCAGGTCCGTCCAGGCCCGCAGGACCTCTGGTTCCTCGCGCCCGGCGTCCGCGGCCACCTGGAGCAGCACATACGGAGCGCGGCGCTGAGGCGGCAGTGGCGCCTGCCCAGGAAGGTCCTCCAGGCCACCAGGGGGAGAGCTCCAAGCCCACTCTCCCCAGCCCCGGTGGAGAGCGGCAGCAGGACCGGGCCTGGGCTTGGGGAAGGGAGCGGGGCGGAGGCTCCCGCTCCAGGCCAGACCCGGGTACTTGTCGCGCTGGGCTCCACGGCCCTGGCGAGGATGCGGCGCCACCTGGCGCAGAAGTCCCTGGAGGTGCTCTTGGGGGCGCTCCCGGCGGAGGCCAGGCTCTCTCGGCACGGTCCGCAGCTGCCCCTCCCCAGGCCGGCGTCCCCGGGCCAGCAGGCCCCGCGGCCTCGAAGCACCTTCCTGCCCTTCGCCCGGCCGGAGGAGGTGGGCCAGGTGGAGGTGGTGGTCCTGCGCCGGCACCTGGAAGCCTTGTGGGGGCTGGGCAGGAGCTACGTGGAGGCGGCGAGCGCGGTCTGGCCCAGGCCGAGCTCCGGGCGCCCCAGGGCTAGCAGGGTGGGCGTGGAGGGCCTCGGGGAGGGGGAGGACGCCCTGTTCCTCCCAGCCCAGGCCAGGGAGGGTTTGGAGCTGCACCTGCGCAAGAAGAGGCTGCAGCACCAGTGGGGCTTCCCCGGCCTTGTCCAGAGGTCTCTGGATGCCTTCCTGCCCAGGGTCCCCCTGCAGCCTCCCAGCCGCAGCCAGGCCGACACCGCCATCCGGGTCACCCTCTGGGAGGGGCTGCCAGTCCCCCAAAGCACCTGCCGCCACCTGGAGTTCCACCTGCAGCGGCTGCGGCTGCAGCGGCGGTGGCGGCTGCCCAGGAGGGTCCTGGAGTCCGTCCAAGCCCTGGGCCCTCCGCCCGGGGCAGACCCCTCGGCACCAGGAAGCGCTGGGCGTGGGCGAGGCCCCTGCTGCTGCCGCCTCGACAAGGGGGGGCTCGGGGACCGCTCCGCTGTGGGGGTGACGTCCTGGAGAGCCGCCGCGTCGATGGTCGCCGCCCCAGAGCGGGCTCGGGGTCTCCTCGTGCTGGAGCCCAGAGCCATCAGCAGGCTGCAGCTCCATCTGGCCAAGAAGTACCTGGAGATGCAGCTGGAGGCTCTCCCGCCTGCGGCCGGCCTGTCCTGGGGACGGGGGGGCGTTTCCGCGGAGTGGAAGCTCCTCCCCAAGGTGATCCTTCCCGGCGGCAGGCTGCAGCAGCCCCGTAGCGCCTGCCGGGCCCTCCATGCGGGGGGAGCTCATCGGATTGACATGGCTCTCCGGTGCAGCCACCTGGCGTCCCTGTGGGGGTCTGGGACACACCTCGACGGGGAGGCCCTGAGGGGGGCCGTTCTCGGGAAACCCCCTAGAGCCAGAAGGTGCCGCGTGGAGTTTGTGGAGGCGGACGCACCCTTCCTCCCGGAGCAGGACCGCGAAGCCTTAGAGCTGCACGTCAAGAGGAAGACTCTGCAGCACCTGTGGGGCTTTCCACGCCTCGTCCGGGGGTCTCTGAAGGCCTTCATGCAAGGGGGTTCCCTTCCCCCCAGGGTGCCGGAGCCCAAGACCCCCAGGGTCTGCATCCTGCGACAGGAGCCGCCTTTCCTCCCGCAGGACGTCCTCAGCCGCTTAGAGTTCCACGTTCAGAAGATGACGCTGCAGCGGCAGTGGGGCCTGCCCAGGAGGGTGTTGCAGTCCCTGTGGCAGCTGCATCTGGGGCTGGGGGCAGAGGGGGCCGGGCCCAGACGGTGGAGGCCTTGCTGTGACCTGGTCTGCCGGCCACCGGGCAGTGCCCCAGCAAGGTGGCCTACGGGAGGTCCCTTCACCAAGCAGGACCCCGGGGAAACGAGCGGGGGGCTGAGCCCCAGGCCGGGGGGCTCTCCACTGCTTCCGGGGCTCGAGTCCAAGATGCGGCGGCACCTCGCCAAGAAATGCGTGGAGGTCCGGCTGGAGGCTGTCCCGTCCGTCGCCAGAGTCTCTTGGAGCCGGGCTGCGCTCCGCGAAGGAAGGCCCCTTCCCAAACTCATCCCTCCCGGCAACAGGGTCCTGCAAAGGCGTAGCAGCCCCCCGTCTTCTGTGCCCACGGAAGGTGTGGGGCGGCTGGAGCTGGCCGTCCGGCGCAACCACTTTGCCTCCCTTTGGGGGCTGGGGGTCAGGCACAAGAGAGCCCTCGCTGGAATGCCACCCAGACCCACAGCGCCACTGGGCAGGGGCAGGGGCGGCGCCGACTCCGAGTGCCTGGAGAGGGAGACCCCGTTTCTCCGGGAACAGGCCCGGGAGGCCTTGGAGCTGCACGTCAAGAGGAAGCGGATGCAGCACGCCTGGGGCTTTCCACGCCTGGTCCAGGGGTCTCTGCGGGCCTTCATGCACAAGGCCCCTTCGCTGCCCGCCCACCAAAAGTCAGAGCTGCATGTCCACCCGCAGGCACCAGAACCGTCGTGCATTCCCGCGGCCACCTACGCCCGGCTGGAGAGCCACGTCCGGCGGCTGAAGCAGCAGCAGCGGTGGGGGTTGCCGCGGAAGATCCGAGGCGCCATGAAGGCCCTCCTTCCTTCAGCCCCCCTGGCGAGGACCCCGCGCTCCCAGAGGGAGGGACTCCCAGAGAGGAGTGGGGGCGAGGGACGGGAACCCGCAGCCCAGCGGAGGAGAGGAGCCACCGATGCCTTCTCCGCAGACCAGAAGACGCACGTGCAGGGCCACCTCCACAAGAAGCAACTCGAGGTGCGGCTAGCGGCGCAGCCCAGGCAGGTGAGGCAGTCCCGGCAAGCGGCCGGGGGCTCGGGGAGGGGGCGCCTCCCGGTTGTGATCCCTGCTGGCCGGCGCCAGCCCCCTGCCAGAGCCGGGCGCCTGTTTTGCCTGCCCCCGGAGACCGTGAAGGAGTTGGAGTGGAACGTCAAGCGCAAGTACCTGGCCTTCCTGTGGGGCCGGCCCCTCCGGCACGTGGCCAAGACGGTGGTCCATGGCCCAGCCCCCACCAGACCAGGGAGCTCCGCCTTCCGGGAGGTGGAGTGCGCCTTTCTCCGGAAGGAGGAGAAGGAGGAGCTGGAGAGGCACGTCCTGAAGAAGACCCTGCAGCACCAGTGGCGCCTCCCCTCTGCCGTCCGCAGGTCCCTCCGGGCCTTTGCGCCCCCTCCCCACGCGCCAACCTCGCCTTCGCCGGCCAGGCCAGGCCAGGCCGTCAGAGTGCAGGTGGCGGAAGGACTGACTTTCCTGCCCTCACAGACCAGGAGAGAGCTGGACAAGAGCGTGAAGAGGATGAACGCCCGACAGCAGTGGCGTCTCGCCAAGAAAGCCCACGAGTCGCTGCGTGCATTCTTGCCCGCCGGAGGAGGGCCTCCTTTCCAGGCAGGGGCTGAGGGGACTCAGGAAACAGGGGCAGGGGGCCTGCCCCGTGGGGCTTCCTCGGAGACCCCAACGACTCCAGCGACAGATGCCCCCAGCATGCCAAGGATAAGCGAACCCAAGCGCCTTGTCGGGAGGAGGACATCACGAGAAAAATCACCCTCTGCCAGGGGGGTGACCTCGGCCACAGCCAGACCTCTCCCTAAGGGTGCCCCTCTTTACAGGGTGGCGAAGCCCCGAAGCACCTTCTTGCCCTTCCTGGAGCAGGAGGCGGCAGACAAGGCAGATATGAACATCCGGCACAAGTACCTGAGCTACCTCTGGCACCAGCCTGTTCTGTACATCAAGCCCCTGAGCAGAGCCCGCCGCAGCAGCCCAGCGCAGCCACCGGGCCATGCCGCCAGGGCAGAGGTGGGCACAGCACAGGCAGTCCCGGACAGCCGGGTGGCAAAGGGTCACTCTGAGGAAGGCGCCTGCATGGAGGAACGGACCACGCGGCGGGCGAGTGGCGAGGAGGCCACTCAGGCCGGTGAGGACGCCAGTATTGGTGCCAAGACCACCCAAGGGGCTGAGAAACAGGAGGATGCTGAGGGGGGCCTGCAGGACACAGAGGAAGCCGGCATCTCTGATGAAGGGCTGCGAGCCACTGAAGAAATCAGCAGATCTCCCAGGACCCCGCAGAGGGCAGAAGGACAGAGCGTGGGGACAGAGAGCGCCCAAGCCCCAGAGGAGGAAGCATTGCATAATGGGCCACGGCCCCCCAAAGTTGGGAGCATTTCTGAACTACAGCCCATGGGGAGTGAGGCCTCAGCGAGCAGGTGGGCCAACAAGCACATCGCAGGTGAGTCCTTACAGGACACGGTGGCTACCAAGAGCTCACTGCCGGCCCTCTTGGATGCAGGCCCACAAGACTTTGAGGATGCAAACACAATTCCCAGGAGTCCTC
>JAJKFI010000395.1:112116-134463 GCA_029204185.1 Lerista edwardsae
GAGATACAGGAAGCTGGACTAGATGGGCCTTTGGCCTGATCCAGCAGGGCTCTTCTTATGTTCTTATGACCCCACTTAACATGGCCTTTGCCCGTTTTCCGCAGAGCCCCCACTGGTGACGGTGACCCGCAAGGACAGCCATGATGGCTTGGAGATGCTCCTCTGCCGGGCCCACGGCTTCTACCCCAAGGAGATCGACGCCACTTGGAGGAGGGACGGGGAGGTCAGGCAGGGGGACACCTTCCGGGGGACGATCAGCCCCAACGCGGACGGCACTTACCACACCTGGCTGAGCATCGAGGTTGACCCCCAGGAGAGGAGCCGCTTTCGGTGCCACGTGGAGCACGACGGGCTGCGGGAGCCCCTGGACGTGGCCGTGGAGGAGGCTGGTGAGAGCCTGTAGGGGAGGGAGGTCCGGGGGGGTCGGGGGAGGGGAATGAAGTGGTGGGCAAATTCCGGGAGGGGAATTTTCACCCAAGGGAGGGACTCAGAGGAGAAACGCATCAGCCCCTTCCAGTGCATGTTTTGGGGTGCAAAGCTGCAGACGTCCACCCACGTTGAAGGCGGGAAGAAGACTGTTATGTGGCTGCTAGGAACAGAGCGGGCAGAGGGACCGTGGGGAGCGAGAGGCAGGGACTTCTGCTTTCATTGCTATGAATGGAGGACAGGATAGGTCAGTCAGGACCTTTGCAGCCCAGAGGCTTTGCAGGCTCCTTTGAAGGCCTGAGAGGTGGTGGAGCTCTGTTGGGTCTCCCTGGGGAGGGGATTTCCCTGGATCAGGGCCACTGCAGAGTAGGGCTCTGCACAGCAGCTTGCGTGTGTGAGGTCCCAGCCTCAGTACCCCACACCTCTAGATTTGGAGGGTCCCTGTTAATGTATGCTCATCCGCTCCCTCAGTGCCTGTGCGTCTCATTGCTGTGGGAGTCGTCTTGTTGGTTGCGCTGGTCCTGGTTGTGGCTGGAGTTGCCACCTACATCAGTAAGTGAATCCCTGGGTGCATTTGTTGGGCCACACGTGGGCATCGTTCTGTGGTAGATTTCAGATCCTGAGCCCCTTAGACAAGGAGCTGCCTTCTCCGTCCGCATCCCGCAGCATGAACACAAATGGTGCCGAGGACATGTAATGGAGGAGGCGGAGGATGGTGACGAAAATATCACCCACTAGTAATAATAATAATAATAATAATAATAATTAATAATAATACTCATATTTATATACCGCCTTTCTTAGGTCACCAGATTACTCCAATGACTATAACTCAAGGTGGTTTACATGGGCAGACTTTATCTTCAACCTGTGGGTTGAAGGCATTTTTATTTAAACAAGCCTTTCACTGTTGACAGTCTGGCTGGCATTTTATATTCTCTTCTTTACATTGGATCCATGGGGCTTGCTGTTTTAAATTGAAAAATTTAAATTAAATTAAACTGTTTTAAATATTGAAAACAATATTTAAAACAGTTAAGTTTTAAATATTGTTTTCATAAGATCATGGGACCATAATTGCTATGAATTACAATATATAAAACTCAAACAAACTATGAGTGCTAGTCTTCCTACATGTTGGGCATTTGCTTTGGGAAAGGGCATGAACCATATACCTAGGAAATAAATCTTCTAGGCTGTTCCTTGGCTACGTTGCAGAATCCATTAGCAGTGGCTGATGGGCCAAGCCATGGGGTTAGCTGGGTAGAATGGTCTGGAACCCTGGACTAGAGAGATGGAGCTCAAGCCTTGCTCAGCCTTGGAACTTTCTGGAAACTGGGGGCCAGTTCTTGTCCCTCAACAGAGTCTACCTTGCAAGGATGTTATGAAGGTATAATGAGGAGGGAGGTGGAACGGTGCCCATTGCCCTGAGCTCCTTGAAGGGGGGGGGAGATGGAAATCCGCTAAAACCGAGGGTTGGGAGAGTTAGAACAGATAAAAGGAAGTACTTTTTTACCCAGCGGGTAGTTAATCTGTGGAACTCTTTGCCACAGGAGGTGGTGATGGCATCTGGTCTTGATGCCTTTAAGAGGGGATTGGACGGATTTCTGGAGGAAAGGTCCATCGTGGGCTATAGGCCATGATGGATGGTGCAACCTCCTTAACGAAGGTGGTGGGCTACTGGTACCGGGTGCAAGGGAGTGGCAACAGGATGCAAGCATCTTGTTGTCTCCTGCCTCCCTGGGGCACCTGGTGGGGCTGCTATGAGATACAGGAAGCTGGACTAGATGGGCCTTTGGCCTGATCCAGCAGGGATGTTCTTATGTAGCTCTAACTAGATAGATATAATCCAGCTTAACACCCTGTTTTTTCTCCCTCTGCAGAGAAGTGCCAGGGGTCCACCAGCCTTACCAGAGGAAATCCACCTCAAAGAGGGGAGCCCTTGCAAGCAGCTTCCCTGGAGATGAAAGAATCAACTTTTCTTCCAGTTGATTCTCCAGATCAGACGAAAAGAACTTTAGCCCCATCCTCAATTTTATTTCACTTAAGGGAAGGCCGCTTTCCTTTCTAACTGCGAAAGACAGATTCTGTTCAAGATGCAAATGAAGGCCTTGTTTGGGGTTCGGTAAGGGATTCACTTGTAGGTCAAAATCAGTGGTGTCATCCAAATGATTTAGGAACAGGTACTCACTTTTGATTGGCATTTGTTGGGGTCCGCCCACCAGAAGTGACAGCATAAGCCGGAAGTGATGTCGCGGCAGGAAGTGAGGTCATAGCCGGAAGTGAGGTCATGATGGTTGCCATGGATGTGATCATGTTTGTAATAACTTCAGCTTGTGGTTAGTGTTGATTTAACTTCTATTGCTTTGCTTTCTAGAGATGTGTATATAGACATAGTTTTCTTCAACTCTTCCCTGGTTAAATAGCAGGCTAGACTGTACTAGATTGGGAGCCCTTTTGGGACAGGGAGCCATTTAACTTTAATGTTAAATGCAAGGAGCCGGCAAGGAGCAGGAGGGGGAACGGGCGACCAAAAAAAGACCGCGTGGGGGCTGGGGCTGGGGGGAGGCTGCAGGAGGAACCGGGACGCTGGATCTGCGTGGCTGGAGGGAGCGGGAGCCCCAGGCAGCCTACCTTCTCACACTTGCTGCCTTATTCCCGGGTCTCCCTCGCTGCTGCCACTGCTGCCGCCTCCGGTCCTCTCGCTCCGCTGCTGCCGCTGCTGCCGCCACCACCACGCTGCCTGCCTGCCTGCCTCCTCACAGAAAGTGCAGGCAACGGCTGCGGGCGTGCAGTACGCATGCACAGCTGCTGAGCCAACCAGCCGACGGGGCCAGCTTCGAGTGGGCGGGGCCAGCTCAACTTCTAGGAACCGGTACTCGCGTAGTGGTGCGTAGTGGGTGCATGACATCACTGGTCAAAATGTATCATTACAGGAATTCTGCCTTCCCTGGAAGGGTGCAGTTTGGCTCGCTTGCTTGAGCTCTCACCTGTGATGGCGGTGGGGGGCAGAGCGGGGTGGGGGATTGGGGGAGGGGTGGTAACAGGTTCAAAATCAGCAGCTCCAGAACCACATGCAGCTTTCTGTGCTTTTTTTACCCTGTTGTATGAATTTTGCTGGAGAAGAAGACTCTTCTTCTCTCTTGGTGTTGGAGAAGACTCTTGAGAGTCCCCTGGACTGCAAGGAGATCCAATCGGTCAATCCTCCAGGAAGTCAAGCCTGATTGCTCCCTGGAAGGACAAATCCTGAAGCTGAAATCCTTTGGCCACCTCCTGAGAAGAGAGGACTCTTTAGAAAAGGCCCTCATGCTGGGAAAGATGGAAGGCCAAAGGAGAAGGGGGCGGCAGAGGATGAGATGGTTAGACAGTGTCACCGAAGCGATGAACATGAAATTGGGTGAACTCCGGAAGCTAGTGGAGGACAGGGAGGCCTGGCGTGCTGTGGTCCATGAGGTCACGAAGAGTCGGACACGACTTAGCAACTGAACAACAACAATGAATTTTGCTTGCAAATGTTTTTCTAAAACATTTATTCAAAAATAAACAGTTTTGAAAATATCTTCCATCAGGTCAAATCATTACTGTATTCGGTTGCTAGAATAACATTGTCCTCAGTAGATACATTATCAATCAATTACTAGCATTTATATACCGCTTTTCAACACGAAGTTCACAAAGCGGTTTACAGGCAAATAATAACATTAAAGTTAAAGGGCTCCCTGTCCCAAAAGGGCTCACAATCTAAAAGAATGGAGGACACCACCAGCAACAGCCACTAGAAAAGACACTGCGCTGGGGTGAAGAGGGACAATTGCTCTCCCCCTGCTAAATATAAGAGGAGCACCACTTGAAAAAGTGCCTCTTGCCCAGAAAAAAAATGCAACAACCTTCTTGCTATAAACCCTCTTTCTCTCTCTGCTCTGGGCTGAAAGAGGCCCCCTCACTCCTCCCCCCCCCACATCCTGTGGCCAAGAGTCCAGCCTCACCTTGGCCTAGCAGTGCTGGGCCCCAATCCATGGAGGTCTGTGTTCTGCAAAGGTTTCCCCAGAGGGAGCTCGAGAATTGTAGGTGTTCCTCCACGTTGGTGGCTATGAGGGGTGTGATATCCGAAGATAGGGTTGGAGGTGCCAGAGGGAAGATGAGATGCAGCTGGAATATAAAGAAGAAGTTGTTTTTCTCCAAAGCTGGCGGTTTATCAAGAAAGGAAAAGGAAACGAGCTGAAAGCGGAGGTTTGAAGACTAGGCTTCAAGGAAACCGCAGAGATGGTGGGGCAATAAGGTCAGGGTGATTTTAAGCCTGTGTTCCCCTAATGTCGAGATTTCAGCTATCAAATGCAGACCATTTTATTGGTCCAGGGAATTTTCCATCATTATTCTTATAGCGGTGTATATTCCCCCCACGGCAAACAAGGATGAAGCCCTGAATACCATCAGTGAGTGGCAAACTACCTATCCGGAGGGAGTTTTTATTGAATTGGGTGATTTTAATCAAGCTAATTTAAATACTATTAGGCAGCAAAATGGCAAATTCATTTCACTGTAGACTAGTGTAAATTGATGCACATTGGGGCAAAAAATCAAAACTTCCCATATGGGCTGATGGGTTCTGAGCTGTCTGTGACAGCTCAGGAGAAGGATCTTGGGGTGCTGGTGGACAATTCAATGAAGGTCTCGACCCAGTGTGCGGCAGCAATTAAGAAGGCCAAGTCCATGCTTGGGGTCATTAAAAAAGGGGTTGAGAATAAAACAGCCAATATTATTATGCCATTGTACAAATCGATGGTAAGGCCGCACCTGGAGTACTGCTTACAGTTTTGGTCACCACATCTCAAAAAGGACATAGTGGAGCTGGAAAAGTTGCAGAAGAGAGCGACAAAAATGATTACAGGGCTGGGGCACCTCTCTGCAGCGTTTGGGGCTCTTCAGTCTGGAAAAAAGGTGCCTGAGGGGGGGCATGATTGAGACCTACCAAATTATGCACGAAAGGGACAGAGTCGTTAGAGGGATGTTCTTTTCCCTCTCTCACATACCAGAAACGGGGCATCCACCGAAACTGAGTGCTGGGAGAGTTAAAATACTTTTTTACCCAGCAGGCAATTAAGCTATGGAACTCCTTGCCACAGGAGGTGGTAATGGCATCTGGCTTCATTGCCTTTAAAAAGGGATTGGACAGATTTTCTGGAGGAAAAGTCCATCGTGGGCTATAGGCCATGATGGGTTGGGCAACCTCCTTACATTAATAGGAGGCTACCTCAGAATGCCAGGTGCAAGGGAGTGGCCACAGGATGCAAGCATCTTGTTGTCTCTTGTGCTCCATGAGGCACCTGGTGGCCCGCTGTGAGATACAAGAAGCTGGACTAGATGGGCCCTTGGCCTGATCCAGCAGGGCTCTTCTTAGGTTCTTATGAGTCATCTCGGTAGTCCTGATGGTCCTGGTTGTGGCTGGAACCATCCTCTTCCTCAGGGGTCCCTTCCTGGAGCAAAGGCCGAAGGTTCAAAGAAGGGGTGATGAGGATCTGTTGGGAGCTGTGCTCTGAAAAGCCGGAGCGGTCCGATGAATGGGTGGCAATTCTGTCTTCCAGAAAGAGGAGGGGAAACCTGAGGAACCTCCTCCTCATCCATCCTCAGGAAGGAACAGGTTGGTGAGGCGAAGAGGACCTTAGGAGCGAATGAGCACACCCTCCTGGGAGTCAGCGTGTGGAGGTGGGCAAAGGGCGAGGGGGGTCCGACACATGCCAGAGGGAGCCAGAATGCTGCCCCCCCCCCCCGTGGACCTTCCTCTTTGAATGTCAGACTGCACACCAGCTCGTGACTGAAAGGGACTTGGGGGCTAAACATGCAGAGTGCCTGGGAAGATGGCGGATCGGGGCTGGGCCAGGGAGCGGGAGGAGCTGGAACGCCAAGAAAGGAGGGAGCCCACCTGACTGCCTCCACGGACAGCCCAAAGAGAGGACGCCCCCCCCGAAGGAGCACACCTGGGAGAAGAGCCGACGGTCCTCACCAGAGCAAGAGCCGGAGGGGCAGAAAAGCAGCTGCCAGCCGGACCCTGGACAAGGAGGTGCTGCTGCTGCCCCCCAGAGCTGAAGGTCGGGGAGGAGGCGGGGGGCTGTCCAGGCCAAGGAGACGGGCGGTGAGGAGGGGCCCTGAGGGACACCCTTCCCCCTGGGCTGCCTGGCCCACGGAAGACCCACCGGCTGGCCAAGGGAGAACAGGGGGGCCCAGAGGCTCAAGAAGCCGGGGAGGGCATGTGTGTGTCAGGGCAGGAGCCTTACAGGATGCAATCAGTCAAACTGCCTTCGCCTGGATCTCCCTGCCTGGAGCACCCCCTAAAAGTCCCGCCAGCCGAGGGTAAGAGCTGGTGAGCCTGCGGCCTTCCACAGTCCCCCCCCCCAGATGAGCCACTGGGGGGAGGCAGGCTTAAGAGGGCAATTTCCAGTAATCCGGACCAGCCAGAAGAGGGCACCCCTGAGAGCCCCCCTCCCTCTCCCGTCGTGAAGGGTTCCCCCCCCCCGTCGCCTGTGGGGAGCAGAAGGTGACTGTTTGCTTTCTCCGCCCAGGTGTTGGGGGTACTTTGTTCTGCGGGAGACGCAGCGGAAATGGCAAAGTGCAGCAGGGAGGGAGGGTTCTTGGGGGGGGGAGCGGAAGCCTCCGAGCTACGCCTGGGTCCCACCGGCCTCTCCCCCGCCCCCAGTTCCCAGTAGCTGGGGGTTGCAGACAGCGGCAGCAGACGAGAGCTGAGCGCGAGCTGCAGGAAGCGCCACTCAAGGCCGGACGCCCACCCCCACGGACAAAGACAGCTGATGACGCTGCCCCGGGGACAGCTCTGGTCAGCCGCTTCTGCCCTGACTCCGCTCGGCTGCTCTCTCGGGGGGCAGGCGCCCCCCCCCCCCACACGCAGATCTTCCACGTGCGCCTTTTTGCCAGCGACACGGCGCCCGCGACCGTCTCCGCGCCGCCTTCCCTTCCCTCCTCGTCTTTCGCGCGGCATCGCAGCCCAGCCGCTCCTCGAGAATCTGCCCAGCAACCGATGACGGAGGCCCCCGCACGGTTTTCTGATTGGTGGGACGGCCCTCACCCCCACTGCGAAGCCCGTCGAGGCGTTCGAGGGCTCCAGAGCCCGATGGGGCTGCCGGGCTGGCTGCTGGGGGCCGCTGCCCTCCTGCTGGGGGGCTGCTCTGGTAAGTCTCTGCAGCGGCTAAAGCCCCCCCCCCGCAAATACTGGGGTGGGAGGAGGGCAGTGGAGAATCGGGAGGCTCTGTGCCCCTGCCTTAGCCTGGCGCGTCAAAGGGGTGGGCGGGATCTTGATGTTCCCCACCCAGAATGGCTCGTCTGCTTGTTTTGTACCTGTTCTTCTGGGGCAGGGAGCCGTTTCCTCCTCCGCCTTCCGCAGCCCTAACGCTGCATGAACGTGGCGTGGGACGGCTCTGAAAGCGACCCCCGCCCCACCCCACCCCACCCCACCCCGCAGGTCCTCGTCCTCCCGCGTCTTCCCTCCACCCGCTCTTCCCCCACCAACTCTTGGGTCTCCCGGAGGTCCAGCCAGGCACTAGAACCCCCCCCCCCAATCTGCAGGCTCTCCCCCGGCGGGGAGAGGTCGAGGCTGCCAGCGGCGGGGCTGGAGCCCCCCCCCATCTCCTTCCCCTGACCCCGCCCCTGGTCCTTCTCCGCAGGCTCCTCCCGCCACTCGCAGAGCACCTTCCTGATGGCCGTGTCGGAGCCCAGCCGGGGGCTGCCCCGCTTCCTGGTCGCGGGGTACCTGGACGGCCGGGCCTTCGGGGGCTACAGCAGCGCCGGGAGGAGGATCGTGGCCCGCGTGCCCTGGATGGAGAGGCTGGAGCGGGCGGACCCGCGGCTCTGGCGCCGGCAGACGGAGCACATGCGGGCCTGGGAGCTGCGGCTGGGCCGGGAGCTGGGGGCCGTGCAGCGGCTCCACAACCAGAGTGCGGGTGCGTGGAGGGGGAGGGGCTGCTGGGGAAGTGGGAGGGGCTCGTAAGAAGGGAAAAGGCCCCTGGACCCCAGAGGCTCCTTCGGCTCAACGTGGCCCCCTTTGGCCAGGAGGGGGAGAAAGTGGCCATGATACCCCCATTGCTGAACACGGTCTCTGTGGATTCTGCAAGGGGGAAACGTTCCCTGGGCGGCCCCCACCCCAAGGGCGCTTCACCCCCTCCGGAGCAGAATCACGTGTGACACTCCCTGCATCGCTTCTCTCTCGCTCGCCCTCTCTCCACATACAGGTAGTTTGGATGGCATTACTGCCCTTCACAGAAGTAAATATGCATCATCCTGTCAATACCACGGAGCACTGTTCGTGGTTTCTTAGCCTAACACGTCCATCTGCCGCAGCACTTTAAAAAAAAAACACCAGTCAGCCTGCATTAACAGAACTGTAGCATCCAAGTCGCAAGAAGTTGTGGCTCTGCCTCACTCCGCATTGGTGCGACCTCACCTGGAGTCCTGTGTCCAATTCCAGTTCAAGAAGGAGGCAGCCAAACTGGAGCAGGCTCAGAGAAGAGCAACGAAGATGATCAGGGGGCTGGAAAACAAGTCCTAGGAGGAAAGGTGGAGGGAACTTGGTGTGTTTAGCTTGGAGAAGAGAAGACTGAGAGGGGATATGAGGGCACCCATCACCGGGGCGGACCTAGTCAAAATGGTGCCCGGGGCACCCAATAGAAGTGCACCCCCATGGGAGCCCAGGTCTACCCGCACAATGTTGTGGGGGGGGCATTGGCGCCCCCCTAGACGGCCCCAAGACGGTGCCCAGGGCTCTTGTCCCCCCTGCCCCCCCTAGATCCGCCACTGCTCTTCACATATCTGAAGGGCTGTCATAAGGAAGAAGGGACAAATCTGTTCTCATCTGCCTTTGACAGTAGAACTAGGTCCAGTGGGTACAAACTGCAAGAGAGAAGATTCTGGCTGGACACGAGTAAGAATTTCTTGACTGTAAGGGTGGTTCGACAGTGGAACAGACTGCCACTGGAGGGAGGTGGTGGATTCTCCCACACTGGAGACCTTCAAGCAGAGACTCGACAGGCACCTGCTGGAGATGCTCAAGGAGGATTTCCTGCTACAGGCAGGGGGGTTGGACTAGATGGCCTTGCACGTACCTTCCACCTCTATCTCTTCCTCTTGGTCCCTGGGGCCTTGGCATCAGCTGTGGCTGTCCGGCTGATCTCCCCCCCCCCACGTGTCTCCCTTCCAGGATTTCACACCTTGCAGTTCAGGGTGGGCTGTGAGCTGGACAAGGACCGGTGGAAAGGAGGGTTTGCCCAGTACGGCTACGACGGGAGGGACTTCCTCGCCTTCGACCCGGAGACCCTCACCTGGACCGCCGCTGACGCCCAGGCCCAGGCAACCAAGTGGAGGCGGGATGCGGACCTGCCCCTCTGCCATGGCACCAGAGCCTACCTGGAGGAGACCTGCCCCGAGTGGCTGCGGAAGTACCTGGGAGGGAGGCCCTGGGAGGGAGGGAGGCCCTGCAGAGGACAGGTGAGCGGGGCGGGGAGGGGGGAGGGGCAGTTCCTCCAGGCTCCCCCCTCCTTGAAGGTCTTCGAACTGGGGAGATGCCCCTGGTGCGGCTGGGAGGTGCCTGAGGCGGTCCTGATTCAGACTCCAGCTGAAGCGGGGGAAATGCCATTTTTGGATAGTACTCCGATAAAATAAGCCTTTGGAAGAAGAAAACTGGCACAGAAGAGCTGGGCAAGGACTTCATCTTTTCACTGTCTCATTTCTGCTTATGAAACATAATTCTTTTTTTAAATAAGTGAAGCGTTCCAATATGTCCATCTCATGAAGTGGTTGTTGTTGTTCAGTCGCTAAGTCGTGTCCGACCCTTCGCGACCCCATGGACCGCAGCACGCCAGGCCTCCCTGTCCTCCACTAGCTTCCGGAGTTCCCCCAATTTCATGCTCATTGCTTCGGTGACACTGTGTAACCATCTCATCCTCTGCCGCCCCCTTCTCCTTTGGCCTTCCATCTTGCCCAGCATGAGGGTCTTTTCTAAAGAGTCCTCTCTTCTCAGGAGGTGGCCAAAGGATTTGAGCTTCAGCTTCAGGATTTGTCCTTCCAGGGAGCAATCAGGCTTGACTTCCTGGAGGATGGCCCGATTGGATCTCCTTGCAGTCCAGGGGACTCTCAAGAGTCTTCTCCAGCACCATAATTCAAAAGCATCTATTCTTCGGCGCTCTGCCTTTCGTATGGTCCAGCTCTCACAGCCATACATTGCTACATGAAGTGGTACCGTCCAGTTAATCTCTTCCTTGTCTCTTTGCTTAGCTCACTCCTGCGAATATGAGGCTTCGTTAAAGAACGCAGGGAGGCAGTGATGGGTGATGGCTCTGGAGCAAAGACCAGTGGCCACTCCAGCGTTCCTCTGTGGCTCAGTTTAAGCCCTTCGGTTTAGAGCAGCCATTGTCAACCACTGTGCCGTGGCACATTCGTGTGCCGTGAATGGTCTGCAGGGGTGCCACGAATGGCTGCGGGAGGAGGGTTAGGAGGGCCACTGGGGGATGTAATGCGAGTCCCTGGCAGGCAGTGTGGTGTGTCTTGTCAGTGGTCCAAAAGAAAACTGATGGTGCAACTTGACAATTTCAGCATCCTGTCAGTGTGCCGTGTGATGAAAAAGGCTAAATCATGAAAATCCTGGTTTGGAGGGATCTGAGCCAGTTCAGCTGTGCACTGAGTGCTGACGGATGCGGAGAGTCGCTTTCTCTGCAGGTTTGCATCTCTGGAGGAGGCAGCAGGTGTGGGACAAAAAGCTGTGGGGTCCTTTCCTTCTGCTGAACTGCAATTTCCATCCTGGAGGCCGAGACCCCCAGTCTTAGCTCTGCTGCTCCATTTTGTCGCAGAGCCCCCACTGGTGACGGTGACCCGCAAGGACAGCCAGGAGGGCTTGGAGACGCTCCTCTGCCGGGCCCACGGCTTCTACCCCAAGGAGATCGACGCCACCTGGAGGAGGGACGGGGAGGCCAGGCAGGGGGACACCTTCTGGGGGACGGTCAGCCCCAACGCGGACGGCACGTACCACACCTGGCTCAGCATCGAGGTCGACCCCCAGGAGAGGAGCCGCTTCCGGTGCCACGTGGAGCACGACGGGCTGCGGGAGCCCCTGGACGTGGCCGTGGCGGAGGCTGGTGAGAGAATCCTAAAGAGGGAGTTCTTGTGCCCTTGCAGGATGGGGCGGGGGCGGTGGGGTGATGGGCAGATTCTGGGAGGAGAATTTTCACCCCAGGAGGGCCTCAGCAACTCCCAGCGTGTGTTTTGGGGTGCAAAGCTGCTGATGCACCCCTGTGTGGAAGGCTGGACGGAGGCTGGGGCTGCTAGAAACAGGGTGGGCAGAGGGACCCTGGGGAGTGGGAGGTCGGCTACAGTGCCCTGAATGGATGGCATGAGAGTGCTAGAAAAGCAAACACTTGCACAGGATCAGATCAGTCCGGCTCTCTTTCAGTGCAGAGGCTTTGCCTGTTTCTCTGGAAGCCTGAAATGGGGAGCTCCGGTGAGCCTCCTTCAGGAGGGAGTTCTGCTCGATGAGGACCATTTCTGGGGGAGTCTGGGCTCGGGGGGTTCGCTTGCCTGAGGCCCAGCTTCAGTGCCCCACACGTCCGGTGGGAGGATCTCAGGACGGCTGCTGGAGCGTTCGGGGAGCCGATTCCAGCCTGAGTCCGTCTCTGCTTGTCCCGTTTCAGCCTCGGGGCCTGTGGGGCTCATTCTACGAGCCGTCCTGGGGGCTGTGGCCGCCCTGCTGCTTGGAGCTGGGAGCGTCTTGTTCTGGAGTAAGCACTTCTGTGAATGCATTTCTTTAGCTGCATGTGCGCATCGTTCGGTCATCTAAACGATTTAAGAACAGTAACTCACTTTTGATTGACACGTGTCAGGACCCGCCCACCAGAAGTGACGTCATAAGCCGGAGGCTGGCGGAGTGCAGGTCTACCCGCAGCTGGTTCCTAGCCAGCGACGAGTGGGCGGAGCCAGCCAGTTCTGTACAGCGCCTGGCGCCTACAGAACAGAAAGCGAAGAATTCCCCCCACCCCAATTGCAGCTCCAATAGTGATGGGGACAGTCTCCCAAAGAAACCTCACACCCAGAGTGCCAGTGAAATGCTCTGGACTGGAGAGACAGCGGCGAAAGCCTTTCCTTGGTCTTCACAGCTAGGCGAGGTGGAGTTATTCAGAATTGCCAGGGAAGTTGACAAGTCGCCCCCCTAGGAATCCGGAGTCGCTCCCTTTAACACTCTGAGTGCCGGCCAACCAAGAAGAAAAGCTCTTTGCAGAGGAATCGGGAGGGGGGAGGAGGGAGAGTGTAGTGGGTGGAGTCAGCCCTAATTTTAACAAGTGGAACTGAGTTCCCCCGCATTCCCCCTGCATGACATCACTGCTTCAGAGTCTGAGCCCCTTGTGGCTGGGAGCTGTCCTGCATTCTGTCAATGCGCCAAGAACACAGATGGTGCTCTGTGCACTGAAGGTGGTGGTGGTGGTGACATTGGGAGGGGCACTCCAGTGCCTGCTAGTGCCCCCAAAATCCCCCCCAAGAATGCCATTCTGAGCCTAGACTAGGAAGTACCTGAAACCTACATTATCCCTGCAGCATTCTGTCATGAAAAACTATGTTTTCATGTGGACCTTGTTGGGGATCAGTGGTTGGAAGAGAAGTGCTCAGGTGTAACTGGTTCAGGTGAGGGCGATTAGTGTCATTGGGATAAAGTTAAAAGCCTCAGGAAACAGAACCATCTGCTGCTCTCAGGGAAGGTTAACCTCAGTGTGCACTGTGAGTCTAAGGAAGGCAGTGAGAGCTGGTTGTAGTCAGTCAGCCAGAGATGAAACACAGTAGGTGTTTCTATTTGTCCTTTTGAGTTCCTCTTAGCTAGTTTATAAGCAGAGGGTTTTACTAGGGAGGAGTGTTGTGGGCGAGAGCCTCCTGGCTTGTATTTTACTATTTGGATTTCACAATATAGAGGCTCTGTAATTTTATTTGTAACTTTTAATGTATGTTGATAAAATTGGGTTTTTATTTCTTCTAATTGGTTTTCTTTCGAGAGGGGTTTTGCCCAGGAGCTCCTTTTTGTTGTGTTACGCCTGGCTGGTGGCAGCGGCAGCTACCCAAGGGGAGGGCAGCTATACCCCCCGCATCATAACACATGATCTGTGGTCCATAGTCAGTGGTTATCATTTTTTCATGATGAACCTACAAAATCCAGGATGGTACTCAATGCTGCCCCCCCTTGTCTCCCGGTCAAATGTTCACCTAAATCCCAAATACATTTACTAAAATTTCCAAATTGTCCAAATTAAGTGATTCCTCTGATTTTGCATAGAGAAATGCCTTAATAATGTACATAAGAACATAAGAAGAGCCCTGCTGGATCAGGCCAAAGGCCCATCTAGTCCAGCTTCCTGTATCTCACAGCGGCCCACCAGGTGCCCCAGGGAGGCATGAGACAACAAGATGCTTGCATTCCGTTGCCACTCCCTTGCACCCGGTACCAGTAGCCCACCACCTTTGTAAGGAGGTTGCACAATCCATCATGGTCTATAGCCCACGATGGACCTTTCCTCCAGAAATCCGTCCAATCCCCTCTTAAAGGCATCCAGACCAGATGCCATCACCACCTCCTGTAGCAAAGAGTTCCACAGATTAACTACCCGCTGGGTAAAAAAGTACTTCCTTTTATCTGTTTTGACTCTCCCAACCCTCAGTTTTAGCGGATGCCCCCTGGTTCTGGTGTTTTGAGAGAGGGAAAAGAACATCCCTCTATCGACTTTATCCCTTCCATGCATAATTTTGTATGTCTCAATCATGTCCCCCTTTTTTCTAGACTAGCCTTTGGTGAAGAGTCTCCCTAAAGTTGGAGGATTTATGTTTTCCAGCTGCAGCTAAGACCTAACTGGGCAGCAACTATGAGGTGGTTTGTTCTTCTCCACATTGACACAGCGTGTCTTCTATGGGGAAGCCCCATTTCCTCAGATTGTACTTAGATCTTCCTGGCCCAGCACGCACTCGATTCAAGGATTTCCATGCAGGCCATGGTTGTTCTTGGGCAGGTTCTCTGCTGTGTTTCAGGCATGGGCAACGGGCCCTTCAGTCCTCCAGCCTTCATCCTGGGGGGCTGACCTCAGGCTCCAGAGTGAGGCCCCAGAGGCAGGAGAGAGGGTGCAAAGCAGGCCAAGCAACTTCCCAGCTCTGCTGCCCAGAGGCTTCCGGGTCTTCCTTCCCTGGAGACTCAGCCAGAGGCTGGAGGAACATTTGCTGGCAGGGGTGGGGGTGGGGGTCAATTCCAAGCCATCTTTCTCTGCCAGGGAGCAGGATTGGATGATCTCTGGAGGTCCCTCCCAGCTCTGACCTGCTGCTTCTGCCCCTGCAGGGAGACGTCGAGAAAAAGCAGCCTGCAGAGCAGAAGCGGGAGAGAAATCCTGAAAAGCGGAACGAATGCCGCACGGATGCTGCTGAGGCCAAGTGCTGCTCATCCCCCTTCATCTGAAGCACGCTTTGTTTGATCTGGAAATGCTCCTGTTTGCTTCCGGGTCCAGCTCTGGTGCTGGTCAACAACTTGCCCAACCTGCTCTCGCAAATCCTGTTATATCCAGGAAGGCCTTGAGGTTGGACCCACAGAAAAGCAGGAGTCTGTGCCTAATCCAGGCACATCCCCAGGAGAGTCTGGGGCAAGGCTCCCCTCTTTGAGATGGGTTCCCCCCCAATCCCAACCCCCATGCTTGTGGAAAGTGCTTACGACTGCATTTTGCTGAGCCTCTGGGGAAGGGGAGTGAATTCTAGGCTAGACACTGGGTGTGAAGTCAGGCACCCAAGAGGTCTTGGGAGCCTATCACGATACCGGGGGGGGGGGGGCTGGCCCCTCCCTGCACATGGCCAATGCCAGGAAGATGTCAGGATGTCCCTGGAGTGAGACAAGAGGAAGGTGGGAGGTTCTGGTCCCCCGAGAGGTGAAGAAGCCAGTCAGAGCGAAAGGGACATGCCTTTGGGGGCACAAATACAAGACCTGGGGCACAGCCCTGGTGCCTGCCAGCCAGGGGCATAACTGAGGAAGTGCAGGGGGGTGCAATTGCACTGGGCAACAAGCCTTAGCAGGGCAACAAGCTGAGCTTGACACAAGTGTCCAAAATGGTCAAAACCGTGATATATATAATTCCAACATGTATACATCATTGGAAAGGTAATTTAATGCCAAATGCAATGAAACAAACCACTGAACACAGTGGGACTTCCTTATGAGTAGACTTGCATAGGATGGGGCTGAGGAAGCCACAAAGCTTCTGTTATTTGCAATGCCATGAAGGCTCCACACAAAAATCAAATGCTGATGTCACTGGGGGGGGCGCTGCTGCCTCCCTGCCCTGCTTGGGGGCTTCTTGGAGCCGCCACCAGGATCCGGCCCTTCTGGAAGCAGAGGAGCAGATAAGGAGGCACAAGACATCCTTGCCACAGGAGGTGGTGCTGCCGTCTGGCCTGGGTGCCTTTAAAAGGGGATTGCACAGATTTCTGGAGGAAAAGTCCATCGTTGGCTACAGGCCATGATGGGTGGTGCAACCTCCTTACCTTAGTAGTAGGCTACCTCAGAATGCCAGGGGCAAGGGAGTGACCACAGAATGCAGGCATCTTGTGGTCTTGGGTGCTCCCTGAGGCATACTATGAGATGCAGGCAGCTGGACTAGATGGGCCCCCTTTGGCCTGATCCAGCACAGGGGCTCTTCTTACCTGGCCCCACATCTCTTTAGCAGGAATGTGAACCTTCATTCATCTGTTTTCTGGGGCACCTTCATCTGTTTTCTGGGGCACCAAATGTGTTGGCATTATCAGGCTTTAAAGCAGCCAACTTCCTAAAGCTTCTCTCTGAATTATTTGACATTTTCAAAACCAGTTTTTAAGTGAAAGATTAAAGGGCTAAAAAAAGTTGTCTGAGATCTACAACCATTTTTCTATCTAGTTTTATTTTATTACAAAAGTATTTTTGAAGTGTACAGAAACCAGTAATGGCATATTTTTACCAGGTTTGTATCCTACCTTTCCCCAATAGGCACTCAACACCCAATAGGCAGTAATATCAACATACAATAAATACCAATACAAAAATAAATAGAATAGAATTTTTATTGGCCATACATGGAATTTTACTTTGGCCCAAAAGCTCTCACATACACTACCGTTCAAAAGTTTAGGGTCACTTAGAAATTTCCTTATATTTGAAAGAAAAGCACTGTGTTTTTCAGTGAAGTTAACATTAAATTAATCAGAAATACACTCTATACATTGTTAATGTGGTAACTGACTATACTAGCTACAAACGTCTGGTTTGTAAATGAATATCTACATAGGTGTATAGAGGCCCATTTCCAGCAACCATCACTCCAGTGTTCCAAAGGTGTGTTGTGTTTGCTAATCGCGTTAGAAGACTAATGGACGATTAGAAAACCCTTGTGCAATTATGTTGGCACAGCTGAAAACGGGTTTGCTCGTTAGAGAAGCTATAAAACTGGCCTTCCTTTGAGCTAGTTGAGTATCTGGAGCATCACATTTGTGGGTTCGATTATACTCTCAAAATGGCCAGAAAAAGAGAACTGTCATGTAAAACCCGACAGTCTATTCTTGTTCTTAGACATGAAGGCTATTCCTTGCGAGAAATGGCCAAGAAACTGAACATTTCCTACAACGGTGTGTACTACTCCCTTCCAAGAACAGCACGAACAGGCTGTAACCAGAGTAGAAAGAGAAGTGGGAGGCACAACTGTGCAAGAAGACAAGTACATTAGCATCTCCAAGTTTGAGAAATAGACGCCTCACAGGTCCTCAACAGGCAGCTTCATTAAATGGTACCCACAAAACGCCAGTGTCAACGTCTACAGTGAAGAGGCGACTCCGGGATGCTGGCCTTCTAGACAGAGTGGCAAAGAAAAAGCCATATCTGAGACTGGCCAATAAAAGGAAAAGATTAATATGGGCAAAAGAACACAGACATTGGACAGAGGAAGACTGGAAAAAAAGGGTTATGGACAGATGAATCGAAGCTCTGTTTTGCGGGGAACAAAAAGTTCCATTTTGCTTTTTATAAAATAAAATTCTATTCAATACAAAAATAAATGGACAATACTAAGTTGATAAGTTAAGATGATAAAAGAATAAAGCAATAAAATTGACAAAAACATGAAGGCACAGTCCAGCACAAGCATAACTCTCAGCGCATCAAACCCACAAAGCAGAAAAGAGGCCTCAAATACTCAGCTAGTGAACAGCAGCATAAAACCAGTATTAAAAACAAGAGCAGCTCACAATAAGAGGGCAGTTAGAGCAGCAATAAAAGTGGTACACAAGAAAAAGCAAGACATTCAAATTTCAGTTACCCGCACTAACCATGTGGGAATACGAAAAAGCTATTCTAAGTTTTAAAGAAGTCTTCAGCTCCCACCGGAATATCTGTAGGACAGGACACAGGGAAAGGAGTATCTCTATGGTCTTCTCTATGGTCTTTGTCTCTTGTGATGTCACTTCTGGGAGTCACTTCTGGTTTTTGCGACTCTGTTTTTAGGTTATGTTGAGTTAGGTTTATGTAGTAATGAATTGTCTGGTTTTCTTCCTCTGCAGACAATTCACTGTTACAGACGGTTGCCCTAAACTGTCTAAAATAGCTGAAACTAAAATTTCAACCATTTTCAACCATTGCATTCCAAGCACTTGTGAAACACCTGCAGACCTTTCACAGCACATGGGTCAAAAGTTGCTCCCCAACATCTCACCATCGTCCCCAACCTCCGTCAAGCGTGCCACTCGCAACAGGGCCAAAGGATGGACTGGAATGGATGGAACAAGAAATCTACAGTTTACAATTCATTACGGTTTGTTCACATTAACAAAAATGGTGCTCCATTTGCCACAATCCCACTACAAACCCCAGTGATGTCATACACCCACTACGCGAGTACCGGTTCCTAGAAGTTGAGCTGGCCCCGCCCACTCGAAGCTGGCCCCATCGGGCGCCCGTTCCCCCTCCTGCTCCTTGCCGGCTCCTTGCATTTAACATTAAAGTTAAATGGTTCCCTGTCCCAAAAGGGCTCACAATCTAGTACAGTCTAGCCTGCTATTTAACCAGGGAACAGTTGAAGCAAAATATGTCTATACACATCTCTAGAAAGCAAAGCAATAGAAGTTAAATCAACACTAACCACAAGCTGAAATTATTACAAACATGATCATATCCATGGCAACCATCATGACCTCACTTCCTGCTATGACCTCACTTCCTGCCACAACATCACTTCCAGCTTATGACATCACGTCCGGTGGACAGACCCCGACAAGTGCCAATCAAAAGTGAGTTGTTGTTGTTGTTGTTGTTCAGTCGCTAAGTCGTGTCCGACTCTTCGCGACCCCATGGACCACAGCACGCCAGGCCTCCCTGTCCTCCACTAGCTTCCTGAGTTCACCCAATTTCATATTCATTGCTTCGGTGACACTATCTAACCATCTCATCCTCTGTCGCCCCCTTCTCCTTTTGCCTTCAATCTTTCCCAGCATGAGGGTCTTTTCTAAAGAGTCCTCTCTTCTCATCAGGTGGCCAAAGTATTGGAGCTTCAGCTTCAGCATTTGTCCTTCCAGGGAGCAATCAGGCTTGACTTCCTGGAGAATTGACCGATTGGATCTCTTTGCAGTCCAGGGGACTCTCAAGAGTCTTCTCCAACACCATAATTCAAAAGCATCGATTCTTCGACGCTCTGCCTTTCTTATGGTCCAGCTCTCACAGCCATACATGGCTACTGGGAAAACCATCGCTTTGACTATGCGAACCTTTGTTGGCAGGGTGATGTCTCGGCTTTTGATTAAGCTATCTAGGTTCACCATAGCTTTCTTCCCAAGAAGTAAACGTCTTTTAATTTCATGGCTGCAGTCACCATCTGCGGTGATCTTGGAGCCCAGGAAAATAAAGTCTGTCACTGCTTCCATTTCTTCCCCTTCTATTTGCCAGGAAGTGATGGGAGTGGTTGCCATGATCTTAGTCTTTTTAATGTTGAGCTTCAAACCAATTTTGGCACTTTCCTCTTTCACCCTCATCAAAAGGTTCTTTAGGTCTTCCTCACTTTCTGCCAGTAGAGTGGTATCGTCTGCATATCTGAGGTTGTTGATGTTTCTCCCAGCAATCTTGATTCCAGCTTGTGAGTCATCCAGCCCTGCCTTCCTCATGATGTACTCTGCGTATAAGTTAAATAAGCAGGGTGACAATATACAGCCTTGTCGTACTCCTTTCCCAATTTTAAACCAGTCGGTTGTTCCATGTCCAGTTCTAACTGTTGCTTCCTGACCCGCATAAAGGTTTCTCAGAAGGCAGATCAGGTGGTCTGGAACTCCCATCTCTTCAAGAACTTGCCACAGTTTGTTGTGATCCACACAATCAAAGGCTTTAGCATAATCAATGAAGCAGAGGTAGATGTTTTTCTGGAACTCTCTTGCTTTCTCCATGATCCAGCGAAGGTTGGCAATTTGATCTCTAGTTCCTCTGCCTCTTCGGAAACCAGCTTGTACATCTGGTAGTTCTCGATTCACATACTGCTGAAGCCGAGCTTGTAGGATTTTGAGCATGACCTTGCTAGCATGTGAAATGAGTGCAATGGTGCGGTAATTCGAGCAATCTTTGGCATTGCCCTTCTTTGGGATTGGAATGTAAACTGATCTTTTCCAGTCTTGTGGCCACTGTTGGGTTTTCCAAATTTGCTGGCATATGGAAAGCAGCACTTGGACAGCATCCTCTTTTAAGATTTTGAGTAATTCCGCTGGAATGCTGTCACCTCCACTAGCTTTGTTGTTAGTGAGGCTTTCTAAAGCCCACTTGACTTCACTCTCCAGGATGTCAGGTTCGAGCTCAGTGACTGTACCACTGTGGTTATCAGGAACATTTAGATCGGCCTTATAGAGTTCCTCTGTGTATTCTTGCCACCTCTTCTGAATCTCATCTGCTTCTGTTAGGTCCTTGCCATTTTTGTCCTTTATTGTGCCTACCTTAGCATGAAATTGTCCTTTGACATCTCCAATTTTCTTGAAAAGTTCTCTAGTCCTCCCCATTCTGTTGTTTTCCTCTATTTCTTTGCATTGCTCATTTAGAAAGGCCTTCCTATCTCTCCTTGCTGTTCTCTGGAAATCTGCATTCAGTTGGGTATATCTTTTCCTTTCTCCCTTGCTTTTGGCTTCTCTCCTTTCCTCAGCTATTTGTAAAGCCTCGTCAGACAGCCACTTTGCCTTCTTGCATTTCTTCCTCTTTGGGATGGTTTTAGTTGCTGCCTCCTGTACAATGTTACAGACCTCCGTCCAAAGTTCTTCAGGCACTCTGTCTACCAAATCTAAGCCCCTAAATCTATTTGTCACCTCCACTGTATATTCGTAGGGGATCTGATTTAGGTCATATGTGGAGGGCCTAGCGGTTTTCCCTACTTTTTTCAGTTTAAGCCTGAATTTGGCAAGAAGAAGCTGATGATCTGAGCCACAGTCAGCTCCAGGTCTTGTTTTGACTGCCTGTATGGAACTTTTCCATCTTTGGCTGCAAAGAATGTAATCAATCTGATTTCGATGTAGACCATCTGGTGAAGTCCATGTGTACAGTCGCCGTTTGTGTTGCTGGAAAAGGGTGTTTGCTATGACTAATGTGTTCTCCTGACAGAACTCTATCAGTCTTTGCCCTGCTTCATTTTGTACTCCAAGACCAAACTTGCCTGTTATTCCTCTTACCTCTTGACTGCCTACTTTAGCATTCCAATCCCCTATGATGAGAAGGACATCTTTTTTGGGTGTTAATTCTAGAAGCTGTTCTAGGTCTTCATAGAAGCGGTCAACTTCTTCCTCATCAGCACCAGTGGTTGGGGCGTAGACTTGGATTACTGTGATGTTGAAAGGTTTGCCTTGGATCCGAATGGAAATCATTCTATCATTTTTGAGGTTATACCCCAGTACTGCTGTTCTCACTCTCTTGTTCACGATGAAGGCTACTCCATTTCTTCTAAGGGATTCCTGCCCACAGTAGCAAATATAATGGTAATCTGAATTAATTTCTCCCATTCCTGTCCACTTTAGTTCACTAACTCCCAGGATGTCGATGTTCAGCCTTGACATCTCACGTTTGACCACATCTAGCTTGCCTTGATTCATAGATCTGACGTTCCAGGTTCCTATGTAGTATTGTTCTTTGCAGCATCGCACTTTCCTTTCACTTCCAGACACATCCACAGCTGAGCTTCCTTTCAGTTTTGGCCCAGCTACTTCACTCTTTCTGGAGCTACTAGTACTCGTGTTCTGCTCTTCCCCAGTAGCATAATGGACACCTTCCGACCTGAGGGTCTCATCTTCCAGTGTCATATCGTTTAGCCTTTTTGTTCTGTAATCCATGGGGTTTTCTTGGCAAGAGTACTGGAGTGGGTTGCCACTTCCTTCTCCAGCGGACCACGTTTAGTCAGAACTCTCTGCTGTGACCTGTCCATCTTGGGTAGCCCTACATGGCATAGCTCACAGCTTCATTGAGCTACTCAAGCCCCTTCGCCACGACAAGGCAGTGATCCATGAAAGGGTACCATGAAAGGGTACCATGAAAAGTGAGTACCTGTTCCTAAATCATTTGGACGACACCACTGACAAACCCCCAACGTTCCCCTTCTTTTTTCCTGACCCAAATGCAGCCATGGAGATTTGCAGGGACTTCTCAACACGGGCCATTCCTCTGGGTTTCCAAGTGAAAACGGCTCCACCCTCTAGAACTGCTTCCCTCCTTTCTCTGGAAAGCACATGTTAAGCTTCCTCCAGATGAACACTTTTCCTCTCCCGAAGGTGACTCATGTTAGCCATTGTGGGCAAACAACCTGGACTCTTGTGGTCCCTCTTAAAGTCGCACAGATTTATTATGGCGCAAACAGGAGAGACACCAAGTGTTATCCTCAGTTGACAGGG
>JAJKFI010000395.1:138350-167394 GCA_029204185.1 Lerista edwardsae
ACGCACGCACGCACGCACGCACGCACGCACGCACGCACGCACGCACGCACGCACTGGAGTCAACTCCACACTAGCTGGAAACCAAAGAGTGAGAAAGAGACACACCAGCCTCTGTTCAGATGCCTACAGGACGGAAGCCAAGCCAAGCCGTTCACTCCGGCTCCTTCGAGGAATCTGCCTAGTCTCCTCTCAAGGGTTTGCTGCTTCCCACATTCTGTGGCAAGGAGTTCCAAGGGTTATCTCTGCACCCTGGGCAGGACTTCATTCTGAGTGAAGCTCGTCATTCCTAGCCTCAGTGTCACTGCTTCTCATTTAGTCCTCCGAAACTGGCCGTGACTTGATGCCCCTGTCATGGCAAAGCGCCATCTGGGCCTGGGTCTGTCTCCTCTTTGGAGCTGCAGTGGCTCTTATCTGCTGTGGCGGCCTCTCCACGGAAAGGAGCTGCTGAGGAAGAGGGAGGGGTGCGTCGTCTGCTTCGCAGTGGCCAAGGGGGCCAATTAGAGAGCCAAGCGTCTTGCGGGCTCAGGGTCCTTTCGCTAGGGAGGATTCCTGCAGCTGGGCAATGCTGGCTGGGAGGGGGTCGCAGCAGTGACCGAAAGTAGCCCCCTTGCCTAGGGGCATCACTACGGTTTGCGTTACCCGGTACGGGAGGTCAGTGCGTGTCCCCCCCCCATGGACCTCCTTCCGTACTAGACCACAAAGAGTAAATTACAATTTAAATGCAGTGGCATCACTTGGGTTTATTTATTTTAATATTTAGCAATAAAGGTCACGCCCCAAACCAGTAACTGACAGAAGACCAGTGGCCAACTTGATGGCACACAACCAGATATGAAGTCTAGTCTTCGCTCTGATCCATGGACACGAGAGCTGAACCAAACTAACACCTGACTGGTTCCCTGCCGTGTCAAACAACATCTCATCAGCTCTCGGAACGACCTGTTTTGAGTTAAGAAAATCCACTGTTTGTTACAGAACACAATTGTTTTCTTTTTCTGGTTTTTTGGCTATAACCATTGATGGAATACTTATACTTCAATACTATTTGTTTCATTGCATTAAGCTGTAAATGCCACATCGTATGATATATAACATGATGGTATTATCCAAAAATACCAGGATTTTACAATTTCGGGCAGTAGTGGTCTCTCTCTCTCTCTCTCTCTCTCTCTCTCTCACACACACACACACACACACACACACACACACCCTTGTTAGAAGCTTGGACCACTCTGGGTTCTGGTTGGCTGTAGCAGGTGCCGTTCCCATAATTCCCATAGGCGATAAAAAGGACCCTCGGAGGAGGGGAGTGTCACTTGGGCATCCTCTGCGCTTCTCAGTCAGCTCGGACCTCCCTCCTGGGCACCTGCCTCACAGGTAGCCTGCAGAGCTGGACACCTTCCTCTACTGGGTAAAGCCATCAGGTGAGAGAGAGGATTGCACAGTTCGTAAGTACAACCCTTTGCACTTACCTGGGAGTAAGTCTCACTGAACTCAATGGGACTTGCGTCTGAGGAGCCATGCCTAGAACAGCAGTGCTCGTTTCTTTGGCTGTGCCAGGGGTGTTACTTTGATTGGGGTGACCTTGGGAAAGTCTCTTGAGGGGGATTTCCCTGCTCCTCAATCCCAGCCTTGGGGGGGGGGTTTCTGTGTCTGCAAAAGGGGGCAAAGCAGAGGTGCAGCTGCCCGGAGAAGTCAAGGGGGCCTGGGACTCGCCCGGTTGCTTGAGCCCTTTGCCACTGAGATCAGGGAGCAATGAAGACAAGTTTGGGCTTACTCCAGGGAAGAACCTCGTAAGTAAGACCCACATCAGAGGCCTGGGGTATGGGCTGCTTCCAACAGTGCACCCACCCAAAGCAAGGAGCCAAGGGCCAGTCAGAGGTGCAGGAGGCACGATGCCATCCCTGCGACAAAAATCAGGGGCTCCCTGACCTGGTTGCCAGGTACACATCTGGCAGGGCTGTTTTGCCACAGGCGAGAGAAGCAGCAGAAGCCCCTCTCACAGGCTTTGTTCTGGGCTTATTCCAGGGCTTTTTCCTGATTTTACTGCATTCTTGTTGTTATTCCTTGAGCACTCTCTCCTGGGTGAAATGTGGGCTAGCACCCCTCCCCCTATTCAAATAAATAAGTTACTCTGACAGTCACCTGTTGGGGTTGCAGAGAAGTTGACTACACTGAGCAGGGAGCTTGACTAGAAGACTTCCAAGGCCCCGTCCAACACTCTGATTCTTTGAAATAAAGACACAGTAATTGGGATGGTAATGAGACTGTCTTTGAATACAAAGTACCACTATCATCAGTGGTATTCAGACCGGGACCCGTTTTTAGAATGGCACTTGTGTCAGGACCCACGGGAAGTGATGTCATTAGCCTGGAAGTGATGTTGTGGCAGGAAGTGACGTCATCAAGCACCAAGTGCTATCATAATAACTGGCGCTCTTGGACTGCAGCAATTCTACAACCATGAAACATCCCTGACAGAAAGCAGGATGAGGACAAAATGTGATGTAAAAGCAACGAACCAAAAACAAATTTTTTAAAAACGCTTAGAGCCGTAACGTCTGGGGAGAGCCTGGAGATGACTGTCTTCACGCTGCTGCCCAGTGCCCCCTCCCGCCTCTTGGAGCGGGGGACGGGGTGCTGCATTCTTTAAGGCCAGCCGGAGTGCGCAGAACACAGCGCAGAGCCTGGGCGGGGTGGGCCGTGGGCACCATTTTGGGGGTGTGGTGCGCCGTGGTTATGGCGCCCACTCCCAAGATGGCGCCCAGGGCTTGTGCCCTCCCTAGCACCCCCTAGATCCGTGCCTGGGTTAGGGTCTTCTTTATTATAAACATTTTTTAAAAAAATTACACTGATTGAAAACATTTTACTTACTTAATTGGATTTGACATTGTCACGTAAGGGTGTTAAAATGTTCCTGCTTGATGATGTCACTTCCAGCCATGACATCACTTAGAGGTGAGTGACATCACTTCCAGCGAGTCCTGATAGCCTGTCGTCCCAAAAAGTGGGTCCTGATGCTAAAAGGTTTGAGAACTGCTGAACTGCAGGATGTGAATTGTTGGGCAGCCCAATCCTAGCCTGTGTGGGACCTTCCTGGCCAGCTGGCCCCTGCTATACCCTGACTGGCTGTAGGCTGGGAGGCAGCTGCAGCTCACCTGGGGGCAAGGGGGATAATCCCTTACCCCGGAGGAAACCCCAGCCAGTCCTGTGGGGCTGCTCAGATCAGGTCCTGCTGAATAGCAGGCGCAACTCCAAGCAGCCAGGAGCAGCCTGGATCGGGGCCGCCCAGCTGAGGGATGGGGGTCAGGATACATCCAAAGGCCCTATCCTGTCTCTGCCCCCTTTCCGGTCTGCTCTGCCCCCGGTTCTGCCCTCCATCCACCCCACTGGCCTCTCGCCTGCCTCTGGGACACCCTTGGGGCAGAGCTCAGCCAGCTGAGGGGTGCGCAGCCCAGGGCCAGCGGTGGGCCAGTGGGAGGGGGCTGCACAGGCGCAACGTGGGTTCGGCTCTCACTCCCAGCTGATTCCCCTGGGCAAGTGCCACTTTTCTCCACCCACTGCGATCTGCGGTGTGGGGACTCCACATTCAGGACAAAACTAGAAGGAGCTCTAAGGAGTACAGAAGCTCTGCTGGGTCCCAGAAACGCCCTCAGTGGTGGTTCTTCTGGTCCTGACTGAGACCTGGAAGATGGAGGGTCAAGTCCCTGCTCAGCCCTGAGGCTTCCTGGGGGATCCTGGCCCCGTCGCTCTTGCTCAGCCTCACCCACCGCACAGGGCTGGGGGAGAAGGTCCAGGAGGCTCCTCAGAGGAGGGTTCCTGCCAGAGCTCCTGCTCGGGTCCAACTGCAGCCCTCAAAATGACCCTCTCAGTTCAGGGCAGAGGAAAATGTTCCCTCCCGAGCAAGCCCCAAACCGCAGCCAGCCAGCCGGGGGAGGGATCGGGGGAGGTTCGCAGCTCCTCCGCAAGGGGAGTTGCTCTGAGGAGCCTCATCCTGCGCGCGCGACACCCCCAGACCCAGGCGGCCCCTCCCGGCGCGGAGTCTGTGCTGGCCTCGCTGGCTGTGCCCCAGGACACCGGGATCGCCGCCCGTCCAGCCCGCGGGGTCCGGCCGCCCTTCCCTGCATGCGCCGCTCCTCGGGCTCCGGAAGGGTTAATGGCTGCGCTGCACTTTCTGCCTTTTGCGCGCTGCGCTTCTCGCACTGCAGTTTATTGGGGGGGAGACAGGACGAGACCAGAGAGCAGGTGCTGCCCCTGCAGGCGAACGCGTGCTCCGCAACCTCCCCCCACCCTTCAGCCCTTCCCCCTCCCCTGCAACCGAACACCATTGGGCAGTTCAGGGCCTCCAGCAGCAACACTGACCAATCCGGGCAAAGGGGCGGGAGAGGCTTTCCGAGTGACGCACGGCCCAGCCAATCACCAGGTCTCCTTGGACAGGGCCTTGCGATTCCCCCCAGGCACCCGCCATTCCGCAGCTGCTGGCTCCGCCCACTGCCCCACCCCACCCGCGGGAGCCCCGCCCAGGCCCCGCCCCTCCGCTTACCTGCGCTCTGGTTGTAGCGCTGCCTCAAGGTCTCCAGGTCCGCTCTGAACGTCGCCTCGGTGCCCTGCGAGACCTGCGTCTGCTGCTCCCAGTACTGGGGGTCCTCCTCGCCCGCCTTCGCCATCCAGGGCGCCCGAGGCGTCATCCTCCGCGTGTCGCTGTCGTAGTGGACGATGCGCTGCCCGTCCACGTAGCCCACAATGACGAACCGGGGCAGCCCCTGGCCGGGCTCCGACACTGCCGTGAAGACGTAGCGCAGGGAGTGGGACGAGGCGCCTGCAGGGGAGGGGGAGGCAGAGTCAGGGGTGAGGCAGCTCCAGGGTCGCGCAGGGGCTGCGGGGGGGGAGGCAGGAAACAGGAGGGAGCTGGAGACCTTCCCTGGAGGTGCCCCCTGCGCACACACCCCGCAGGGCCAGCCCCATGCCGCGCTGCGCTCCGCCCCGAGGAGGCTGCAACACCCCCTCCCTCCCTCCCTGCCTCCCTGCCAGCACAAGCGGCGCTTCCTTTCCCCCATTCCTGTTTGCTGCTTCGCTTCTCTTTCCCTTGGACAGTCCTTGTAGTCCGGTGCAGTTACCGTAGTCAAAACTGAATAATCCGAACAGAAGCTCTCTCAACTGGATTTGTCAGTACTAGGTGTGCATATTGTCAGGAAAAAAGTCCGCGCACTTTCCTGGATGCAAAGTGGTTAATGCCCTAGTTGGCACCCTCAAAATGGGCAGAATGCATGCAAATCCATGCAACAAGGCCCTCCCCAAGATAAGAACAGGTCTGAAAAGCAGCTCTGAGTGCTGTTCCTGTCAGAGCAGGGTGTGTTTGTGGCAGGAGAGAAAGTCCGTAGACTTTCGAGCACCCTGAGTGCCCCAACTCCAGCAGGTGCCAGTCTGAGAATGGGCAGAATGCATGGAAAGTCATGCAACCGGGGCCTCCCCCAGCCAAGAACAGGTCTGCTGCAGTTGCGGCACTCAGGGTGCTTGAAAAACTACGGACTTTCTCTCCTGCCACAAACACACCCTGCTCTGACAGGAACAGCACTCAGAGCTGCTTTTCAGACCTGTTCTTATCTTGGGGAGGGCCTTGTTGCATGGATTTGCATGCATTCTGCCCATTTTGAGGGTGCCAACTAGGGCATTAACCACTTTGCATCCAGGAAAGTGCGCGGACTTTTTTCCCGGCAATATGCACACCTAGTACTGACAAATCCAGTTGAGAGAGCTTCTGTTCGGATTATTCAGCTTTGAAGGGCTTTTCGGAGCTAACTGCACCGGAGCTAACTGCATCCACCCTGCCTTCAGCCACTCACATGCACGCCCACAAGGGCACTAAACAAATAACAATCCGGCATTGCACACTTTGCACCAATGTCTTCGGACAAGGCACAAAGCCAGCGCACAGATCTTGACGGTTTTCATGCAGAGACATGCTGGGTCCATCCCCTGCCCCTGAAAAAGCTGCCCTGAGCAAAGCGGGAACACAGAACCCCCTTCGTGCCCCAATGCACAGACTTCAGCTCAGGGGCACAAATGTGTTTATGGAGTGGGTTTATACCCCACCTTTCTCTCCGTATTAGGGCACCCAAGGTGGCTTACAATAAAAAAAATAAAAAGAATACAGGATAAAATAAAAGCAGTGACAAACAATTAAAAACAGCAGACCCCCAGTGGATTTTACAGTCATTAAAATTAAACATTAATCCTCATCTTCACCTGGAGAACATTAATCTTCACCTGGAGATGCTCCACCAACATTTAAAACATTTCCTTGCTGCCTTTTTGTGTCATTCCAGGACTCCCCCCACCCACCCCGGAACCCCCCCCCTCTCCTCCGCCACAGACTGCACCAGGAGGGCCCCTGAAGCTGCTCCTGGCAACAAAGGAGGAACTTCCAGCGTTAAACTGGCCTCTTAAATGCACACGTCATTGGACCCCAACTTCTGCCTGCCCACAGGGGCCCTTTCGGTAGGGCCATCACACCCCGTCAGCAGCACAGGAACCTGGAATAAAGGTAGGCTCAGGTTTAAGTGATCACCAAATTGAAGGAAAACGCTCCTTACAAAAAATACTTTCGTTTCCCCAAAATAGGAAATGTTAACCAAATTTTCACCTAATAATCCTAAAGTGATAACCATATTGTGTTCTCATCATTCTCGTATTTGACAGTTAAAAATGTTTTTGTCTCCCCAAAATAGTAAATTTTCATAACATAACCCTAACCCCGCATTTGGGGTGTTTTAGACCTTTTCATTCAAACAAGCTTTTAACTGCTGACCTGCTGGCTGGCATTTTAAACTACAGCTGTGGGATCCCCGGGGCCTGCCCCTTTTGAACTGTTTTTAAATACTGTTTGGTTTTAATATGGTTTTAATTGTCTCATTTTGTATTGTTTTTATTTTAATGTTATTGTTGTTTTTTTGAGGTTGTAAGCTGCCATGGGGCAGAAAGGCGAGGTATAAATCTTATAAACAAACAAACAAATAATTCTGTCAGCTAAATAATAGTATTGTCATGTAAATGTCATGTTATACATTTGGTGAACATTTACTACATTTGGTATAACCATGGTTTGTTTTTGGACCACAGTGATAGGGGCTCACAGTTTAATTTGGTAAGCATTGAATTTGTTCCCATAAAATTATCCAGATAGCAGCCAAATCTAGAGGTGTTTTTTGTTAAAAAATGCCCCCCGTCACATGCTCTGTGGTGACTGAACTTTTGGACTCCAGGCAGAGACCCTCACCCAAGCCCATCTTTTGTCCCCTGAACCACCCAACCGTCTGTTCTCGAACCATCGTTCACACCTGGGACCCCATCACTGCACCCGAATGGGGAAAGAAGGTCTGGCTTCCTCCTTGGGGTGCGGCAGTGGTGGAGACCTCTCTGGCGCACCTGGGCCCTATCCTGTTAGGCAGCCCCGGCTTGGAGACAACAGAGCCCAGGTGAGTCCTGTGATCTCAGTGACAAAAGATGTTCCTGTTCAGTGGCCCAGGACTCCCCACCTTCTTGCTGCAGCCTAATTTAGCCTTTCCAAGCAGACAGGATACCAGCGCAGAACAATTTCGCCTTCTTCATCCCCAGCCCAGCGCCCTGCTGGCAAACAGCCAGAGTGGGAAGAGATTAGAACTGCGAAAGGGGCCAAGGGTTCAAGCCCCCATCTGTGCTGCTGAGCTGGATCGAGACCCCTCACATCTGTCTGTGCTACCAAATCCCAAACGTGCTGGCCCAAATAAAGCTGGTTATTTTCTGGCCTGGCTCCCAGCTCTGCCATGTCAGCCTTTGACGAATGTCCTTTAAAACTGTTCTGGGGTCAAAGTGCAAGAACTGTTGTCCTCTTCAGGGTTTGGCTCCCTCCTTTCGCATTCGCCAGCAGTCAGACCCTCCAAAAGGAGTACGCGGGTGCCTTTCGCCCACATGCAATGGCCATGGAGACACCTGCAGTGTGCAGCCTTCTGTATGTCGGCAAGACTCGTTTGGGGAGCTGCTGATTGTCTTTTGCAGGACAAACGCCCCCACCTGCACCTGGGAAATGGGGGGGGGTGGTTTATCATCTAGACCAGTGCGACAGTGATGCTCTCAGTATGCTCTCCGTCCTGTATATTTAACCTGTGGAACTCCTTGCCACTGGATGTCAATCAGAGTGCACTCCTAACCTGGAGTAAGGCCATCAAAGTTTGGCTGGCACAAGGGACTGTGCGTGATGCCAAAGAGTGGTCCAAACGTGCTTTACGGTGGCCCTTGTGCCCACCAAACTTTGCTCGCCTAACTCCAGGTGAGGCTTACACTCGGAGTTGCGGTGCAACCAGCATGCCCCCCACCTGCACCTGTGAAATGTGGGGTGGTTTGGAATTCAGTGTGGCACCAGTGATGTGCTCAGTCTGCTCCCCACTGACGTTCCTGTGCCTGGAGTCCTGCAACTGAGGGTTTTGCAATTGTGCCAAATTGGATGCAGCAGCATGACTTAAAAATATTGCCTTCAAAAGTATTTCTCCCATTCTGAAGGAGAAAATACCTTATCAGATTAAAAATATATATAATTATTACTTTCAATTTCTCCACGACTGGCCTCTGGAAAAGTTCCAGCTCTCCCCACTGCCATCGCACAGTTTTATCTCTCCCACCTCTTGGTTTAGGGTGGGAAAACAGGGGCTGTGTGGGACAGGAGAACTTCTGCAAAAGTTGTACTTGGGCCTTCATTCACTACTCCCTAAATATTAATTGGGGACATGGTGGTGCAGTGAGTTAATCCACTGCTGCTGGGCTTTCTAACTGGAAGGTTGGGAGTTCAAGACTGCGTGACGGAGTGAACTCCCGTTGCTTGTCCCAGCTCCTGCCAACCTAGCAGTTCGAAAGCACCTAAATGCGAGTAGATAAATAGGGACCACTTCGGTGGGAAGGGAACGGCGTTCCGTGCACTACAGCATAGAGTCATGCCGGCCACATGACCACGGAAGCTTGTCCTCGGACAAAACATTGGCTCGACAGGCTTTGAAATGGAGCACAGCACGCTACAGTTGATCACGACTAGACAATTCGGTCGTGGGGAAACCTTTACCTTTTTAAATATTAATTCCTCCCCTCATTGCAAACCTTTTTATTACAAATTCCAGTGAGACATTTCCCACCACCACACCTCCAGGCCTTTATGTACCTAGCAAAACATTTAACTTCAGTGTTGTGGAGATTGGTTTTTTCTACTTCTCTTTGATGGCCACTTTTGAGCATTTTCAGCTACAAACATCTAATCAGCAAAACTCTGGACTTGATGTGCTGGGCTCTTAAGTAGCTCCCTGGCTCCCCCAGTGGGCACTGCGTTATTGCAGCCAATTTGGTCCAGACGACTCTCTGCTGCCCTCCAGCCAAGAGGGAATTTCCACCAGGCAGTTTCTTGGCCCCGTCTCGACCTCCTCTCCCATTTCGTTTATTTCCCTTTTCTTTGGAGTTGCTTTTAAAAATAAACTGGTTCTCTATCACCTGCCTGTTCTGAGTTCATGGGTCATTCAGTGGATTCTCACACCGGATCCTTCTGAGCGATTCTGAGATCTGGTTATGAACAAGACCTGCTACATTCTGGGCTCTCCTGGGAGGGATGATTGTCCCCCCCCCCAGACGGCCCCTCCCGTGTGGCTCCCCCAGCCTGGGATGGTGACAGCGGCAGATTCCTGCTGATCCTGATGCCCCTTTCAGCTGCTGGCCCAGGAAGTGCAGGAAGTGGAGAACAGGGGGGCTGCACTGAGCATGGCCACAGCACTGCCCCCCCCGGCAAAGCCCAGCTTTCCTGGCAACTAGTCACAGGGGGGAGAGGAAAGGGGGAGCCGGCCTGGTCCACGAGAGGCCTGCAGGGGGCAGTCCTGGGCTCCAACCGGCAGGGGGGCTCCGGCCTGGCTGCCCCCCCCCCAGAGGATTCCGTTCACCCTCCCCCACCCCACCCCGACCACAAGTGCACTTCCAGCAGCCCCCCTTGGACAAGGCTGTGCACAGAGGCAGGGCCGGAAACAAGGCCAGGAGCCCCCAAATGGTGCTGGTTTGTGCAGGGGCTTGAAGCCCCCCAAGGCTGGCCCTGAGACCCTTCTAAGCAAGCCAGCTCCGTCTCGCTCTGGGGTCTGCCTGGTCCAGCCCCACAGGGCGGCTGGCGGTGGGTCCTCACCTCTTTTGCTTGCAGAAGCCACTGCGGGTCTGGTTCTGACTAAGAGCTCCTGGGGCACAGGGCTGCCCTGGGTGGGGGGGTTCTTTCCCCCAGGTGCCCCCCACTCTTTGCAGCCATCACTCTGGGAAGGTGGCAGCAGATGCAACTGCCAAGGCTTTTCCCTGTCCAGCTTCCGGTCCAGGCCAGAGGAAGCAGGGAGGGGCGCGTGGGCACTAACCACTATGCGGTACTCCCCTTGGTCAACCTGCTTCTCCTGGGACACAGACACACTCTCCTCCCCCTGACAGCGGCTGATTCCACCATCTGGGGGTGGGACTTCGGACTTCTGGGCTTCTGGGGGGGGGGGCTCTGCCTGGCCTCCACATCCCACACAGCTACAAGGGCCAGAAATCCAGGGCTGTAGCAGAATGGAGGAGAGGGCAGCCTGGAATGCACAACCCCCCCCCCTCAAAGACAGCAGACCGAAAAGGGCTGCCAAGGCAGAAACCAGCATGTTGAGCCAGGAGTGGACAGAAGACCCCCCCCCCGAAGTTCCCGGGTGTCCCAGCCGTGAACCAGAGTCAGCCCCCACCCGGCCCCCCAGGGGTGGATTCCGGCTTTGCCCTCTTCAGAGCACGGCAAGGGGAGGGAAAAGGGCACTGGGGAGGGAAAAGGGCACCTGAACACGCCAGTCAGGGCACAAGCCCCCCCCCCTCCATTCTGTGTCAGCCTCCACTTTCCAAGGCTGGGGCTTTGCTGCGCATCTGCCTCCCCAGGAGCCGTTTTGAGCTGCCTCCGTCCCTCCCGGGTCCTCCAGTGCCCGTTTTGGGGCGGCCTCTGTCCCTCCTCCTCACAAAGGCCGAGTTCAGAGAAGCTCTTCCACCACCACCCACTCCAGGAAGGGTCGTTGCAGTGGGGGGGGGGAAGAGGTTCTAATTCTCTGAGCAAACCAGACTCCAGACTCTTCCCAGCCCCCTTTTTTCCTCCCGCTCAGAGCGGATTTCAAAGAGGGGAAAACCCACAACCGGGTCAAGACCCCCCCTTCGCTCCCCCCTCCCTGCAACTCGGCTCCCTCTCGGCAGAGACCGAACCAGGGCAGGGAAACCCCAAACCACTTCCAAGCGCTCCTGCCCGGCTCAGCCCCCCCCCCAAGCGGTTTCCACCCCACACTTCAAAGGGGAGCTCAGAGCAAAGGCCCCTCTGGCTGCACCTTAGCCAAGGGCTGTGGGGTCTCCTCTCCCCCCCCCCCCCCGCAGTGCCTCACCTCACAGGGTCTGGGTGGGAAATGGGGAGACGTTTGAAACTCCTCCATTTTCCTGCCCAGGGCAGCCTTCTATTTCTTCCCCTCCGGCCCTAAAACATCTGATGAGCTTATTTTGAACTGTCAGCTCCTCACCCCACGTGTTCCACAAAAGCAGCCCCAAAGCCAGTGGCGTCTCTACAGGGAGGGCAGAGCTCTAAGTCTTGCAAGAAGCCTGACCTTGCAGTGGAAATCCCTCCTCTCCTGCACCTGTTTTAGCCAATCCTCACAGGGAACAGCAACATCTTGGCGTTGCTGACTGGCTGCAGCAGCAAGGGAGAGGAGGGATTGACATGACAGGGGAAGGCTCCTTGCAACACTTAGAGCTCTGCCCTCCCTGTAGAGACGCCACTGCCCAAAGCAGCTGACCGGATCATGCAAACCTCGGATCGTGACCGCCAGAACAGCCTCCAGTGCGAGGAGACAAAACTGCCGAGAAGCCCGGAGGGGAGACCGAGGCAGCCCCCAGTCTTGCGGGGGCCCCTCGCCAAGTCAAGTGGGTGGCTGCTCCTGGTGACCTCACAGGGGAACAGCCCTCCCTGGCCTCCCTCCCACCTTTGGAGCAGGCAGGGGGCAGGCCACGTCCTGCAGCTGCAGGCCCACCTCTGCTCCCCCCCCCAGCAGGAAGGCTGGTCTGCGAGGCGGGTTCTACGGGGGAGGTGCTAGGAGAGCCCAAGCAGCTCAGAGCCAAGCCCTGAGGCCCCTCCGTGACGCAGGGCCAAGCCAAGGGGTCTGCGGCTCTGGGCTGGGAAAGGGGGCTGGGAGCCGTCTGAACATAAGAACATCAGAAGAGCCCCATTGCTGGATCAGGCCAAAGGGGGCCCATCTAGTCCAGCTTCCTGGATCTCACAGCGGCCCACCAGGTGCCCCAGGGAGGCAGGAGACAACAAGACACTTGCATCCTGTTGCCACTCCCTTGCACCCGGTACCAGTAGCCCTCCACCTTTGTAAGGAGGTTGCACAATCCATCATGCATCATGGCCGATAGCCCACGATGGACTTTTCTTCCAGAAATCCGTCCAATCCCCTCTTAAAGGCATCAAGACCAGATGCCATCACCACCTCCTGTGGCAAAGAGTTCCACAGATTAACTACCTGCTGGGTAAAAAAAGTACTTCCTTTTATCTGTTTTAACTCTCCCAACCCTCAGTTTTAGCGGATGCCCCCTGGTTCTGGTGTTTTGAGAGAGGGAAAAGAACATCCCTCTAGCGACTCTATCCCTTGCGTGCGTACGTTTGTAGGTCTCAATCATGTCCCCCCTCAGGCGCCTTTTTTCTAGGCTGAAGAGCCCCAGACGCTGCAGTCTTTCTTTGTAAGGGAGGTGTCTGAGGCTGAAGGGTCTGGAGCTGAGAGGGCAGGAAGCAGGCGGCCCCGATTCTGGCCTAGCAATCAAGGCCAGCCAGGATTTGGGAGCCACGGAAGAGCTTTGGGTCTCCTTCACCTGACAGGGAAAGGGGGTTCCAGCCCCATCTCCACCCCATGGAAGGCCCTCCTCTGCTGCAGTCTCTTGCCCCAAACATGTCCCCCTTCCTGTCTCCAGACCCCACCAGGAAAATGGAGGCTGCCCTGCAAACCTGTGACCCTAAGAGGGGGGGGCAGGCAAGATCCAGGCCCCACGGAAGGAAGGTTCTAGCAAGGCGCAAAAGGCACCCATCAGGACCTGCACACAGAGAAATGAGACTGGCCTAATTCGGGGCCATAAACCGGGGGGGCAGACGTGGGGAGTGGGATGCAGGAGGGGGGGCACAAGAACTCCCAGGAGACCATCTCTGCAGGCCCCGAAGCCCACCCAAGAGTCCAGGCCCTGGGAGGGGAGGGAACAAGGCAACACCCCCAGGGGTATACCAGGGGAATTGGGGGACGGGGCAGGGGGAGGCAGGAAACTCAAAGGGCCCCCAAGAATGACTTCTCCGCCTCTCGCTGGCCTCCGCGGGCACCGCTTGGGGACAGGACGTGGCACAAACAACCCTAAGAATGAAATGCGCCAGCCTGGCTCGTCAGGGCCGAACCCACAACCAGCACCACAAACTCAGCACAATCAGAGAACTGCGCCACAAACCCAAATCGGCCGACATTAGGAGCTCGAATGCCGTGTTTGGCCTGCTGCTGAAACGCACGGAGGGGGGAGGCTGCCAGACTGCCATGGGGAGGGGGCACCTGGAGAACGGGGGGGGGGCACCTGGAGACCAGGGGTCACCTGGAGAATGGGTCCCTCCACAGAGAAGCCCCTGCTCCAAACGCCCCACCCCCCATTTGTCCAACAAACTGGGCGCCCCCAGCAAGGCTTCCGATACGTGCTCAGCTACTTCAGTGCTCAGGCCCCGAACCGTTCGGGGGCTTAAAGGTCAGCACCAGCACCTGAATGCAGCCGGGCAGGAAGCAAACAGGCCGCACATGGGGGGGGGGTTTTCACATGCTCCCCCCCAGCTCTCCCAGCCAGCAGCGGAGTTGCTGCGTTTCCCCCCAGCTCCGCTTCCCAGAGCAGTCGAGGGCAGTGCCGGCCCCTGCGGCCCCCCCGTCCAGCCCCGATGGAGCCCTGGGCGCTGCCGCCGCCACCAGCGCTGAAGATCCAGGGCCCTCCCGGTGTGGGTCAGCCCCCGACGGCACTCCCGAGCCCCCCCCCCCACGGAGCCCGTCCCAGGCACCCAATTCGGAGGCGGCCCCCAGACCCGCCTTCTCCAGGGACGGCTGCAGTCGGTTCCCCGCCAGAGGCCAATCGAAGGGTCCCTCTTCGCTGCGCCCCCCCGGAGTCTCCGGAGCCAGTCCAAGATCCGGCCCTTGAGAGGGGGGCGCCCCATTCGGGGCGGGGGGGGAGGCCTGTTCCTGGCGCGGCCGAGTCCCCCGCCCCCCAAGCGCTCCCCGTCCGGCCAGGGGGAGGCTTCTGCGTCTCCCCCCTCCCAATCCACATCAGGGACTGTCGCGAAACAGTCTTTAAGGTCTTTCCATCCGAGAAGCGACGGACCTCCCCCTCGGCCAATGCGCGCTCGGTGCGAAGGGACTCTGGGCTCACGCGAGGGGGGGGTTGGGGGGCAGAGATACTCCCCTCCCCCAGAGGACACAGTCGAAGAAAGCCCCCCTTCCCCGACGCCCAAATCCCAAGGGGGGGCTCGAGGCGGCCAAGTTCGCGGGAGCGATTCTTGCTCAGGGAGGGGGAGGTGCGCCCCCGCAGGGACTCACCCGAGCACCCGCCACGCAGCACGACGAGCAGCAGCAAGGCCGCCCACCGGAGGAGACGCATCTTCGCTCTCGAGGACGAGCCGCCCTCCGCCGAGACTCCCGACTCGCAGCCGTCGAAGTCCCGAATGCGGAGCGGTGCCGACACCCGCCCGGGCAGAGATCGGGAGGAAGCGCGCGGATTGGCCGAGGGGGGAAGAGTCGGCCAATAGGAAAAACGGGGTCTGACTCGCACTGGGCAGATCCCGCCTCGGCAGCGGCGAGAAGGGAAAGCGAAAGCGAAAGCGGCGAGCTGTTTTCGGGAATACCCCGAGTCCTGGCAGGGGTGAAGGCCGAGGGGAGGGAGCGATGCCCGCGCCGCCAGTTAAGCCCCGCCCCGCCCGGAGCCTGCCCCCCACCGCGTCCATCGGCAGGACCTCGATTCCCCCGGGGGTCTCTCTCAGCCCAGCCGCGGTTCGGGGCGTCCACATCGCGGGAGAGCCGGGAGTCCGCCGCCGTTCCCGGCTCAGCCCTCCGCCTTCGGGGGTGAAAGAAGAAAGACGGGGTTGTGGTGGGTGGAAATGGGCAGAAGGAAGCCGGTCTCGGCGGAAACCTTCATTGCGCCGCTTCAGCCCCAAAGCAGAAAAAACCTGCAAGGAAAACCAGGAAAACCGGAGCGAGGAAATCCGAGAGAGGAGCCGGAGCTCGCTCCGAATTGCCGCCGCGCTGAGTCCACCCAGGCAGAACGTGTCAAAAACAGGGACTCTGAAGCGGTGACGAGGAGGAGGAGGAGGAGGAGGGTATGTCTGCATCACTTCAAATAAATGTAAGGGGAGAAAAGGGATTCGCCTAGCGACGCTTGAAAGGCTGCGCACATCTCGAGGCTGGCCCCAAACACACCGTCCGGCCCTTTCTGGAGGGGCTGAAGCTCTACATCTGGGGGGGGCGGGGGAGGTCGTCCTCCAGCCTCCAAGAGGCCCCCACCATCCAGGCCCGGGTGCTTCTGGCGGTCGCTGCAGTTGTTGCTGGACTGTCAGCATTTGCAGAAGGACTTCCTGCCTCCCTCCCCATTCAAGGTTAAAATCTTCCCGTGAAATAAGGAGCTGAAGAAAAAGGAACATCAGAGAATCAAACGAGGACATCTCCAATCCAGTGAGGCCCCCGCAGGACCATCTGTGGCGGGAGCAGCCGAGAGTCTCGCAGCCCTTAGGGGGCCGTCACACTTTGCAAGCCGGAGTCCGGCCAGCACATTCGGGCCAGCCACGTTTGGCCAACACAGAGGCTACCACGAAGTATTTTTGGACCCCCCTTGAAGTCAGAGGCCAGAACACAGACGTGCGCCGTCCCCCCCTGACTCCGAGAGTGGTCCAGACATGCTTGGTGGTGGCCCTGGTGCGGCCAAACTTGGCTAGCCTTATTCCAGGTTAGGATTGCACCCCCAGGCTCCAAGAGTGGGGCTGGGGGCAGCTGCACATCTCTCACACACACACCCTCACAGCTCAGCTTGAGTCTGTGGAGCCCCCTCCCCACCTGACAGGCTGCCCAGCTCCCGGGGGAAATGGACTCTCTGACACAGGATGCTGCTGTGGCAACGAACGGGCAAGTCGTCTAAGAGTGCAGTCCTCACCTGGAGTTAGGCCGGCTCAGTTAGGCCAGAAAAGTTTGGCCGGCACAAGGACCACCGTAAAGCCCGCTTGGACCCCTCTCAGAGTCAGGGAGGAAGGTGCACGTCTGTGTGCTGGCCTCTCTGGCTCTGAGAGGGGTCCACACGCACTTTACAGTGTCCCTTGTGCTGGCCAAACTTTGCTGGCCTAAGTCCAGGTCAGGATTTGCTCTGGGATGGATCAGTTGTGAGGGACGACAACTGCACACTGGAAGTCCAGGCCCTTTGGGGGACGCGGAGTCAGAGGCTCCCACACATTCTTGCCGGTTGACTCGACTGCGCATGAGACAGGAACACAGGAGGGCTTTGTGAGTTGCAGGCTGGCCTTTGCCAAAGACGAGGGTGACCCCTTTGGAGCAGCCTTTCCTTGGCAGCACTGGTGAAGGGGAGGTGGGGAAGAAGGGGTTAAACTTAGGGGGAGAGGGAGAGGGAGAGAGAGCGCGCCTTGGCAGACCGAAGCTGTGCCCGTCCTCGAAGCCCTCCTGCCCCTGTCCCAAATCCACCATAAGAACATAAGAAGAACATAAGAAGAGCCCTGCTGGATCAGGCCAAAGGCCCACCTAGTCCAGCTTCCTGTATCTCACAGCAGCCCACCAGGTGCCCCAGGGAGGCAGGAGACAACAAGATGCTTGGATCCCATTGCCACTCCCTTGCACCCAGTACCAGTAGCCCACCACCTTTGTAAGGAGGTTGCACAATCCGTCATTGCCTATAGCCCACGATGGACCTTTCCTCCAGAAATCCGTCCAATCCCCTCTTAAAGGCATCAAGACCAGATGCCATCACCACCTCCTGTGGCAAAGAGTTCCACAGATTAACTACCCGCTGGGTAAAAAAGTACTTCCTTACTTAAAAATGTCTCGGTCTTCTGCCTGGGTCTCTGCAGGGAGGCAGGCACCAAGCACCCCACCCCCCCCGCATGTTGGAGCCAGCCGGGCACCCGTTCAGCATGCAGATCAGAGCTTGCCAGGGGGCTGTTCCCACAGCAGCCTTTGCCCTGCGCCATCCCTGTCCCACTGTGCCCAGGAAACTGCCTCTGAGTCAGGCTGGGGAGTCCCACAAGGGCCTGCCCCCCCCCACCCAGGGCTCTTCTCCAGGAAGGTTTCGTTGTGGTCCTCTGGAGGAAATGCTGCTCTGGGGGCCGCAAACCCTCCCCAGGGAGGTCCGTGTTCAAAAGAGTTGGCTCAGGTGAGCTGGAATTCATAGACTCAGGGCGCAATCCTGACTTGGAGTTAGGCCAGCAAAGTTTGGCTGGCACCAGGGCCACTGCAAAGCGCATTGGGACCCCTCTCAGAGTCAGGGGGGAAGGGGCTCATCTCTCTGCTGGCCTCTCTGACCGCGAGAGGGGTCCCCACATGCTTGACAGTGGCCCTGTGTGCCGGCTGACTCCAGGGGAGGATTGCGCCCCGAGTGTCATTTGTTCGAGTTCCTTCTGGGCAGAGCACGGGGCAGGGGAACCTTCGACCTTCTTGGGCCCCCTATTGGCTCCTGAAGGGCCCCCTGGCTGTGTCTGCTGTGGGGAGGAGGCTGGCAGAGGAGGGACGCCCCCCCCACTAGAAGCATCTCTGCAGAGGGATGGGAAAACTCTCCCCCTCCCCCTAACAGGCTGTGCCTGTGCACTGCACTCCCTTCTTGCTGCTGGGGGGGGGACGACTCGTGCCATTTCTGAAGCCCCCCTAGCGAGCCAGACTGGGCAAAACTAGGGGTGTTCAATGCCCCCCCCCTATGCATCAATATTGCAACTTGATGGACGTCCTGGAAGGAGAGAATCCAGAGGTGCAAATCCTGCTCCAGTGGGGGGGGGGGCTCGTGTGGATGAAGCAAGCCCAGAGGTGGGTCCCCTCGGGATGCCTCCCACTCCTCACAGCTCACAGCGGGCGGGCAGAAGCCCCCCCCCTCCCTGCTGCCTCGGGTGCGCTGCCTCTGCGAGAGAAGAATCGCCCCCCCCCCCCCCCCCCCCCCCTGCCCCTGCACGCGAAGCCGGAGCTCGTTCCCAGACGCGTCCCAGGAGCGGAGCGCGGTGGGGAGGGGACGGAGCTGCTTCTCGGGAAGTGGGTGGGGGCGGCGGCGGTAGCTGTGGGGGGAGGGGAAGGCACCCTCAAGCCCCTCGAAGCTGCTGCCGGCGCACCTGCCACGGGGGGCTGCAGGGGTGGGCCGGCCTGTGCCGCTGCCCCCTGGAAAGAGGCGGGAGAGAAGAGGAGGAGGCCCTGCAGTGGGGAGACGGAGGACAAAGGGCGAAACTCGCGTGTCCCCGCCCCCCGCCCCCAATCCGTCCCGTCCGGTGCAAATAATTCCAGGCAGGTTTCTGCTTGCGAGCGTGTGTCGCTCGCTCGCTCTCTGCTGCCCCCTGCTGGACGCTCCCGCCCTCGCTGCGGCTCATCAATCAGGCGCTCTCCGAGAAATCACAACCAGGCGAGCCCGAGCGAGTCGCGGGACGGGGGGCGACGGCAAGAGCGGACATGCGCACAGCTGCGGCGCTGCTTGCGCTCAGGAGGAGTCAGGACTCTGCGGGCGGGGATGGGGCGGAAACTCGCAGTCGGCGCTCAGTTCAGCGGATGCTTTGAGCGGGGCGCTTCCGAGTTCCGGCTGGCCGGGAGCGTCTCCAGGAGCAAAGCAGCCGCAGGAGGGAGAAGTTGACAGGCGCCTGCTGGAGCCGCGCTGGGAGGGTTTCCCGCTGCAGGGAGGGGGCTGGACTGGATGATCTCTCAGGTCCCTCCCAACTCTGTGGTTCTGTGACGCTAAGCTGGCGATTCCTGCTAACTGGGCAAGAGGCACTTTTTCCAGTGGTGCTTCTTTTATATTTCGCAGGGGGAGAGTAACTGTCCCTCTTCACCCCAGCGCAGTCTTTCTAGTGGCTGTTGCTGGCGGTCTGCCTTTTTTTTTAGATTGTGAGCCCTTTGGGACAGGGAGCCGTTTAACTTTATTATTGCTACTATTTGCCTGTCAACCGCTTTCTGACCTTCCTGTTGAAAAGCGGTATATAAGTACCTGTTGAATGATTGATTGATTGATTGATTGATTGATTCCTTCGCTGGAGGTTTCCAGGCAGGGCCAGTTAGGCAGTCTCAGCCCAACCCTCCTGCCCTCTTCCTTTCCTCCTGCTCCCTTTCCTCCTGCCCTCGCCTGGCTCCCTCCCTGCTCCCTCCCGCCCCACTCCTGATCTCTCAGCATGCAAGACCCCCTCCGTGAGTCCGACCAGCCCGTGAGGATTCGCCACCCTGCAAAGGACCGGAGGCAGGCCAAGGCTCTGAGGTTTTCTCTGTCGGGTGTTCAGGTCCTGGACTTTGGAACCGGGCACCATCCTTATCCTCATCATCACCCTCATCATTAAGAATGGGACCCACAAAAGAAAGAAAAAGTAGGCAAAGGACGCAGTGAATTCTGCCCCCACCTTGACAGAGAGGCCAGTGGCGTTCCGAGAGGGGGGAAGACAGTGATGTCATGCAGGGGGTATGCGCGGGTACGCGAGTACCGGTTTCTAGGATTACGGTTGGCCCCGCCCATTCACCCGCCCACTCGTTGACTCCGCCTCCTGCAACGTTTGAATTTCCTGCACGTTTGAGTTGCCTGCACGTTCTCAGAGCCAGGCAGGCAGCGAGTGGAGCCTTGCCACTGACAAATGAGCTGCTCTGGGGTTTTGGAACTGTTGGGTCACTTTAACATGATGCCAGGCCTCCTTAACGTGTTCTGGGGGTGCTGTGGAATTCTGTTGCAACTGTTGGGTCAGTTTAAAATTGTCTGAGGCCTCAAAAAGGGCTTTTTTCATGTCCCTTCCTGCCAGGACATCACTTCCGGCTTATGACATCACTTCCGGTGGGCGGGTCCCGACATGTGCCAATCAAAAGTGAGTACCTGTTGTTAAATCATTTAGATGACACCACTGGGGGAAGATGCTGAGTGTTGCAGGAGCCTGTGCTGGGTTTTGAGGGCTTCAGGACTGGAAACGCTGGGGAAATCCATTGACTCGTAACTGAATGGGCATGAGAGCATCCCTTGTCCTGGGTCTGCTCCTTCGGAACTCCCCCTTTGTGGGGGTCCTGAACCCTTCCAGCCCTTTCCCACTGCAGCTCCCCCCTTGAGCTGCTCCCCACTCACATTTCTGACCTCAGACCTCAGTCCAGTCTCCAGAGGAACAGTCCAGTTGCCTGAGGGGTCGACGGAGGCTCTGGTGGGGTCAGCGATCTGGTCGCCCCCATTCCCTGGAAGGGAGGAATCTGAATCACCAACGTGGAGGAACACAGACCATTATGCTCCTTCCAGGGAAACCTTTGCAGAACACAGACCGCCGTGGATCGGGGCCAAAACTGCTGGGCCCAGGAGAGGCTGGACTCTTGGCCACAGGATTGGGGGGAAGGCATGAGGGGGCCTCTTGCAGCCCCAGAGCACGCTGAGAACGCGGTTTGCCCCCCTAAGGGTGATGCATCCTGACAAACTTGGGCTCTGTTCTGGGTCGGAACCTTCAGTACTTTTCAACACACTGAAGACCTTCCCTGTCCAAAGTGCCCAGCCCCTTTTCCCCTGCAGAGGTACACTTTGTGCAGACTGGATTTTGTCTGACCCAGTGGTGTTTCTACTTAGAGCTTTGCCATCCCTGTAGAAACACCTCTGGTCTGACCACAGAAGTCTAGCAATTGAACACAATAAAATTTAACCTGGTGAAAAAATATTTTAAAAACTGTTTTTGATGCTTTTAGAATATTTACCAGCAAACTTCAAACAACAGGGTAAAAAAACAGCTGAGAAAGTGAAACCTTGAATTGAGTGGGGGTTGTGGAGCTGCTGATTGTGAATTGGTGACCTGTGTGTGTGTGTGTGTTGGGGGGGTGTGTGTTTCAGCCCAGTCTCGGCTTGGCTTCTGTTCTGGCTCACTGAAAAGAAATCGGCTTTGACAACAAATCTGTACCTTAGTCCTGTGCTTAGATTAGCAGTTGGGTCCTGCTGGGCTGTGAGGTGGCTGTTTTGCATGGTGTTATGTTTTAATGTTTTATGTTGGCTTCTGTTGCCACCTTTAATGCCTGTCTTTTCTTATAACATGTACTGCTGTTCTTCTCCTGTGCTGCTACATTTCTGCATTTCCTCTGACCAGACTCTGGCGCCCTGAAGCTCCCCCCTGACTTCGCGGACAAGCCCCACAAGGGATCCTACTCAGAGAGCTGCTGCACCGCATCTGGTTTAAGAACATAAGAACATAAGAAGAGCCCTGCTGGATCAGGCCAAAGGCCCATCTAGTCCAGCTTCCTGTATCTCACAGAGGCCCACCAGGTGCCCCAGGGAGGCAGGAGACAGCAAGACGCTTGCATCCTGTTGCCACTCCCTTGCACCCGGTACCAGTAGCCCACCACCTTTGTAAGGAGGTTGCACAATCCATCATTGCCTATAGCCCACGATGGACCTTTCCTCCAGAAATCTGTCCAATCCCCTCTTGAAGGCATCCAGACCAGATGCCATCACCACCTCCTGTGGCAAAGAGTTCCACAGATTAACCACCCGCTGAGTAAAAAAGTACTTCCTTTTATCTGTTTTAACTCTCCCACCCCTCAGTTTTAGCGGATGCCCCCTGGTTCTGGTGTTTTGAGAGAGGGAAAAGAACATCCCTCTATGGACTCTATCCATTCCATGCATAATTTTGTATGTCTCAATCATGTCCCCCCTCAGGCGCCTTTTTTCTAGGCTGAAGAGCCCCAAACGCTGCAGTCTTTCTTCATAAGGGAGGTGCCCCAGCCCCGTAATCATTTTCGTCGCTCTCTTCTGCACCTTTTCCAGCTCCACTATGTCCTTTTGAGATGCAGTGACCAGAACTGGACACAATATTCCAGGTGCGGCCTTACCATCGATTTGTACAATGGCATGATAATATTGGCTGTTTTATTCTCAACCCCTTTTTTAATTACCCCAAGCATGGAATTGGCCTTCTTAATTGCTGACGCACACTGGGTCGATACCTTCATTGAATTGTCCACCAGCACCCCAAGATCTCTCAACTGAGCTGTTACAGACAGCTCAGAACCCATTAGCCTATAGGTGAAGTTTTGGATTTTTGCCCCAATGTGCATCACTTTACATTTGTCTATGTTGAAACGCATCTGCCATTTGGCTGCCCATTCCCCCAACTTGGAGAGATGCTTCTGGAGCTCTTCACAATCCTTTCTGGTTTTTACCACCCGGAAAAGTTTTGTGTCATCCGCAAACATGGCCACCTCGCTGCTTATCCCTGTCTCCAGGTCATTTATGAACAAGTTGAAAAGCACGGGCCCCAAGACAGATCCCTAGGGCACTCCACTTTTCACCTCTCTCCATTGTGAAAATTGCCCATTGACCCCCACTCTCTGTTTCCTGGCCCTCAACCAATTCTGGATCCATAAGAGGACCTGCCCTCTTATTCCCTGACTGTGAAGTTTCTTCAGCAGCCTTTGATGAAGGACTGTGTCAAACGCCTTCTGAAAATTCAGATATATGATATCCACAGGTTCACCCACATCCAAGTGCCTGTTGACCTTTTCGAAGAATTCCAAAAGGTTTGTGAGGCAAGACTTACCCTTACAGAAGCCATGCTGATGTTCCTTCAGCAGTACTTGTTCCTCTACGTGTTTTAGGATTTTATCTTTGATGAGGCTTTCTGTTGCAGTTTCACACCACACACTCCAGAACTGGTGGAAACTGGCATTCCGTCTCTCCGTCTCCAGATCAGATAGAGCACCTGCGTGTCCTTGAGGTGGTCAGCTTCCCAGCTTGTTAGTGCAACCTGCTACACAGTAGCTGAACTCCCTTTAGATAGTGTAACATAAGCAGGCAATGTTTCTCACGGGAAGCGCTGGCTAGCAAACATCCACTTTCTCATGAGATCATGATGTTCAAAGGGTCACCCCATTGGTTAACATGGGGCACAAGGGTCTTCAGGTATCCACCTACCAGATATGCTCTGGCTACACCCCTTTGTTCCTATATAACTTATATTTTTACTGTGTGCGCACTGAGACTGAGACTGTAACTGAGAATGTAACAACATGCGTTGAAAAGCCGCTTGTACGCGGCAAGCCTTCGCCGGCTTTCGCTGACCGGCAAATAGAACTTCTCACTTTCTAACTATCGCTACTGTAACCAATAAAAGACTTTGTTATTGAAATGTAGCGATCGCTTCGTTCCTCCGCTCCGATCGCGCTAGGCAAGCGCTGAATGGGTCCACAAGCCCCCAACTCTGCTATAAACACTCCAAATAAACAACACTTTCCACCATCTTACCCGGAACAGACTTTGGCTGACTGGCCTGTAGTTTCCAGGGTCCCCCCTTCTCCCTTTTTTAAAGATTGGCGTGACATTGGTTATCCTCCAATCCTCTTGCACCATGGCCGTTTGAAGGGACAAGTTGCATACTCTAGTTAAGAGATCAGCAACTTCATTATTTAGTTCCTTAATTACTCTTGGGTGTATACCATCTGGGCCTGGTGACTTATTTATGTGTAGTTTATCAATTTGATCTAAAACATCTTCTTTATTAACCATTATCTGCTTTAATTCCTTAGTTAGGAAGGGCTGTTCGGGCTGTGGTATCTGTCCAGGTTCTTCTGCTGTGAAGATGGACGCAAATAATTCATTTAATTTCCTGCAATCTCCAAGTCCCCTTTTATCTCATCTTTCCCTCCCTCACCATCCAGCGGGCCAACCGCCTCTCTGGCAGGTTTCCTGCTTCTAACATATTTGAAGAAGCCTTTATTATTCCCTTTTATGTTGCTAGCCATGCGTTCCTCAAACGCTTTCTTGGACTCCCATATCACCTTCTTATTTGTCTTTTGCCAGAGTTTATGTTCCTTTTTATTCTCCTCACTGGGGCAAGACTTCCATTTACGGAAAGAAGCTTCTTTGCTCTTTACAGCTTCTCTAACTTCCTTTGTCAGCCATGCAGGCACCCTCCTGGACCTTGTCGAGCCCTTCTTTCTTTGCGGTATACACTTCCGCTGGGCCTCTACTACTATTATTTTAAACAGCCTCCATGCAGCCTGGAGGGATTGGACTCTTTTTACCTTCCCTTTCAATTTCTTTCTAACTAGTCTCCTCATCTGAGGGAAATCTGCCCTTTGAAAGTCCAGGGTTCTTGTGTCAGATTTGCTCTGCACTCTTTCCTGGACATGCATGGCAAAACCAATCGCAGCATGGTCACTGTTCCCCAATGGCTCAGTAACATTTACATCCCTAACTAAGTCCCACACAATATTAAATCCAGAGTCGCCTGTCCTCTGGTCGGCTCCATGACTAGTTGCTCTAAGGCAAAGTCATTCAGCACGTCAAGGAATCCGGTCTCTCTTTCTTGACCAGAGCAGCAGTTGACCCAGTCAATATGAGGATAATTGAAGTCCCCCATGATTACAATCCTGCCTCTCTTGGTCACTGCCCTGATTTGTTTCCTCATTTCAAGGTCACCTTCAAGTTTTTGATCGGGAGGACGATAGCACCCCCCCACTATTACATTGTTCTTACGGCCTGGTAGTTTAACCCACAGTGACTCCATGGTGGAGTCAGGCCCACTTTCAGTTTCTACTCTGCTGGATTCTATCCCTTCTTTGATATAGATGGCCACCCCTCCGCCAACTCGCCCTTCCCTGTCCCTCCTATAGAGTTTATAGCCTGGGATTGCAGTATCCCACTGGTTCTCTGCATTCCACCAGGTTTCCGTTATGCCTACTATAGCAATGTTTTCCCTAGCCACCAAACATTCCAGTTCCCCCATCTTTGCTCGGAGACTTCGAGCATTCGCATAATAGCACCTAAATACGGGGTTCTCTAAAGATGGACTGTTTTTTGTTCCCTTTTCCCCTCCTCTCTTTTTACTGGACAAACTGTCACTTACACTCAGGTTTGAAGTTCTATTTCCTACTCCTCCATTACTCTTTGGTACTCCTCCACCCTCCTCTTCCCATAGGGATGAGGAGTTCCGAACCGGACGCCACTCGGCTCCTGTCGGCTTTCCCCCAGGAATCAGTTTAAAAGCTGCTCTGCCACCTTTTTAATATTATGCGCCAGCAGCCTGGTTCCATTTTGGTTCAGGTGAAGCCCATCCCTCTTGTACAGGCCTGGCTTGTCCCAGAATGTCCCCCAGTGCCTAACGAATCTAAATCCTTCTTCCCGACACCACCGTCTCATCCACGCATTCAGACCCCTGAGCTCCGCCTGCCTAGCTGGCCCTGCATGTGGAACGGGTAGCACTTCTGAGAATGCTACCTTGGGGGTCCTGGCCTTCAGCGTCCTGCCTAGCAACCTAAATTTGGCTTCCAGGACCTCCCGGCTACATTTCCCCACATCGTTGGTGCCAACATGCACCACGACCGCTACCTCCTCCCCAGCACTCCCTACCAGCCTATCTAGACGAGACGTGATGTCCGCAACCTTCGCACCAGGCAGGCAAGTCACTGTGAGGTCCACACATCTGTCGCAGACCCCCCTCTCTATATTCCTAACTATAGAATCGCCCACTACAAGGAGACCGCAACCCCCCTCCCGCTGAGGAGCATCCTTAGTGCGACTGGATGCGGGCTCATCACTGGAAGAAGGGGCCCCCGCTGGGGGATCGATTCCCTCTGTTCCAAGCTGACGTCCTCCAGCCCTGAGACTCCTTTCCCCAGCAGCTGAGGAGCTGCCCTTCTGAGGGTGGGACGAATCCTGCAAGTCCCCGGATGTCTCACCATGGACCCTAACTGCCTGCTTCTGCTTCTCCAGGTCTGCAACCAAGGCCTCTAGGGAGCAGATGCGTTCCCTGAGTCCCTGGAGCTCCTTGCACCGAGGACACACCCACACCTTATGCCCCAGAGGCATATAGTTATACATGTGGCACTCTGTGCAAAACACTGGATAGCCCCGGCCCAACTGCTGGCTGTCTGGCTCCATCTCTGTGTTTATTTAGGGATGAGCTGCCCTCCTTCTCAGAGAGAGGGCAGGGTCTGGGGCCCTGGCTTCCTCGCCCTGCTGCTTAACTTGCGCAGATGCATAACTCGCTTGTTACCTAGCACTTGGTCGCGGACGAGGCACTTTGTCACAGGACAGCACTCGCTGCTCGTGATCCACTCGCTGGACTGCTCTGCTATATACAGGAAGGTCTTCCTTCCTTCCTTCCTCTGCTAGAAGCCCCTCCTTTCTGCCTGCCTGAAAAGGGGCTAGCCTCACCTGGACAAAAGAGGTTGATTGCTGCCTAGGCAACCAGATAACACAATCAACCTCCTAAGGGACTTCAATTTCCCTCTGAAAGGGTCACTCCCTGGCTAGCTTAGTTCCCACCCTACATAGTGTTACTATATATCTTAGTATATTCCTGAGCTTTGTGGCACACTGTGTTTTAGACTCCAAATAGTTTAAAACACTAAAACTTTAATTTAGTGTAAGTAGTTTAAAATTAGTTAAGTGGTTTAATTTTGCTTAGTTTAGTTTAAACACTAAGACTAAACACCAAAGTGTTCCAAACACTAAGACTGCTACCTTTCCTGTGCTGAGACTATGAGGTGAGATTTCACCTCTGTCTTATTTCAGTTTCAGTTTCTACTCTTCCCTATGTTTAATTTGGGTTCTTACTCACAAGTAGACTCTGGTCTTACTTAGAGTAGACCTGTGTAGGCTTGAGCTGTAATTCTCTACAGAATCAGCTCCTTTAGGCAGACTTAAATTTAACCTTTCCTTAAACTAAACTCAACCTTACACCTCAACCTTACACTAAACTCAACCTTACACGTAAACTTAGAGTAGATTTACAGGTGAGAAGACTTACAGGGGAGAAGAACTTATATTTCCAAGGATCCCCCTCCTCACACAAGGATGCCCAAACCTGACATACTTTTCTTCCAGAAATCTGTCCAATCCCCTCTTAAAGGCATCTAGACCAGATGCCATCACCACCTCCTGTGGCAAAGAGTTCCACAGATTAACTACCTGCTGGGTAAAAAAGTACTTCCTTTTATCTGTTTTAACTCTCCCACCCCTCAGTTTTAGCGGATGCCCCCTGGTTCTGGTGTTTTGAGAGAGGGAAAAGAACATCCCTTTATGGACTCTATCCCTTCCATGCATAATTTTGTATGTCTCAATCATGTCTCCCCTCAGGCGCCTTTTTTCTAGGCTGAAGAGCCCCAAACGCTGCAGTCTTTCTTCATAAGGGAGGTGCCCCAGCCCCGTAATCATTTGCCACAGGAGGGGGTGATGGCATCTGGTCTAGATGCCTTTAAGAGGGGATTGGAAAGATTTCTGGAAGAAAAGTCAATCGTGGGCTATAGGCAATGATGGACTCTGCAACCCCCTTACATTAGTAGTAGGTTACATCACAGTACTGGATGCAAGGGAGTAGCAACAGGATGGAAGCATCTTGTTGTCTCATGCCTCCCTGGGGCACCTGGTGGGCCTTTGGCCTGATCCTGCAGGGCTCTTCTTATGTTCTTAATTACCCCAAGCATGGAATTACGGCTCGGGCCCAGAGTATTTGAGGGACTGCCTCCTCCCATATAATCCGATCCGTACTCTGAGGTCATCTGGGGGAGGCCCTTTTGACTGTGCCGCCACCAGGAGAGGTGAGAGGGGTGGCGGCCAGGAATAGGGCCTTCTCGGTGGTGGCACCCCAATGTTGGAATACCCTCCCCTTGGAGTTAAGAACTGCTCCCTCTTTGGCGGTATTTCGGCGGGGGCTGAAGACCTTTTTATTTCAGCAGGCTTTTAGTTGCTGACAGGCTGGCTGGCTTTTTGCACTCTTTTTATATATTTTATGATCCTAGGAATTATTTTGTTGTATGTTATATTTTTAATATTGTTTTTATTGTCTTAATACTGTTTTTAATTATTGTTTTTTACTGTGTTTTAACTTTGTAATGCCGCCTTGAGGGCCTTTGTGGCGGAAAGGCGGGGTATAAATCAAATCAAATCAAATCAAATCAAAAAATAAATAGGCTATCTAAATTGCTGCCGCACGGTGGGTCAACACCTTCATTGAATTGTCCACCAGCACCCCAAGATCTCTCTCCTGAGCTGAACCCATAAGCCTATAGGTGAAGTTTTGGTTTTTTGCCCCAACGTGCATCACTTTACACATGTCTACGTTGAAACGCATCTGCCATTTGACTGCCCATTCCCCCAACTTGGAGAGATCCTTCTGGAGCTCTTCACAATCCCTTCTGGTCTTCACCACCCAGAAAAGTTTTGTGTCATCTGCAAACTTGTGACCCACAAGGGCAGCCACGAGGGCTTTGACGCCACCTGGAGGAGGGATGGGGAGGATTCTTCTTATGTTCTTAAACATGGCATTCCCTTCCAGTAGAACTAAGAACTACACATGGCCTTTCGGAGAAGGCTCAGATCATACCTATGTCATCTGGCCTTTGGACGATGCTTGGCTGTCTGCCCCACTCTGATGTCCCTCTGCAATTCTGCCCTAGTTTTCTCCCCTGGTCAGTTTTTTTTTTCCTCCCACCCTCCAAAGGGCCTGATGAAGAAGAGAATTGGGCCTTGCTTCCTTCTTGAAGCGTGTTCCATTCTCTTTTATGTTCCTGATAATATTTAATCCTTTTGCTTTTCCTTAAGAAGAGCCCTGCTGGATCAGGCCAAAAGGCCCACCTAGTCCAGCTTCCTGGATCTCACAGTGGCCCACCAGGTGCCTCAGGGAGCACAAGAGACAACCAGATACCTGCATCCGGACACCACTCCCCTCCCTCCCCCCCGCATTTTAAAGTAGCCTATTCCCCTTGCACCACCCCCAAGGAAGACACCAGACTGAGGTTGGGGTTCAACTTTATTAAGCACAAATGTAAAT
>JAJKFI010000395.1:172394-193155 GCA_029204185.1 Lerista edwardsae
GGGACATGATTGAGACATACAAAATTATGCATGGAAGGGATAGAGTCAATAGAGGGATGTTCTTTTCCCTCTCTCAAAACACCAGAACCAGGGGGCATCCACTAAAGCTGAGGGTTGGGAGAGTTAAAACAGATAAAAGGAAGTACTTTTTTACCCAGCGGGTAGTTAATCTGTGGAACTCCTTGCCACAGGAGGAGGTGATGGCATCTGGTCTTGATGCCTTCAAGAGGGGATTGGACAGATATCTGGAGGAAAGGTCCATCGTGGGCTATAGGCAATGATGGATTGTGCAACCTCCTTACAAAGGTGTTGGGCTACTGGTACCGGGTGCAAGGGAGTGGCAACAGGATGCAAGCATCTTGTAGTCTCATGCCTTCCTGGGGCACCTGGTGGGCCGCTGTGAGATACAGGAAGCTGGACTAGATGGGCCTTTGGCCTGATCCAGCAGGGCTCTTCTTATGTTCTTATGTTCTTATGAGTCAGGCTTGAGCTTATAGTGAAGCTCTTTCCACACTCTAAGCATTGATATGTTTCTGCCCTCTGTGGGTTCTTTGATGCACAGTCAAGGCTCAGCTACAAGTGAAGTTTCTTCCACATTCCAAACTTTGATATGTTTTCTTCCCTGTGTGTTTTCTTCGATGTGTTCTAGGCTTGGACTTGCTGCTGGGGGTCTTTGAAAATTGAGCGCAGGCTTCCTTCCTCTTTCCGAATTCCTTTTCTGGTTCATCCTTGAAGACACTGAAATCCGCACCCTGACGAGCATCAGCTTCACTTGTCACTTTCTCTCTCTGGTTTCCCTCCTGCCTCTTTGGTCTGTCTTGAGGCCCAGCTCTCTCCCTCGCGTGGCTCCTTTCATGGGAAGCGACATGTGTGCTTCTCCTGAAGCTCTTCCTCCACTCCGAGCACTGAAACGGTTCCTTTCCTTTCCGGATTTTGCTCTCTTTGTCAAAACTGGCTGTTTCCACACTCAAAGGACGCGTCTCCCTTCTCCCTCCTCTGTGAGGGTCCTCCTCAGCTGGGATTCTCTGGAGAGAAACCACGGGTTTCGTCCTCCAGAAGTGTGCTGGGATTTCATGCAGGGGAGAACTCTGGCGAACAAGAGGTTCCGTCCTCCAGGCAGCTGCTGGGCTTCCCTCTGGCCCCCCTGATCTGTCCTTGTCTCCAAGAGCCTCTTTCTTTGGGTCAGGCATGATCCTTTCTGGCGACAGCACTTGTGGCTCCTGCTGGGCACCACGGTCTTGTCCGTGGCCTCCTGGAACAGGGGGAGCATCCTGAGTCGCTGGGCAAACAGAGAGATGGAAGCTCTGATCTGATGCCAGGGCAGTGCTGGTGGGCTGTGAGCTGCCCCGGCAATGGCGGCCCAAACCTGAGAGAAGGCCAGGAGAAACACCGGCAAGGAGGCCAGCGCCAGTTGAGCCCCTGGGCCTGATCCGCCACTGGAGCATGCTGCAATACGTCTGCTGCTCTGCAAAGGGCGGCAAATGCACTTAAAGACAGAGCGGGAACCTGGTGGGCCGAGAGCACAGCAGACGCAGAAGACGCAGCAGGAAGCCACTTGGAGCAAGCCAGGCCTTTGGTCCATTGGTTTCAGGACTGGCTACGCGGACTGGGAGCTCTCCAGGGCCTTTCCCTGCCTTACCTGGTGATGCTGTCGGGGGGGGGGAGGGATGGGGAGGGAATGCAGGGTCTGTTGCATGCAAAGTAAAATACCCTCACATTACAGGCTGTTGACGTCAGCAGTTTATCCGCCTTTCTGGGGCTGGTCTCCCACCGTAGATGGCCGGACCACCCCCTGAGTACGACGCTCAGCCAGGTCTGCTACTGCCCGACTATCAGAAATGGTCTGAGCGCAGCGCAGCACCCAGTGGGCAGATCCAGAGGGACCCAGGAGCTGTCCCCGCAGAGAGCAGCTGCACAAGGCGCTTGGGAACGTGCCCACTTTGAAAGCACGCAGAAGGTGGCGGGGCCTTCTCGGGAGGGGCCCCCAGGATGGGGACCTCTGGGCCTCGGAAGGACCCCTCTCCTCCGCCAGCAGCAGGCCAGGCTGCCGTCCTTCCACCAGGCGCCAGTGGTTCTAGGAGGCTGGGGGGGATCACAAGCTACTCTGCCGTTCTCCCACCAAGCACCCGTGGTTCTGGGAGGCTGGGGGGGATCGCAAGCTGCTCTGCACTGTGGGTGGGTCGTACTTGTTTTGTGGGTAATGCTTTCAACAGGCTCTGCTGTGCTGCTTCTGAACTGGCTGTGCCGTCACCGTGAGGCCAGCAGCAAAGGGCGGCACATGCATTTAAAGACAGAGAGGGAACCTGGGCCAGGAGCACAGCAGACGCAGAGGCCTTGTTCCGCTTGGCCACTGGTCAGCACAGCCACGGGACGTCCCCACCCACAGGGACCCCCCTGAACTGCCACCTCTGACAGAGGCCTCCGGGCAAGGGCCTCCCTCCCTGTCACTCTGGGCAGGGCAGAAGGCAATTTTTTTGTGGGGGGGGGGGTTGCTGAGACATGAGAGGCACTCAGCACCAGCCAGACTCCTCCCTGGCAGGATCAGAGTGCAGTTCAGGCCTCCCCTGGCGATCAGCTCCGGGCAAAGAGGGCACCTTACCCAGCGCGGCCAGGTGCCCCCAGGTCTCCGCCACAACCTCCCCGTGCAGAGCCCTCTGGACAGGATCCAGCAGCGCCCACTCCTCCGCCGTGAAGCGCACGGCCACCTCCTCAAAGGACACCGGACCCTGGAAGGAGGAGCAGGAGGGCACTGTTCTCCTTCAGGGCTGCTCAAAAGCCTGTCCAACTGTCCCAGCGGAGGGCAAGGAGGCTCCCGAGGAGGCATGACTGGAATCTCCCCTCTCCCTCCAACATTCCATGGGGCAGGGGGGGAGGAGAACTGGGCATTGCCCCAGAGCAGTGCTTCTCAAACTGTGGGTCGAGGCCTGGCGTCAGGTGGGTCGCCTAAAGCTGGGAACCGCCATACTGGAAGCTGCAGACCTGCTGGATTTTTGCTAGATTCCTTTTGTGCGTGCCAACAGTCTGAATTTTCAAGTGAGCTTTTTTTAAACATTTTGTTTTTACCTAATATTTTGGCCTCATCCTGCTTTCTGTCAGGGATGTTTCATGGCTGGGCAATTGCTGCAGGCCAAGAGCGCCAGTTTGCCCTCCAGGAGTGCCATTTGATTACATCAGAATGACAGCACTTCCTGTCTGATGATGTCACTTCTGGCCACGGCATCACTTCCAGGTTAATGACACCACTTCTGGGGTGTCCCCACACAAGTGCCGGTCTAGAAAGTGGGTCCTGGTGCTGAGACGTTTGAGAACCACTGCCCTAGAGGAGGCCGCATAGTTTCTGGGAAGAGCGATGTAGAACTTTTTAAAGGGCCAAAGAAGAGGAAGACTACAAAGAGGAAACTTGAAGAAGAGAAGACACCTGCCAGTGATTCCTGGTTGGTTCCTTGGTCAACGGTACGTTTAGTAAGTTTGTTTGTGCTGTTAGTTTTAACTTTCCAAAGGAGCAGAGAGGTAAAAACAGGGAAAGAAAGTGGAACTAACCACGCAATGGAACTCACTTTGTTCAAAGTAAGAGCTTTCAGCAGATTCGAAAAAAGAAAGGTTATCTAAAATGAGATGGGCCAAATTTTGGCCCTGGGACCAAGGAACCCACTCCACCCGTCACGTGAATGATACCTTGGACTTGAACAACACTATAGTAAGAGGGTGTAAAAAATAATGTATTAGTGGTAGGATAGAGAGGTAAGAGATTTTGTATTAGTCAGATGAGTAAAGAAAATCCAAAATGTGACGGTTTTTCGCGCTCGGGGATGTAAAACAAAGAAGTAGTAAGAAAAATTTTCAAATAAAAAAAAATATATTCCTAAAAAAAATAAATCTATATTCCTAGAGGAGGCAGCCCTGCTAACGGGGGCTCTGTGCCAGCTCTCTCAGGCTGCAGGAGACGCCCGCCCAGAATGGCCGCGAGAGGTTTGTCCCTCCTGCCCACCCATCCGCCGAGCAGTGCACCTGCCCCGAGACAGGCCGGCAGCCAGGGCACCACCAACATGGAGGTATTATACACTGGAGAAGCCATGACGTCACATTCTTGAAGCCATGGACCGAACAATATGGCTGTCTCAGATCATTGCCGCGAAGGAGGAGGATTGCCGCGAATTCTCGAATAAAAATCTCCCTGCACGCGTGTAAAAGTTAATTTCAACCTCTTTAAGCATGCCTGCGTGTTCTGAATACGGGTGTGCGAATCGCTGAACGAAAAATGGGATTTAATTTCCACGGAAAGATTCATGTATTCTCATTACATCGGCTCAATAAAACGACCGTTCAGGGAGTACTGAACATTAACAGAATTTGTTTTTTTTCTTTGGGGGGGGTGAGTGTAGAAGTTAAAAAAAATACTCTTAATAGTCTAGAAGTAACAAAAAATTACTCTCATATTGACAACTACTTGTGTCATGAAGAGATTTTAATGTAATTTTCCTTCGCGGCGATGATCTGAGTCAGCCATATTGTTCGGTCCATGGCTTCAATTCGTGCCAATTAAATGTTAAGGGAGGGCTAGGGGTTGACCGCCAAGGACTGAGGCCGGGCTGGGGACAGGCAGCCCTCGCCCCCTGGGGGTGGGGCCCAGAGGCGGTTCTCTTACCTGGAGGGACGGCCCAGCGGCTGCCTCTGGCCCTCCGCAGAGAGGAGGCGGATCGGGGAGCCCCAGGGATGTCGCCCCCTCACCTGCAAGGAAGAGGAAGGTGGCAAGTGGGGCAGGACTCAGTGAGGGCCTCGGGGGGGGGGCGGGGCGGACATGGGCACAGTGGGGGGGGGGAGAGCTGGAAGCCCCCACCCTCCAAAGCCTCACAGTTCAGACGGGTCAAATCGCTCCTTACCCGGAGAGGCCCCTGGAACGCGACCCTCCCGCGAGGCCCCTCCGAGGGGCACCTCCTGCCAGGCACGCGAGGGAGTCTCCTCTGGCTGGGGGGAGTCGGTGAGGAGCCCCACGCACGGCCCCTGCGCCTGAGAGAGCAGAGTCAGTCCCAGGCAGGGGGAGGGGAGGGCTGTGCCCTGGGGCGGGTCCACCACCCGTCAGTGGGGTGGGAGGAAGGCCGCCCTCTGCCCACAGCCTGCAGGCCCTGGACCCAGCAGCCCTGAGTGCCCCCCTGCCCCACACAGCTGGCAACGCCTCCTGGGAACAAGGCCACTTCCAGAGCGTGGGGCAGACCCCAATGTCCGGTCACCAGCCCCCCCCCGGCTTCTCACATCTGAGAGGAGGGTGTCCACTGCTTAAGCACAGAACCTTCCCGGCACTCAGTGCAATGCAGACCTCTGCAACTCGGGCATCCCCACCCCACACTCCAGCCCCCAGGGATCCTGCCCACAGCCTCGGGCCGCCTCAGCCCCCAGGGTGAAAATGCCCCCTCACCTGCGGCTCCTCCTCCTGCCCCTCGTCCTCCGCCCGGCTCAGGAGGAAGCCTTCGGCCAGCGCCACCGCCTGGGAGCTGCTCTCCGCCCTGCACTCCCGCACCCAGCGCCCCACCTCCGGGGGCAGGACGGCCAGGAGCTGCTCCAGCACCACCAGGTCCAGCATCTGCGCCTTCGTGCGCCTCGCGGGCTGCAGCCACCGGCGGCAGAGCTGGTGGAGGCGGCTGCAGGCCTGGCGGGGCCCCTCGGCCTCCTGGTAGCGGAGCCGCCGGAAGCGCTGGCGCTGGGCCTCCGAGCTGGCGGGGGGCTCCCCCAGGACCTCCTGCCCAGTCCTCTCCCAGGACCCCCTGCTGCTGGCAGTCCGAGGAGCATCCAGGCCTCTCCCCTCGTCACCCCCCAGCTCAGACCCAGCTGGGCCCCCGGGGGCCTCCGTTTCCCGCCCAGGCGCCGATGCACCCCCCAGTGGGGTCAACAGGGGTCCTTGCTCCGGGGCCCCCTTTGCGCCCACAGCCAGAGGCCGCTGCCGACTCTCGCGAGGCCAGGAGTCTCCGTCAGTCACGGTGCACATCTTCGAAGTCCCCAGGCAAGGAGACCCTTGACCAGCGAAAGGGGGGGGGGCGTTACTAGCATGTGAGAAAGAAAGAAAGAGAGCAGAAGAGTCGGTGAGCAACACAAACCGCACCCCCGGGGCCAACCCACAACCCCCTCCCCTCCTCCCCTTGCTCTTCGGTTGCAACACAAACACTCGCCAAGGCCAAGAGCTGGATTGGGGCCCGGAGCTGGACCAGAGGAAGCTGAACTGGCAGGCAAAGCAGAGACGGTTCCCCCACAGAACCTCCAGCCCCCAGAGTCTGCCTACCTGCTCTCCCCAGACCCAGGCAAAGTTTCTTTCCAGCACCCCAAGACCCCTCCTCACACTAGGCAGGCCAGAGGCTCCAGCTTAAGAACATCAGAAGAGCCCCACTGAAGGAGGCCAAAGGCCCATCTAATCCAGCTTCCACAGTGGCCCACCAGATCCCTCAGGGAACACAGGAGACAACTAGATTCCTGCATCCTGATGCCACTCCCTTGCAGCTGACATTCTAAGGTAGCCTATTTCTGATGTATGGAGGTTGCACAACCCATCTCCTGTAGCCCACAATGGACTTTCCTCCAGAAATCTGTCCAATCCCCTTTTCAAGGCACGTAGGCCAAATGCCATCACCACCTCCTGTGGCAAGGAGTTCCATAGCTTAATTACCTGCTGGGTAAAAAAGTATTTCCTTTTATCTGTTTTAACTCTCCCAACACTCAATTTCAGTGGACATCCCCTGGTTCTGGTGTTTTGAGAGAGGGGAAAGAACCTCCCTCTATCGACTCGATCCCTCCCGTGCCTAATTTTGCACGTCTCAATCATGTCCTTCTAGGCTGAAAAGCCCCAAAACGCTGCAGTCTTTCTCCGTAAGGGAGGTGCCCCAGCCCCATAGTCATTTTTGCCGCTCTCTCCTGCACCTTTCCCAGCTCCACGATGTCCTTTTTGAGGTGTGGCGACCAGAACTGGGCGCACTGTCGGTCTGCAGAAACTGCCAGTCTTAGACCTTGTGCCCACCGAAAGGGGCAGTGGCCCTTCCCCAGAACCATTATTTGGGGGCGCACTGCGACACACGAGCTGCAACCTGGCAACCCAGTCGACCCACCTGACCCACCCCGACCCGCATCCCCTGCCAGGAGTGACGGCTGCCTTTCCTGGGGCACGGAAGGGTCGGGCCAGGCGTTCTCACGCACGCAGCTCATTCGCCTGGCCCTGAGTGGGGCCGGCCCACGCACGCAGGCGAGGTTGTGGCGGTCATTGGGGACGGGGGCGCATCTCCGCTGCTGCTGCTGCTCCCCCCGACCCCCCCCCAAAAGAGAAGAGAAGAGGAAGTGTGGAGGAGAGGAAGGCGACACACACACATACAAACACACACACACACTCTCTCGCCGCACTTCCTCTTCTGCTCCAGGGACACAACACCAGACCTGGTTTTTTTTTGGGGGGGGGGGCGCATTTTGCAGACGCCTCTTGGGCATCCCCAAACTAGTCTGCAAAGCGGGGGGGTGGGGGGAGACGGGAACGGAAGCACACAGGCAGGCAGCCTCCGACCCCGGGACGGTCCCAGCCCTGGGGGGGGGGCGGCAGCAGCCCTGCCGCGGAGGCTGAGCCGGGGGTCGCTGCGGGCAGCGCGGGCCACGTGTTCCGCAGCCTCGCGGGGCTCCCCCCGCAGCCAGGCCCCTCCCCGTGCCAGGGGGGCTGCCGAGCCGGATCCTGAGCCGCCCCCCGAAGCCTCACCGGGTGCTGCTGCTGCTTTAGCTGGGCCGGGCCTCGTCCCTCCCGACGCGCTTCCTGAACACGCCCCTCCTCCTCCTCCCCCCTCCCTCGCAAGGACCCTCCTTGGCGGGGACCTGAGGGAAGGGGCGGGGCTCCCGCTGCGGTCGGTGGGGAGGGGGGAGCCTCGGGCTTTCCTGGGCGGGGGGCTGTAGCGCGGTGGGGGGAAGCAAAATGCACCGCGGGGGAACTAGGGGGAGATAGGAGGGGGGCTGGCAAGGGGGCGCGGCTCGGCGACCTCATATTTCCCTCAGAAATTCCCCTCAGAGAGCCAGACGCGGGGGAGTCACAGCGAGGTACACGTGTCCGGCGGTCTCGTGGGCTCCCTGAGGCACCTGGCGGGACGCGGGAAGCTGGACTCGGTGGGCCCCCTTTGGCCCGATCCAGCACAGGGGCTCCTCTTATGTTCTTCGGACGGCAAATTCTGCTTCATTTACCTCAGAATACAGGGGAGGAGCCACAGGATGCAGGTATCTCGCGTGCTCTCTGAGGCGTCTGATGGGCCACTGTGGGATGATGCACATCTTTGGCCTGATCCAGCAGGGCTGTTCTGATGTTCTTAATGCCCAGACTGGGCTGCAAGTTATCATAGCTCCCTCCCCACACACAGGATTGCAAATTCTGTTTTATTTGCCTCAGAATGCCAGTTGCAAGGGAGTGGCAGCGAGAGGCAGGGATCTTGTTCTCCTGGGTGCTCCCTGAGGCACCTGGTGGGCCACTGAGAGACACAGGAAGCCAAACTAGATCTAGGTGGGCCTTTGGCCTGATCCAGCACAGGGGCTGTTCTTAGGATAGCAACTTCTGCTTTATTTACCTCAGAATGCCAGGTGCAAGGGAGTGGCCACAGGATGCATGTATCTTGCTGTCTCCTGTGCTCTCTGAGGCACTGTGGGATACGGGAAGCTGGACTAGGTGGGCCCCCTTTGGCCTGATCCAGCAGGGCTCTTCTGATGCTCTTAAGGCCCAGACTGGGCTGCAGGTTATCACAGCTCCCTCCCCACAGACAGGATTGCAAATTCTGTTTTATTTACAGGTTCTCCACATCATAAGTGACATCATTTCCACCTTCCTTATAGGGTTTTCTTCCACCCAGGCCCACCTTATGAATGTCTTTCGGACACTAACAGTACCATTTGTCAAATATGACTCCCATATTCCCATCTCAAGCAGACACAGGAAACACCCTAATTGAAGCTTAAAGCCATCAATGCAGCCATTATTCTTTCAAGAAACTACTTTAGAAATATTCATTTCTCACAGGCTTGATTATGATGTATATAACTGAGACACCTTCTGTGAATATTTTGATGTGAAGGGAGGCTTGTGAAGGGAGATTGAAACGCTTTCCTCACTCACTATTGATGGATTGATGGGGTTTTTATCATGTGTGGATTCTATGGTGCAAATTCAAGCTTGAGCTATGACTGAAGCTCTTTCCACACTCAAAGCATTGATATGGTTTCTCGCCTCTGTGGATTCTTTCATGTTGAGTCAGGGTTGAGCTATGACTGAAGCTCTTTCCACACTCACAGCATTTATAAGGTTTCTCCCCTGTGTGGGTTCTTTGATGCAAAGTCAGGCTATGACTTCGATTGAAGCTCTTTCCACACTCTAAGCACTGATATGGTTTCTCCCCTGTGTGAGTTCTTTGATGCACAGTCAGTTGTCCATTTTGGCTAAAGGTCTTCCCACACTCCAAGCATTTATATGTTGTCTTCCCTGTCTGTTTTCTTCGATGTCTTCTAGGCTTGGATTTGCTGCTGGAGGTCTTTGCATATCGAAGGCAGGCTTCCTTCCCCTTCCCAAATTCCTTTTCTGGATCATCCAGGAAGACACTGAAATCCCCACCCTGACGAGCATCAGCTTCCCTTCTCACTTTCTCTTTCTGGTTTCCCTCCTGCGTCTTTGGTCTGTCTTGAGGCCCAGCTCTCTCCCTCGCGTGGCTCCTTTCATGGGAAGCGACACGTGTGCTTTTCCTGAAGCTCTTCCTCCACTCTGAGCACTGACGTGGTTCCTTTCCTTTCCGGATTTTGCTCTCTTTGTCAAAACTGGCTGTTTCCTCACTCAAAGGGCGTCTCCCTTCTCCCTCCTCTGTGAGGATCCTCCTCAATTGGGATTCTCTGGAGAGAAATGATGAGTTTCGTCCTCCAGAAGTGTGCTGGGATTTCACGGAGGGGATAACTCTGGCAAAGAAGAGGTTCCGCCCTCCAGGCAGCTGCTGGGCTTCCCTACGGCCCCCCTGATCCGTCCTGGTCTCCAAGAGCCTCTCTCTTCAGGTCAGGCATGATCCTTTCTGGCGACAGCACTTGGGGCTCCTGCTGGCCACCATAGTCTTGTCCGTGGCTTCCTGGAACAGGGGGAGCATCCTGAGTCGCTGTGCAAACAGAGAGATGGAAGCTCTGATCTGAGGCCAGGGCAGTGCTGGGGGGCTGTGAGCTGCCCCGGCAATGGCGGCCCAAACCTGACAGAAGCCCAGGAGAAACACCGGCAAGGAGGCCAGCGCCAGTTGAGACCCTGGGCCTGATCCGCCACTGGACCATGCTGCCATACGTCTCCTGCTCTGCAGTGGGAGGGAGTTTGGGGGCAGAGGGCCTGGGAGGGGGGCAGAAATGAGATCATTCAACCAAGCATGATGGAGGATGAATCCCGACCCCCTTCCTGGGACTGATCCACGTGAACGGAGCAATGCGCATTTGCGCCAGTGATATGTACCTGCCTCACAACCTTCTGGGGCCTCAAGAACCCGTCTGGAGCCGGGAAATTGACAGGCTGCCCAAAGAACTGCCGTGGATCAGGAGTGGACAGGAGTGGACTGCTGTCCTCTGCACTGATTTCCCAGAGGAAAGGGGGGGAAGGCCTCCCTGCTGCAGACCTGAGCCCAAGTCAGTCCTGCCGTTTTTCCACGACACAACCCCATGCTGAAGGCCCCAGGTTCAGTTCTTGGCAGAGTCTGCAGGTGGGGCTCGGAAGATCCCCCAGAAACTCTGGAGGGCCACATCCAGTCAGTGCAGAGAGCACCAGCCTAGACGGACCAAGGGCCTGACTCTGCCAAGGCAGCTTCCATGCTCAGCACTGCACAATTTCGGGATTCTGCCTGCGAGCTGGTCGTGGACGTGACTGGAGTGCAGCTGGGATCCTGCGCCTTGGAAAGCTGCACAGCAGGCAGTGGAGGACCAGGCACTGGCCCACCCGTGAGGCCAATTGAGACCCTCGCCTCAGGCAACAGTTACTGGGGGGGCACCTTATCCGCCCACTTGCCTGCATTGCCCCTCCTCCCACCCCCTGACTTGGGCAAAGAAGAGGAGGACAGAGCAGAAGAGGAAATGCGGAGGAGAGAAAGTGATGCTCTGGTCTTCAGAGCCTGCCGGCAGTTTCAGACTACGCGGCTCAGCCCAGCTGCTGTTGTGGGTTACAGGGGATGAGGCCAGAATTCCAGGTGTGCTTTGCTGACTCCTCCTGACAAGGCCAAGTGGCCCCACCAGAGGGGAGTTTCTAGTGTGCTGAGGGGTCCCCCCCTTTCGCCACAGAGCCCTTTGGGTCCCACAGGCCCAGCACACTCTGGCCCAGAGCGATGGCTGTGTTGAGCAGCACTGTGCATCATGGGGTTACCTGCCGATTCCTCTTCCTGCTTGAGGTCCTGGGGAAGTGCCCACTCCCCTTCTTCCAGCTGGGACAGGGAGGCAGGTTTCGGAAATTCCTCTGAGAGGGAAACAAGGAGAGGAGTTACTTGCGACTCTCAAATATCAGGGCTTTCCAAAACAACCTGGAGGTTATCCAGCAAAGCTATGTGGCTCCCTGGATGGAATTAAGGGGAAATGAAGGTTGTCTGGAATCCTGATCTGCTTCCTTTTAAAAAGATTATCCCCCATGTGGTTAATCAGGTCAGGGCTCCAGCAGGACCCCCAGTGCCGAAGGCCAATCACAGCCCAGCCCCACACTGGGGACCTCAGGCACAGGCGATGGGTGACCACACCCCCTGCAGGCAAGCCTGACCAACCCCACACGCTGCCCTATGAAGGACAGGCAGAGCGTGAAAAATTCCCCCAGCGGCAGCACCTCATTCCGGACACACCGTCCATCAAAGGGCTCAGAGGCTGGATGATGGGGAGGGAAAGTATTCCAAGACCCAGCCAGCCCCGTCAGTCCCGAGTGGCTCCTCTGGCAGGCCGGGCATCTCCCAAAATGGGACTCTGCACTTCTCCCAACTGATTATCTAGACATTCACATCCTGTAGCTCGATCCTCAAAGGACATCCGTCAGGCCAAGCTCAGCTCCGCAACCGAGAGGCACAGCAGGCATGCCCAGGGCGCACGTTCCAGCCCCACACGCCCCACTGATGAGTTATAAGCCTGACAGCGAGGTTCAAAGAAGAGCATCTCCTGCTTTTGGTTCCTCCCCTCCCCAGACACGGCAGAGAGAACATCCTTACCCAGAGAGGCCACAATCCCCTCACGCTCCAGCTTGACCTCCCTGGACTGAGCCTGTTGGCCTGGATCCAGCAGAGTCCCCTCCTCCTCCTCCTCCTCCTTGAAATGCGCAGTCACGTCCTCAAGGGACATCAGGCCCTGGAAGGAGACAAACATCTTGCTGAAGAAATAGTGTCCCACGTTCTTAACCCAACCGCTGCCTCACTCTCAGTCTGCAACGGGAAATTAAGGGGTGGAGCAGCTGGGAATTGTCCTGCAGCATTTTGGGCAGACCAGACCAGCTGGTTCCCTGCAGTCCTTTGTTCTCTCCTTTTCCCCCCTCAGGGGAGAGGCAGACCCTCCAGGAAGCATCTAGACCGGAAGGGGAACATCAGGCAGGCAACGGGAACAGCCAACTCCAGGGTTCAGCCTCAGAGCCCGGAGTTCTGACATGCGCACGCTCTTGCTCTTGTCGTTTGCGCCCCAAGCACACAAGGGAAGGCCCACCTGGATCCGGAGGGGAGTCCACGTTCCCTGCGCCTGGTCTTGCCGAGAACCACGTGCCACAGTCCGCTGCCTGCGGCCCTGTGAGCACCTCAGCCTGGCTTCAGTCCCCTCCGCCGGCCGACACACCTGCACCAGCCCCCTGCGAGGCCCGTCTAGCACCCACCAAACCACCCTGGCCCAGAACTGGGACCCTGCAGCTGGGCCATGGAGCTCCGCTGGCAGAGGAGAGGGCAGGGGCTCCCTGGGGGAACGTGACCCTGTTCCTGAGGGGGGTGCTGGGTGCGGGTTCGTCCTGGGCGGCTGGGGAGGAAAGCCTCTCGGGACCCCAGCAGGAGTGGTCAAAGGGCCCCCTGAGGCAGTGGGAAAGGAGGGAGGAATTCTGCATTCCAAGGAGCCTCTGATGACATGCAAGGACAGTTCAACAGAAGAGGACCAGTCACAAGACTTTACTGGGTTTACTGGCCACTCGGCCAGCAGTCCAACCCCTGGAGTTCTGTGGATCTCACACACACGCTTCTGAGTGGGCAGATTTGAGATCTGGCAGCACCACAAATTTTTATATGCACTCTTTGAAGACCTGCGAGAAAGAAGGAGGCACCAAGGCAGTTTCTCACCCATTGCCCTGAGGATCTGCCCCTTACCTGAGCAGGCTGCAGAGCTACTGATCCTGCTCCATGCACAGGAGGCGACCGTCTGGATCGTGGCCCCGATGCCATTCTGCTGCCTGTGAGGGAGACAAACACGATGGACTCTTCATGCCTGTTTGAACTCCCCCCCTCTGCAATATGAATCTCTCTTCCCATTTGCTCCACAGCTCTGGCTCTGGCCCAGAAGTGCCGCAATGGGGTGAGCCCCACACATCTTGATTCACTGTCTTCCTCTCCTCCCTTCTGCTCTTGGGGCCAATGCCCTCCCCTCTCGGCCTGCCCTGTCTCCTTCCTCTCCTGCAGGAAAACTGCTGGCCAAACAGGCTTCTGCAAGTCCTTTCCAGGCACACCCAAAGACCCCCCCTTCTGCAGGACATTCCTCTCTGTCTCTGTCTTGGTTCTGTCCTCCTCCTTGTCCTCCATCAAGCTCAGTCCTCCGTCTTGCCAACTGGCAGCATGCCAGGCAGGGGCCTTTTCCATGCCAGGGGATGGCCTGGGGGAACGTGAGAGGTCACAGGGGAAGAGCCGGAAATTGGCACTGCTGGGGGTGGAGGAGGGCTGGATGGGGGGGGTGCCCACTCCCTTCATCTGAAAAGACCAACTCTGGGGACCCCTCTGGCCCTTCTAGCTCAGACAGGCATGCAGGAACGACACTTTCCCACTGCAAAATCCACCTCTCTTTCTTAAGGTGTTTTTACACCTGCCTGTGGGCGACAGGAGGCTTGGAAGAGGTCTCAGCAGCAAAAGGCAGCGTGAACTAATTCCTGTGGTTTACAAATGAAGCACTAAAATGAAATCCACTAAAACTGAGTGTTGGGAGAGTGAGAACAGAGAAAATGAAATACTTTTTGAACCCAGCAGGTGATTAATCTGTGGAACTCCTTGCCACAGGACAGGGTGATGGCGTCTCACCTAGGGACGTTTAAAAGGGACTTGGATAGATTCCCAGAGGAAATGTCTATTGCAGGCTACAGGCCACGATGGGTGGTGCAACCGCCTGTCCCAGCTCCTGTTTGAAAGCACATGAAAAAAAGAGCAGAAAAATAGGTGCCACTTCGGTGGGAGGGGAATAGCGGCATTCCATGTGCTATGGCATATAGTCATGCCAGGCTCATGACCTCGGAAGCTTGTACTGGAACAAACGCCACAGGCTTAGACACGGAGATGAGCAGCGCCCCCTGCAGTCGGTCACAGCAAGACCACTGGGTCGTGGGGAAACCTTTACCTATTAACGCCAAAGGCAGGGGAGTGGCCAGGAGATGCGCAAGTCTACTGATCCCTGGGGGCTCCTCTCCCCTCCCCACCTTCCCCGCAGCCGCGTCACGGCCGCGTCGAACTCACCGCCAGACCCAGGAGGGGCTGCTGACCTCGCGCACGTGGGAGGCGCAGACCGAGTAAGGGGCGGGGGCGCACAGGAAGCAGAAGCAGGAAGCAGGAAGTTTTCCTCCAGAAAACTTTAGAAGTAGGCTATTTCATAGTAGTTAGAAGTAGGCTACTTCAGAATGCCAGATGCAAGGGACTGGCCACAGGATGCAGGCATCTTGTTGTCTACTGAGCTCCCGGAGGCACCTGGTTGGCCACTGAGAGATCCAGGAAGATGTTCTTATGACTCACCCATCCCTACGGGGGCCTCTTCCACCTGCCAGACGGACCTTCCCTAACTCACAGAAGCCTCCTGTTGGTGGTATCTCTTTTACTGTGTGAACATTCCGTGACATCACAGCAGCTCAGCCAGTGGGAGGCCGGGAGAGCACCAAGGCCAATTTCTGTGTCTGTCTTATGGTTTGAATGTATATCCAGCCTTATTTTGAGGTCCCGGCAGTGGTAGAGGTGGGAGATTCACAATCCAGTGGATTTTCTGAGAAGGTGGGGGGTGGGGAGCTTTCATGGCTGGGGAGAGACGCTGCCGATTGCAACAGGAAACAGACCGGCTTCAGGGCTGGGGTGGACCTGGGTGGGTTCCCCAGTTGTGGCCGTTGCTTCCTGGTAGGAGCAGAGCTTGGAGACCCCCCCCCCCTGGGAGCCAGCTGCTTTGGCTTCTCAGGCAGGTTCCAGGTTCAAGGGAAGAGGGGTCAGGACACAGCAAGGAGCAGGCAGGTGGCCGAGGGAGGGGGTGGACTGTAGGAAATCTCCAGAGAGAATGAAAGAATCAAAGGACACAAGCTTGGTCTGTAAGGATATCTCACTGACGAACTGAGGGACTGGAAACTTCCTCCCTCAGTCTCCCTTTATTGCATCTCATGTTTCACATCATTAGCATATGCATGAGCACATTTGCGATGTATACAGAGCATCTGATTGGCTGGTGGTCTTACCTTACACCTGAAGGCCACCCACTTGTTGCTGCTTTGTGCAAAAGCTGTTTTCCCATTAGCTTTTAGCAGTTTAGCTTTCTCTCACTAGGTTGGAATGCAACTGCCTGTCAGCTCCCCCCTTTCGTGCAATCTCTGAGCATTCTCAGAGGGAGTGGGAGGGAGTGAGCGTTCTCACTCTGCCTCCGAACTACAGGTCAGTTTTGCATGGCAACGGTGTAGCAACGGCCTCTGATAAGCAAGAGTGCCTGGATTTTACAACTGATTTTATACTGCAACAGTGGACTCTTCCTCACTGCAGACCTGCAAGCAGAGGCTCGAGAGGCACCTGCTGGAGATGCTCTAGGAGGATTTCCTGCTCCAGGCAGGGGGTTGGACTAGATGGCCTTGCAGGCCCCTCCCAACTCTGTGATTCCAAGTCCTCCCACCGTCCTTCCAGGGACACCCCCCCCCCCGGTGAATCTGGAGGGGCCACTTTGGGACTGGGCAAGGAGATGCTCTTCCAGGCTGCTCCTCGGCTACACTGCAGGGTTGATTGGCGGTGCCTGGTGGCTGAGGGGTGGAGCCAGACTGACGGGGCGGGCTTAGCCCTGGACGCGGCAGGGAGAGGTCCTGGGGGGGGGGCCCTTGGGCAGTCACCGTCTCTCAGTGTAGCCTCCCTCACAGGGTTGTTGTAAGATGAAATGGGTGTGAGTGTGTGAATATTGGACCCACTCCCTTGGAGGAAGGGGTTGGGTAGAAATGTAATAATAATAATAATAATAATAATAATAATAATAATAATAATAATAATAAAGAGATAAAAAGAGCACATCTCACCCTACCTGTTTCCTCCCTTTGCAGAAAGTAACCTGGGATCTGACAGCTCCTCAAGGTACGTGGGGGGGGGCCTTTGAGAGGATGGGGGGGATGTCCTTTCAGTGACTCTCCTGGGGACTTGCTTGTCTCAAAGAGCTTCTGCTTTCCTGTGGGGCAAATCGCAAGACTTGCCAGGGGAAAGTAGGGATTGGGATGCAGATGGGAGAAGAAAAGCTTCCGCCACCTTCAGCCCAACTTCATCAGAACTGGTGGAAGGTCTTCCTTTCCTCTGTTTCACTGAAGGGGGGGGTTCTGCTCTGCTCAGGGATGAATGAGGGCCCCGTTTGGGGAGGGATTCGCCTCCGGGTCGAAGTAGGTGGTGTCCTGGTAGGTTTTCTGCCTTCCCCTGAAGCCTGCAGCTTGGCTCGCTTCCTCGAGCTCCCCTCTGTGCAGTTGCCACCTCCTCTGAGTGTTGCACTCGAGTGCTGGCCCCAGTGCAAGGGGGCTGGGGGGGGGCTTGTGAGGGAGGGCTGGGCTGGGAAGACACTGAAGTCCCCTAGGATGCCTTTCCCCTCACCCGGAGATCCCCAAAGATTTCCACGACGTTTCTTTTCTTTTTGGTTTACACAGCTTGATCTCTGCTTGATGTGTGAGAAGAGTACAGAGGAACATTGTGCCGTGAATTGTTGTTATTATTAAGATATAATATAAATGTGTCTTGGCTGATTGCGCCTGCCAGCTTTTTTCACTATTTCTTAGGTAGCCAACTCTGGATCTGAAGGGGTGGGAGGGGACTCTGTGAATGCTGAGTGTAAAATCCGGACACGCTGAAGTCGGTGGAGACGGGAATGTGCACACAGACAGGACAACTTTTTATTGGAGCAGAAAATAAAAGTCTGTGAGGTGGAGGCCCCTCAAACTGGGGGCTCATCCTACTGCCTAATCTTGGCTTTGGTGCATCTCCAGCATTTTGTTTCCGAATGGCAAAGGGATTTGGGGTCGGGGTGTGCACAGAAGTGTCTTCTGATGGGTTTGGGCTAATGTCGTTCAGTGGATTTTCAGAAGGATTTTGCGTTCCCAGGAAGTGCCACATAACTGCAGCTAAAAATCTTTCCAAAGGGGAAAAGGTTGTCTTATTTGTGCATCACTCACCTTATATATGCCAAGGCTGGGTTCCAGGAGACTGGAAAACGTGCTGCGGAAAAGCGCTGGCACAGCTTTCCCCCAACTCGCTGTCCGGATCTCGGGGGGATGAAACAGTGTGCCAAGGGCCCAGATCCTCTGCGGGGGCAGTGCTGGGGCAAAAGTCCCGTCAGACACTCCTACGGGAGTGGAGCTGCACCTGGGCCACTGGGCATCCGCCCGCGGAGGATTCGCCAGGAGCACAGGCTGGTTTTACCGCCAGGCAGCGGTGAGGTTTTATTTGTCAGGGCAGGGGGAGGGCAGAAATGGGAAGGGGGAGGGGGAGTCAGGAGGGGGAAGACTGGGCCAGGGAGGGGGTGGAGACGGCAGACTCTGCCCACAAATCCGGCGCCACCTGCTGGCCAGAAAGGGCGACACGGGCCTGCTGGGTTCTGCGCCCACTGAGTAGCAGGTGCAGAAACGAGGAGACCCCTCTCGGCCAGCTGCCTTTGGCCCAGCGTCGCGGTCCTGAGGGGACTCCTGGCGGCTGCCTCGGCCCCATAGGATGCAGCCGTGGCCGTTCCAGCCCCACAGCTACTCCAGGCGCTAAGGCAGCTCAGGTGGGGCTGCCCATTTGACGAACCATCTGCAGGGATTTCAGAGACACTGAAATTCTATCATTTTTCATTCTATCATTTTTTTGAGGTTGTACCCCAGTACTGCTGTTCTCACTCTCTTGTTCGCTATGAAGGCTACTCCATTTCTTCTAAGGGATTCCTGCCCACAGTAGCAGATACAATGGTCATCTGAATTAAATTATCCCAATCCTGTCCATTTTAGTTCACTAATTCCCATGATGTCGATGTTCAGTCTTGACATCTCGCGTTTGACCACATCCAGCTTACCTTGATTCACAGATCTGACGTTCCAGGTTCCTATGCAGTATATCGGAAAAACCTTAAATAAGAAAAAAACCTTTAGCAGTTCCTATTGCAAGGGCAACGGGCAAAGAGCGCCCTGGATTTAGGCAGCACCCTGAACAACATCCCCCAAACGTAACGTACTCAAACGAATAAGCTTGACAGAACTTTATTAAAAACACACTCCATTGGTTACCCGGCCCGAAGGCAAACATAAATGAGATAAAACAATTAAAAATAAGAAACCTGAGCTTCTGCTCTTACTGAGACTAACACTGCCTAACACGCTATGTTTCCCAGCAGATATTACCCGTGTTGCATTGTAGGGAGCGAGCGAGCCTCCCTTCTCCTTCTCAGCAAACAATCAAACCGTCTCTGGAACAGCCAGAAAAAAGCTGAACCCCCAACACAGGCTTCTCAATTAGGGCTAATTGCCTTTGCCTGGTAACAGAGAGACAATCACAATCCTGAGTTACAGCTGCAAAGGAATTGAGGAGGAGGCAGTTGGCACTACGATGCCCTTGAATTGGTTCCCCCACTAAGCCTCCCAAAAAGTTCCCTGGGCCAACTGATTAGGGTTGAAGTGCCAGTGTTGGTTTTTCTTCTGTCAGTTTGATTTCTCACTGCGGCCTGTCTTAACTCACTGCTCACCCCCAGAAATACCAGACACTTTAAAGAGGGAGTCAGGCCTTCTAAGATGGAGCTGGGCCTGTATTTGGTTCGCCTGTCCTTTCCAGTGAGGTGGAAAGGAGTTTCTGGCCCCTTCTCTGTCTGGGGCAGCCAGCCTGCCGGGTTTATGGCTGTTAATATTGGAGGCTTGTGGGGTTTTTGTAGGGACACTTTCAAGTGGATTAGATTTTACATACGGGGTGATCAAACTTGCTCCATGTACGGTAAGGTTAACTTGTGATAAATGTCGGGTGTTTGAAAGCCACAAACTATATGAAGCATAAAATTGCTAATTTACTCACCATGAACATTAAACAAGTGTTTTAAGCCAGTGGCCTCTGAAGCCTTTACCTGGTAAATAGTGATCAAGCCTGACATTTTTATTTTATTTTTATTCATTGGGATGCAAAAAGGAGCTCAGCCAATATATTTCCAGTAGTCACACAGTAGATGTCAAAGAAAGATTTCCCTCTCTCCCCACACCAGAACCAGAGGACATTCCACTGAAATTGAGCGTTAGGAGCTTTAGAACAGATAAATGGAAATACTCATTACCCACTGGGTAAAAAAATCTGTGGAACTCCTTGCCACAGGAGGTGGTGATGTCATCTGGCTTAGGTCCCTTTAAAAGGGGATTGGACAGATTTCTGGAGGAAAAGTCCATTGCAGGCTACAGGCCAGGATGGGTGGTGCAACCTCCTTACTTTTAGAAGTAGGCTATCACAGAATGCCAGGTGCAAGGGAGTGGCAACAGGATGCAGACATCCTGTTGTCTTGTGTGCTCCCTGAGGCATCTGGTGGGCCACTGTGAGATCCAGGAAGCTGGATTGGATGGACATTCGTCCTCATCCAGTAGGGTTCTTCTTATGTTCTTTAGGCCCAGATTGGGTTGCAAGTTTATAGCTCCCTTCCCACAGACAGGATAGCAAATTCTGCTTTATTTACCTCAGAATGCCAGGTGGAAGGGAGTGGCAACAGGATGCAGGAATCTTGATGTCTTGTGTGCTCCCTGAGACATCTGGTGGGCCGCTGTGAGATAAAGGAAGCAGGGCAGGGCTCTTCTCATGGTCTGAGGCACATGTGGCTTCCAAGCCATGATTTGGCCACCTGTTATAGGCCTTGCCTGTTCATAAAAGCTGCTGCTTCTTGTTTGTGTTTTAACTGCCATGGCCATCTCTTAGTCATGAGCATTAATCCAGTGGAGAAAACAAGTTCCCCACATCACAAGTGACATCATTTCCACCTTCCTCATACGGTTTTCTTCCACCCAGGCCCACCTTATGAACATTTTTTGGACACTGAAGGGCCTTTTGTCAAATATGACTCCCATATTCCCGTCTCAAGCCGACACAGGAAATACCCTAATTGGAGCTTAAAGCCATCGATGCAGACATTATTCTTTTGAGAATATTCATTTCTCACAGGCGTGATTATGATTGATATAACCAAAACACATTATGTGAATGTACTGATGGGAAAGGAGGCCCTCACTCAGATTGATACACTTTCCTCACACACCACTGATGGGGTTTTTATCGTGTGTGGATTCTATGGTGCAAATTCAAGCTTGAGCTATAACTGAAGCTCTTTCCACACTCAAAGCACTGATACGGTTTCTCGCCTG